>OU342743.1:239100936-239332468 GCA_910589775.1 Avena eriantha
AAACCTTCAGTAGACATCAAAAAATTTCTATTTCTTCAAGAATTCTTTCTTATCCTGAAACTTAGCGAAACACCTTGTTTTGATAGTAAAATAACAACTTTATTTTTAGACCAACATTAGCATGTGTAAAATGGGATTTGAGTACAACCGAGTTATGCAACACATAATAACAATAAATTCGACCTTTTGAAAACTACAACAAGATAACTCTAATAGCAAGACATGCAAAGAATAAAAGTGCTAATGCAACATGAATGCAACTAGACTCAAGACACAAAACTAAGAAAGTCGCCTAATGTCTTTCGGGTTGCCTCCCGGGAAGCGCTTTCTTATAACCAAGTAGCCAGGCTTTTATACTCCACCCTTATTTAGCAATGGAGGCAACTATAGGAGTAGTTTTGTTTACCTCCAACGAGTGTTTGCAGGGTTTATATCATAGTTTTCTCTAAGACGTACCCGCTTGCGGTGCATCAGTATCTTGTAAGTGTTCTCATTGCCATGTGAGGATGGATGCACCAAGCGCAGTAAATATGCATTCTTTCCTTCCTGTATAGAGGGTGTTAAAGATTTATTATCAAACTTTGAATTTCACCTTGATTACTATTTTGAGGGTATAGACCATAATGTCCTTTTGGATACAGTAGCTTGGTCTTTGCCACTAGACTTTCCTACACCTCATTAGTAAAACAAAAGTCATAGCAAACAGATATGGGAGGCACATGGGTTCCGTCTTTGGCTCATCATAATTGATTTCCCCAAAAAGAGTATTTAAACAAACACTACTAGAATCATCAAAAACTTCTTCAAGGCAATTATCTGGGATTCTAGAATAATTTAAGTCCTCATCATCGCTAAAGTCAGAAGAATGATAAAGATCAGGAATAGGTGGGGGTCAGGTTTGAGAGCGGCTTTCAATTTATTCCATTCCTTGATTTCTTTTTCTTCTTTCTTCTTGATGCGTCTCCAATACTCTTCATAAAGCCGTTTCACTTCATCTGCAGATGTCAGATGTGTGGGATAATCAACACGAGGCTTCTTATTTTTATTTTTCCTAGTTTTAGGCTTCATGGATTTACCCTTCTTTCCTGCTTCAATGATGCAACAAGTGGAAGATATGGGAGTAACAGTAGAGGGCTGTTCTCCATCGTTCGTAGCAACAATTCTAATATGATTAAAATAATCAGCTATGAAAGGCATTGCTTTAAAAATAACATCTCTAACTAAGGTATCATCATAAGGAATTTTTCCTGTTCTATTTTCATTTTTAAGAAACTCATTGACCAAGTTCTCTAAATTAGTAGGGAGAGGTTTTTCTTCATGCATAATTTCACATTGCCATTGATGAAAATTATTATGTATATCTCTTAAGAGTTGCCAAGCTTCTTTCAAATTTTTTCCAAGGAATGCACCATCACACATCATATCTAGCTTATCCTTAGAAGAGTGATTTAAGCCTCCATAAAAGTGATTCAACAATAACCAATCATGTAAATTATGATGTGGACAATCATGCATCAATTTTGAGAACCTACTATGTATTAAATCCTCATTGTTGCTCTGCTTGAAATTTAGTATATGAATCCTACACTCATAAGTTTGCTTTTGTGAGAAATACTTACCGAGAAAAGCTTCGGAGATACCTTTCCATGAATTGAAGTGTCCCGCGAGATGCGATTTTAGCCAATCTTTAGCTTTTCCTTTCAGCGGGAACCGGAACAGATATAACTTCAGCTTATCATTTGTCCATCCATTTTCCTTCACCGTAGAACACAATGAAGTAAATTTGTCAATATGCTCATATGGATCATTGTTCGGATCTCCTGCAAAAGCTATTTCCATGATCATATTTATCCACATAGGATTAATGTCATATCCATCTACATCAATAGCGGGCTGAACATTAGGAGCATGTAAATGATCAACACTCGGAGCACCATACTCCGCAAGACTTTTACTTTCCATAGTTCCTATGTTTTTGAATTTCCTATAACTAAAATAAATAACAAGACTAGTAACAAAAGGTAAACTATTTTTTTGTTCTTTTCAAATAATCAAAAGCAGTAAGATACATAGCAACAAAAAAAAATAAACTATGTGCGAGTAGGAAGGTAATAATTAGACGCTTATATCCCCAGCAACGGTGCCAATTTGATGACTGGATTCCTGCACCAACAACAGGATTATTGCAGTACTTGTAGTAGAAAATATTTAAGAGTTTGTCCCAATGAGAGATCAATGAACGGAAACAACACAACCCCACAGCCACGTTGTCAATGCGGCCACGTTTAGCACCCAAACCGTGGTTTGGAAATCGCCTATTCTATAAGTTACTAGAGCAGCGATAATTGAGAGAGGTTTAAAATATCAAATAATAAAGAACTTTTAATAAGAACAAAATAAACTAAGACGGAAAATAAACTGGAATATGAACTGAATTAAAGAGATTGTAGTTGTAGGATTGAATGGAATGAGAGAGGTCTTCTAGGCGTCGGTCTCACTAGTACTAGATGGGCAAATATATGTGTGATCTATAAGAGATTCCTCAGATAAATAAACGTTCCCCATTTGATTACTGGGCTATCACTCTGTGTGCACTATGCATGGTTCTCGTGCGTCACCGCAAGGCAAAAGGCACTTCCGAACCAAAGGATCACATAAACTCATCTTAGATCATAATAAATTCTAACTTAGCGCTCTAGATCATAACTCAACCTATAATTGAATCAATCACTCACACATGGATGAACAGCAAAACATATATAAATATATAATGATGTCACAACCATGTTCAATCTTACATTACTAAACACAAGAGAGAGAGAGAGGGAGGTGGAGATGGAGATCGATGCGTGGTGGTGGTGATGTCTTCCTTCTCCTCCTCTTCTTCTTGCTTGGATGCCTTGATAGTGATGGTGTTGAGGAAGATCTAGATCTCGGAGGTGTGGTTGAGGCAGAGCTCCGCTGCCGTGGAGATCTGATGGGTGGCGGTGGTGGCAGGGTTCCACCCCTGAAGGGCTATGGTATGGTGGCTCTATCTTGGGTCCTCCCTCCTTTATATAGGCCTTGGGGGTGCCCTAGGGTTCCCCCAATACCGTAATATGACTTAGGGAAGGTTCTAGAGCTTCTCTAGGGCGAAATCCTGTCATTTGCGACCTTTTTACCAACTATACGGTCAAACTATACAGAGGGAACTTTTAGTTCCGGCCATATAGTTGGTCGTTGAACTTGCAAATCCTTTAGTATTTTGGTAGCTATTTCTTCAGACGAACTCCGTTTTCGGTGTTCTTGGGCTCGTTGAGTTCATCTCGTCGAGGGCTACAACCCCATCGTCTTGGATATTATTTTGAGAAGTTGGAAAAAATCACTTTTCCAACCTCTCTAATGGCTAAGTTTGGTCCCTGTAACTCCTCCATACTATGCTCTCTTTGTTCCTTTTTACCCATAATCTTTACCAACACCTACACACATGTCATAGACAAGGAAAGTGATAAAATTCTACCTAAACTACTAAATGTGCAAAGCTCATATGAAAGTAAATGAGAACTAGAAGTCATGCATATAAGGCATAGCTATAGCTAGAAGAAACATGATATGAGGGATAAATGACACATTTTATATGGCTAAAACATGTGGTATTTCACAACCATCATGCACACCAAAGCAACGGCTACAAACAATGTTTAAGTGTAAAACATAGATCTAAGCTTTAAGTGGTGATATTGTTGTGATCCCGAATGGGTCGTGATGGCCTGCAAGTGCACAAGTTCGTTAGAGAATGTTTTCTCAGAAGTATTAATTCCAGTTTTTATATCGATCCCAACAAGGAGCCTAGGAAAGTGTTTTTATGCGGTGTTTCTGTCGCACCCAAGGTGTCACAGCTCTTGAGTGAATTGACTACAAAAGTTGACGGTGGAAGTGGTGAGTAAAAGATAGAGTAACTTGCTTAGGAAATAAGTAAATTACAAAAAAGTAAAGATGCGATAGGTGTGTAAAGGTCTTGAAGATGAGAAGTTAGGCGCGTAGAGAATCAGTTCATGGTGATAGTGAAAGTGCCAAATGGAATAAGCGGAATAAGTGATAGTGATATTTCTTATTTATAAGTGACTAGGCAAGCAACCCATATACCGACTAGGAGTCCTCATGGCCAATTCTTCCCAATCCCAACGATCCATCTGCCTATTACCACGACCATGGTCAACGCATTAATTAAGGTCTTTCGACCGGATCAAGGCTTTAATCTTGATGGTTCCTTGTTGTCCTCGAGTAGTGCTAACTCTTCTTTGATATCGGCCGTGTCACTCAGGGGTTGCCGAATTACTAGCATACAAGTTCATACCTATGAGATCCTTGGATCATGTTACATGGGCCCTTAAATTAGATAACACGCATTAGGAAAACATAGATATTCATTCTCACTGTTTAAATAAACATTACAATGATCACAAATGGATGGAATTAAAGGAGGCACATCACATCTCACCAATCCCCTACATCTCCCACGCCTATGGGCATTTACTCAGACATGAGTGCAAGACAAATCAAAGGCATAATTGTATTTCAAATAGAAATCATCTCAAAGTTATTGTAGCAAACCACAATAGCAATTAAAGATCAAATCAAATACAAACCATAGGTAGATCAAAGTATCAAACTCTAATCTTACAAGTGCCAATCTCTCTCTCTCTCTCTCTCTCTCTCTCTCTCTCTCTCTCTCTCTCTCTCTCTCTCTCTCTCTCTCTCTCTCTCTTTCTCTCTCTCTATCTCTTAGTAATGATGGAATGATGGTGGAGTATGTGGTTTTGAGGTTAAAGATCATCGGGGAACGAGGCGAAGTTCTTCTACTCTTTCAGATCTGATCTGCCCTCTAGATGGCTTGTGGCGGCTGTAACTTCTGTTCTGTGGTTCTTCTTGTCTCTCCCCTTTTACGAAATTTGCTTGTACTGATATAAGGAAGGCACCGGTGGGTAGTACCAGCGGGTGGTACGGGCGTGCCCTGACCGTACCAGTGGTCGTTATGCGTACTGAACACCTCCAATGAAAGTGGCTCCAATTAGGGATTTGCTTATTCTGGTGTAATTAACCCATAAATGCTATTAGATCTTCAATAAATGTTCATTGCCTGAAAACCATCACAAGAAACCAAGGATTCGCTAACTACGACATTAACATTAGTGGAAAGGGGAAATCTGCAGTGAAATCTGGCAATAAACAAGAGGAAAACCAATGGTAAAATGTGATGAAAATTTGGAGCTATCAACATCCCCAAGCTTAGCGGTTACTCGCCCTCGAGTGACAAAGCTATAATGAATAATAGCGAAAAACTGAATCAAGATGAACACTTACAAGTTTGAGGTTGTATCATATTCCATCATCTCAAATCCTGCAACCTTGAACACGAGCATAATATATCTGAACAGTTGCACTCAAGCTTGATTCCTAGACGCAAGTAATTCGCTAGCTAATAGTTCTTATAACTCAAATGAGATTGTTAAAAATTTGGCGAGGCGTTGCAAATCAATTTCTTTCAGCGCCTCTCTTTTCATGAGAGTGAAAATGTTTTAAGCGAGATCGCTTGAGTCAAAATTAAGGGTGCACATGTAGATGTCAAAAGAAGGATAAACTTAGAGCTTTTTCATTAATCACCCACTTCGATAATCGTGGCTATCAAATAACTCTTCTTTTCCTTGCCTATCAAGAACTCCAATTGTAGATTTTAGGTAGTGAGGTGATGCCAACAATTAAAAGTATCGAAAGTGTCTTAGCTCATATTTGGGTAATGGATCTTTTATTTTTCCTTCTCAAGGATCAACGAATATTTATTTTGTAA
This sequence comes from Avena eriantha, assembly GCA_910589775.1. Taxonomy (NCBI): domain Eukaryota; kingdom Viridiplantae; phylum Streptophyta; class Magnoliopsida; order Poales; family Poaceae; genus Avena; species Avena eriantha. The sequence goes on from OU342743.1 coordinate 239,106,764, forward strand.
ACTCCTACACAAACTATTGGGAATACCAATTTTTTTGCCCATATAGCGACACCTATTCCACTCATTCCATCAACTCATAGCTGAAATCTAGGGTTATACCATAGATCGTTCAGAAGCTAGCGGAGTTGTTGGCATCCCAAAGGTGTGTATTTGAAACAAAGTACTTTTATCTTCTTCTTCTCTTTTTCCTTTCTCTTTTTTTATCAAGCCAATACAAGTTTTGGCATCTCCCTATCCTACTCTAAAAAGTTCGTTCTATCAAGCAATTCTTTTTCAGAAGGTATCATCAAGTAAAAAATAAGTATGTGGGGTTGAGCACTACTAAGATTAAGCCCTTAAGACAAAAACATGGCACCAAATTTGTCGATGTATACTTTCTCTTGTTCTAAAAAGTTTGGAATTGAATCCCAAGAGTGGGTTTTCAAATTGATATTAATTGTCGAAAGTCTTAACCAAGGATGTGACAAAAACCTTTGAGCTCAAATTCTAAAATATAACAAACTAAGCGTGGAGTCAAACTCAAGTGCAACCGAGCGGACATTAAATGTTCATGAATAAGCTTACAGGAAGAAGGAAAAAAGGAATGTGGTACCTCCTCTTGCTTGTTCGTCTTCTACTTGAGCCAACTCTTTGCGTTCGTCTCCATAGCTCGATCACTAGAAGTGAGCAAACCGCAGAAAGAATCAAAAAGAGCCAAGAGAAATTTGCACAAATAAAGCTAGAGACTAGTCTAATATTTTTGGGTTTTCTTTTTTCAAATTTAAAACTGAAAGTAAACATGCATTGAAACAAAAACAAACAAATAAAAAGAAGAAAGAAAAATATGAATGCAAAGAGGTGGGAGGAATTTAACCTCCCCAAGCTTAGGCTTTTGCCTAACCGGAATCAGTTGTCACTACCATCAGGTGGCGGCTGCTGATATGGGAAGTTCGGGTAGCGGTTTGGAAAGTCGGTCATGAAAGATTTGAAGTCTTGAGTAAGGTTGAATATGTTGGCATTAGCATCATACAACATGTTTTCTATGTTGTCAGTGCGATGCACCACCTGGTCAAAATCTCTCCTCAGGACATAGACGAATCCCGGCTATGGTAGATGCATACCTTGTTGCTGGTGTTGGTGGAAAGGATGTTGGTGATGGTGTTGCTAGCCGTAGTTGTCCCATCCTGCACCATGCTGGCCTTCTTCTCCTTGATCTTGCTGTTGTTGGCCAGCTGCTGCGTTTTCCCAGTTGGGATAGCCACCTGGTGGCGCAGTCCTTCCTGAGAGGATTAGTGCATGCACTCCCCTTCAGTGAGGACCCAACTCTGTTTACCTGGCAAACCAAAAGCTTGGACAAAAGGAAGCAAGACTTGGTGGAGATCACTATTAGGTTCAAAATAAAACTGGTAAGCAAGGAGGGCACGCTCTGGTCTATAAACCCCCCATGAACTTGGTGCTAGCCATATGATTGTCATCCAGGATCTTACTATCAGCCACAACTCTCTCCTGTGGTAGGACAAATTCATTTGCGTAGGCAATCTATGTGATCAACCCACCACAACGAATGTCCCTCGTGGAAGCCGACCTTTGGCGGCGAAAGTGCTGGATGAGCAAAGCACCCAAGTTTACCTTACACACCATCTCTGGATGCAAGGCCATATGAATCACACTCATTTCGGGGCCTGCCATTGCCTCAACATCACCTTTTCCAAATAAATAATTAACAAGGAAGGTATGAAAATAACGTATAGCAGGATTCTGGATAGTGGCGCTCTTCTTGCGCAAGTAATAATTGTTCCTGTGGACATAAATTTACCCCAAGATTGCATTGCTTCTATGTGCATGTTCATTAATATCGAGTTCTCCCTCATGGGAGAATCCGAAACTATCACAAAATTCATAGAAGGTTAGGTTGTGGAGTTGCCCATTGAGCACAAAACTTATAGTGCAATTACACTCCTAGGCTTCGAGATCATCGTGGAACGATGAAAGGAACTCGAATGTGGCAAGCTTGTAGTTGTTGACGGAGAGGTAGGAGAAGTGTTCCATGCTAGCTTGCACAGTCATCTGCTCGAAGTCCTCTAGAAGACCCTAGTGGGAGAGGAACTCACGGTCTACCCACTGGGTCGACAAAACCTTGCGTTTGCTCACCCTCTCGTAGTCTCGGCTCATGGCAGCCCTCAAGCTGTCCACCTCCAAGCATCTCTTCTTCGAGCCCGGAGGCTTGGCGGAGCCTGAGGCTCCCGCCGTACCCGAGCCCTTAACCGAGCGGAACATCCTTCCAATGTTATGCATTGTGCTGCGGATTTTTTGAAGAAAACTATATGCATCAAGTTTCTATCACATAAACAAACGATTATAGGTAGAAGTTACAAATCCTAACGTGAGGAATCAATAATAATCTCAAAATATGATGAACCCATCTAAATAGCCAATGTGATGAATTCAACCATGGATTTCAGAAAATAGAGTATGAGTCGGACGAGAAACTTACTGATGTGAAGATTCCCCAACTCAAAAACACGAAAAGAATGAAGAATCAAAGGTTTTAGGAGGCTAGGGTTCATGGTGGAGAGAGAAAGAACAAGGAAGAAAGAGGAGGAACAAGAAGGAGGCTGGTTGGATTCCAGCCGCCGTCAGCCTTTACCTGGCGATGCACGCAGTACGGGCGGGTGGTACGGGTGCAACCTGCCCGTACCGGTGGTCGCCACTGTTGGATCAACTCTAGGGTTCGAGATCAAACCTGATAGTCCTAGTACGGGCGCACCCGGCCGTACTAGTGGTCGTTATCTATTTGGGAGCCGTGGTTGGTTTCGACGATGTTCGGTATGGGCGCGGGGTACGGGCATACCTCGGCCATACCACTGGTCGTCACCGGCACTGTTCCTGCTGCAGGTTTCGTTGAGACACAGTACGGGCGCATGGTACGGGCGTACCACGGCCGTACCAGTGCTCGTTATCTGTGCTGAACCCTTTCCTTTTCTTCATTTTTCCCTTGCTTCTCAACTTCACTAAGGTAAATTCTCTGAATGAACTCAAAACTCAAAACAAACTTATTAGATCACACGAATAATAAAATAGTAATCATAAATAAAATTTAAACTTAATTCATTAAGAATGGGTTAACTCCCATTTAGTGTTTTATTCTATGATTTTGACTAATCAAACTCCATGTCATCGACGTTCATCTCGTGCTACACTTTTTATTTTGTCTTTGCTGCTTGATCACGCTTAGGTGGTGGAATGTATTTTCCATTGTGTTCTTGTTTCTTAGGAACGTATCGAACAATCTGATCATCATATTGTTGGAAATATGCCCTAGAGACAAATAGTAATAAGGACTATTATCATATTTTATAAAGTTTATGATTAAGTTTTATATCATGCTATAACTGTATTGAGAGGAAACATCAATAAACGTGTGATATATAAACAACCAGGGGTTCCCAATGAAACTCTAGTCACTGGTTCATTGGTCAACAGATGATCAAGTTTCCTGATCATGTGGCATTTATGCCAGTTGGAAATGGAGTCAACTCATTCTGTGAATGAGATGATGAACCAATACCCAACCTAAACATCGTGACCCGATCATGTCACGAAGTTCAAGTTACGATGATTAGAAATGGATCCTCGTAGACTATTCCTTAGACCGTGAGGCTATATCAATCACTGTCTCCCGAGAGTGCTTAGATAGCATCAAGCGTCACTTGGTAATACAGTGATTATAAAGGTGTGTTCAGGTACTCGAAGGAACCGTAGAGGCAATATATGTCAAGAGCGGGATTTGTCCGTCCACGTGACGGAAAGATACTCAAGGGCCCACTCGGAGAAGTTATATCCAATAGCGGCGCAACGTGTGATTTGATCATAGGGATATCACTTGTTGAACGAGTCAAGTAGAATTGTTCGGTAACGAGATTGAACACGACATGGTGATGTCATTGATCAGATCTCAGGCAATGCAAGTATCGAGAGACAAAGGGAATAAGACACGACCGTCTCGGTTCAAACGACGAAAGATCTTCGTGGAACGCACAGGGGTCACATGGACATCTAGGTCCCTCTGTTGATCATTAGTACGGGAGTGTCCTGATCATGTCTGGAGTGTTCCCGAACTGTAGGGTATCACACTTAAGGGTTTGATGATGCTTAGAGAGTGTTTATAGGATCGTTAGAATCGCCGAAGAATAGTAGAGAGAAAACCGGGTGGGTTTCGGTAAGTCCGGAGGATGTCCGGAGTGGAGGTGGAAGGTGTTCCATAGCCACGGAGATTGAATAATATGTGAATGAATGTTAAATATTGATTTAATCATTTATTCATAATTATTTAATAAAGGAGAAAATCAATTAAATGGTCAAAGGGCTTAATGGGCCAATTCTCGGAGGGAAGAGGGCCCATTAGGGAAAGGCAAGAGAGAAGGGGAAAGGGGGTGGCCGGCTGGGCCAAGCCCCCTCCCCCCCCCGTGCAGGGCCCACTAGGGCTGGCTGGCAGCTGCCCCCCTCTCCCTCTCCTTTAGTCCCACCCCGGGACTTTGAGGGAGGTAGTACCTCCCCCCTATATATAGTGGGGGTATTTGGCCAGATAAATACACACAATATTCAATAAAGGTTTCCTCACTTTTGGGGAGACCTCCAATTGATATTCTCTCTCTCTCTCTCTCTCTCTCGTGACCGTGGTCCCAAGTTCGGACTGCGCGAACGAGAGACATCTTCACCGCAGAGCGCCGTCACACTGCGGGATTCGGATCGATGAGCTCTACTTCCGCAACTGCTGGATTGGGGAAGTGGGAGTCATCGTCAGGCACCGGATGTGTGTAACTCCCCGCGAGGTGTCACACTTGAGGCACTCAAGTCGTTGGATCCGCGGGAGTGCAAGGACTTCATCACGACCTTGGGGTCGGCTTCGACTCGTCTACATCAACCATGCTCTCCTGAGCGTTGACAACGCTTTTCAGTCTTCAAGGGTAAGTTCGCGAAAAGCCCCTCTCATTACTGCATTACTAATATATAGGTCCTAGCAACATCAGGGGTTCATGGGCGTAGGGTAAAAATTTATTGTTTTCATACGCGGAACCCCTACAGTGGCATCAGAGCTAGATATATGCGTAGTAATGCTAGTACGGGTAGAACACACGAGATGTAGCGTGTGGGCGTTGATCTTTTAGTTGTTACCCTCCCACGTGTACTTGTGTATACCGCAGTAATGCTTGATGAAGCGGCCCCCAACCGACTTTACACATTCATTCGTGAGACTAGTCCACGCTTGACATATGGCTTGTACCGTATAAAGTGGCTTCTGGGAGTGTCTATCTCTCTCTCTCGCATTAGTTGGTATGCCATTTGCAACGGAGGGCCCCAAAAGGGGTGTAGTGGAGACAACTACTTGATCAGCGTTGTGCTGAAAGTTCGTAGGTAAGAACGGTTCTTATGGGAATGCCCATTCAGCCACGTAAAACATGCAAAGATAAAGTAGAGGCGTCTAACTTTGTTTTGCAGGGGGTGTTGCTTTGTGATATGGTTGTGGCAAAGGTAAAGTGATTACCTTATGTTACGTAGTAGTAGATAGTCACGGAGGTGATGGACTACCACGCCGAAAAGACACCGGTACCCTGGTGTCTAAGGCGCCAGAACCCTGGCACCGGAATCCGGTGACGACGGATGGAGATCACGACATGAAGGACCATATCACATTGCATTTACATTCAATGTTATTGTTTGTATATCTTATTGTGTGTTAATATTATATACTCGACGGTAGCCTAATAAGATGATCCTTGTTAAAATTACCAATGATTGTGTTCCCCCTTAGTGTGTGATGTCTACGCACTTCTATTCTTGTAGACAGTTGTTGGGCCTCCAAGTGCAGAGGTTTGTAGAACAACAACAAGTTTTCCCTGAAGTGGATCACCCAAGGTTTATCGAACTCAGGGGGGAAGTGGTCAAAGGTATTCCCTCTCAAGCAACCCTGCAATCAAGATACAAGAAGTCTCTTGTGTCCCCAACACACCCAATACACTTGTCAGGTGTATAGGTGCACTAGTTCGGCGAAGAGATAGTGAAATACAAGTGGTATGGATAATTATAAGTGGTAACGGTGATAGAAAATAACTTGATGGTGTGGAAGAGACTAAAGGCAAACTGAAATAAAGATGGAATCAAGCAAACATGTAACAGATCTAATTGCAAACGGTGTATCAATGCTTAGAAATAAGGCCTAGGGATCATACTTTCACTAGTGAACACTCTCTCATATAAATATCTTCTCTTGATGATACTACTCTTGACTACTCTCCGGTTGGACACTCTAACCAATGGTAGGGCTATAACAGCACACCTCAAAGTAAGCCTTTCCCATCTAGAAAACCCCACACTGTCACCTTGAGTACTACATGAGTCCAACAAACACCACAATTTCATAAAGACATCCAACTCCAAATATAACTCATAACAAGTATTTGTAATCTCTAGTCTAAGTGCCACCATGGTGAGCACGCTGTCACTTTCACACACATGGGGAGAGCGGAGATCTATTAAAGCACTTGATTAGCAAGGTAGATCTAGTTGATTACAAAGCTCATGATCACAATATGATCATGCATAGAGAGAGAGATGAACACATAGCTACCGGTAGAACACTTAGCCCTGAGAGAGAACTACTCCCTCCTCATCATGGGAATCGGCAATGGCGATGGAGATGGTGGTGGAGATCGATGGAGATGGCTCCTGGGGAACTTCCGCGTCCCGGCAGGGTGCAGGAACAGAGACTTTCTGTCCCCCGAATCTCCCCTTCAGTGGCGGCGGCGCTGTGGAACTTTTCGTGGCTGGAGGCTTGACGATCTAGGGTTTATGCCTCGGGAGGCTTCTTATAGGCCAGAGGGCAAGGTCGGTGGGCGGCCAGGGGGCCCACACCATGCCCTGGCGCGGCCTGGGGGGACCCGCGCCATGGGGTGGTGTGGCCACCATGTGGCCCCTCTCCGACTCTCCTTCTGGCACCGTGAGTCTTCCGGGAAAATATCAACTTTGGCTTTTGCCCGGTCCAATTCCGAGAATATTGATTTTCTGACTTTCCTGGAACCAAAAACAGCAGAAAAAAGGCAACTAGCACTGTGGCATCTTGTGAATAGGTTAGTCCAAGAAATCATATGAAAGGTACTCCATAGTTGGAACAAAACATAAGAAAGTAGATAAAACCAAGCATGGAACATCAAAAATTATAGATACATTTGCAATGTATCAACATCCCCAAGCTTAACTCCTGCTCGTCCTCGAGTAGGTAAGTGATAAAAAGAAAGAATAATTTTTGAGGTGACATGCACCATCATAAACTTGATCAAAGTATTTGTAAAACATTCATAGCTGGGATCATAATACTTCAATCATAACATGAAAGACAAAGTTCTAGCAATAAGACATAGCAACTATGTTGCAACATGAAAAGGCATAAACAAAAGATTCATGAATAACAATGCTTTACAAGACGTTTGTTTGTTTCACATAAATAAAACATAGCATAGTAGTACTCAGCTTGTCCCTCATAGAGTAGAAAATATAAATGCATAGGACACCTTCAAAGTTCATAAGAGTGACTAGATACAAATAGTTTAAAACAAGCAATATCAAGGTATGCATCCATCAACAAGTCTTGGGACAATGCACATAGAACTAAGAATGGCCACTATGCTCTCAAAGTAGGTGCATAAAGGTAGAAGGTGGAGACTCAATGTAATGGTGGAAGAAAGGCCTTCATAGAAGGAAGTAGGGATTCAAGTCTCATAAAGAGCTTCCAAAAATTATGGTACTTATTAGCTTTCAGCTCTCATTGCCCTATCATAAGCATCTTGAAGTGATTAAGGTTAAAGTGACACAACTAAGAGGATATGCTTGACAAGTTATAAACCGAAATCTCATGCCCCTTACTTATGAAGACCGAATCTCATGTTACTCAACTTTAGTCACAAGTAAGCTCTTGTCATTGTAAGTACATGTGTATCATAAAGAACCGCCAACGGGGTACCCCTTGCACATGATACATGAGCTATTTCATAATCAAAATGACAAGGCAAGCAGACAATGAGCATCTCATCGATCTTTTTATTTGCTATTTGCATAGGTTTTTATTGAGGACGCTTCATAGATTGCTCATTATGGTGATGCTGCAAGTTTCCACCATGATTAGGCATGGCTTAGGCTAGCGGCCCAGGCATTTCTCTAACAGACATACAAACTCCATGATCTTACAAGTTCCACTTTTATTTCAAACCGCCGGGATCGATAAGCAAAAGAACATGATATCAACGGCGTACAAAGTACAAGTGCAATGTTGAAAGCGTTCCCCATAATACATGGTTCTACTAATTTCAACTTATAAAGCGCAAGCATATACGCAACAAAGAAGGACCCAATGGTTCAAGTTCATTAAATGCAAGAAAACTAAAGTGTGCCATCAAGTTCGTGAGAGCCTTAATCACTAATTTTCTTATAACAAGTTTAATTTGGAAGGTAGACAAAAACAAGAATATACTTGGAATAGCATAAGCTAATAGGTAGGTATGGTGGAATCTTTGGAATAACTTGGTTTAGGGAGTTGGATGCATGAGTGGAACTCATAATTGGTTGTGGAGGCTAGCAAAAGACTGGGAGCGACAAACTAAGAGAGCAATAATGGCCATAATCATGCGGAGCGACAAAACATCATTGATCAAAGCATAAAGTGATACTACAAGTTGAAAACTAAAGGATCATCAAGGCTATGGTGACTTAGGATAGTCATAACATGGTGTGAGCATGCGCCAAGTCAACCCAAATAAAGCATCAAAGGAGAATACCACAATACTATGCTTTAATATGCTAAAACAATGCATGATTTATCCAAGGCACATTAAGAAATCTCAATTGTTTATAACAAGTCATGCTATGGCAAAGAATACTAAGCATAAAGCTAAAACAATATCGAGCATGGCATGACAAAGCATAGGCCACAGTCAAAAACAAACTCTCTTTAACACTAAAGCACGAGCTTTCCTACTCTTTTCCAATCCAGACCAAACTAATTGAAAACCAATGTATGAAAGAGGGGGTCCAACCAATTTATTCAGAAAACTATGAAAACCAAGCAAACGAAAAACCAAAACGAAAACAAAAAAGAAGACGCTCCAAGAATAACACAACTATGCATGAAACAATAAAAATAAAGTGTTTGGAAGAAACCTGGGATTTTTATTGATGAAGAAGTGGATGCCTTGGGCATCCCAAGCTTTGATGCTTGTACTTCTTGGATATTTCTTGGGGTGACACGCGTGGCATCCCCAAGCTTGAGCTTTAGTCCATCCTTCATCTCATTACTCATTCCTTCCATACACCTGAAATTTTTCCTTCATACAAAACTTCACACAATTTTTATTAGTAACATTAGTGCACTCAAGATAATAAGACTTAAGGTACAGTTCTAACACCAAATAAACTTCCATTAGAACACTAGCTACTGAAGAACTTCCCTCAAAAATCTCAATTCCCCAAAAGAACTCAAAAAAGAACCAACAAAAAGCAAATGCAGAAAATGGCAGAAATTTGTCAAAACAGACCAGCAGGTAAAGACGAATTGTTTCGAAGACCTTCTGTTGCTCAAATCAAAAAGTGTTGAACGAACGAAAGTTAGATAACAACCTGGGGCAGAAGCATAAAAATTCACGCCTCAAAATTCTGTTCAAAGAGATTACACGAAAATTTACGGTGAATCATAGAAATCTGTTTCGGGATAGCAGCTTTCCCAATCATTACTTCTCTCTCATTAGAGGTTACTCTTGACACAAAAAGCAAATAAAAAGGATAAGGAGCGGTTATTACTGAATTAATAACTTCTAAGACTCATCTAAAACTTTTGGTTTTTCTCCCAATAAGTACTTTTCTTTAAATTCCTTTAAGTTAGGCTTGATAGTTTGAGAAGATGCTCACATAAGAAATATGAATTGAAGTAAAAGAGAGCATTAAGAAGCAAATTCAAAACACATTTAAGTCTAACCCACTTCCTATGCATATGAATCTTGTAAAGAAACAAGTCATGAAAGCACAAAGCAATAAGCATAGGAAAGCAAAACAAGTGCAGCTTCAAAACTTTCAACATAAAGAGGGGAAACTTAACATTCTTGAGACACATAAAACCATGTTTCCCTCTCTCGTAATAACTTTCAGTAGCATCATGAATAAAATTAACAATATAACTATCACATAAAATATTTTTATCATGAGCCACATGCATATAATAATTATTACTCTCCACATAAGCATAGTCATTCTTATTAATTATGGTGGGAGTAAATTCAACAAAATAGCTATCATTATTATTCTGATCACCATAATCATCAAATATAGGAGGCATATTGTAATCATTAATTTTCTCCTCAATAGTAGGTGGATTGAGAATACCATATTCATCATTGTAATCATCATATATTGGAGGTTTTGTATCATCAAAGTAAATTTTCTCCTTCACGCTTGGGGGACTAAAAAGATCATCTTCATAAAAACTAGATTCCCCAAGCTTAGACTTTTCCATAGCATTAGCAATAATGGTGTCCAAAGAATTCATACTAACAACATTGCTATTAGCATGCAAATAAAGTTCCATAGGTTTTTTAATTTTCTCTTCAAACACTTCGTGTCCTAACTCAAGATAAATACTATAAAGCTCTCTAATTTTTGTTGTTATTTTCCATTAAGCCTAACTAGTGAAAACAAGAAACAAAAAGACAAAATTGCAGAATCTAAAGGAAATAACTTCGAGCACTCACACCGGAGGATGTGCGTAACTTTTACCTTACCTCCTCGGCAACGGCGCCAGAAAATAAGCGTTTGCCGTGGGAGGTTCTTCTTCTTTAATCCTCCGGTGCGAATACCTTTTACCTTACCTCCCCGGCAACGGCGCCAGAAAATAGCTTGATGTCTACACACTTCTATTCTTGTAGACAGTTGTTGGGCCTCCAAGTGTAGAGGTTTGTAGAACAGCAGCAAGTTTTCCCTTAAGTGGATCACCCAAGGTTTATCGAACTCAGGGAGGAAGTGGTCAAAGGTATTCCCTCTCAAGCAACCCTGCAATCAAGATACAAGAAGTCTCTTGTGTCCCCAACACACCCAATACACTTATCAGGTGTATAGGTGCACTAGTTCGGCAAACAGATAGTGAAATACAAGTGGTATGGATAATTATAAGTGGTAACGGTGATAGAAAATAACTTGATGGCGTGGAAGAGACTAAAGGCAAACTGAAATAAAGATGGAAGCAAGCAAACATGTAACAGATCTAATTGCAAACGGTGTATCAATGCTTAGAAATAAGGCCTAGGGATCATACTTTCACTAGTGAACACTCTCTCATATAAATATCTTCTCTTGATGATACTACTCATGACTACTCTCCGGTTGGACACTCTAATGGATGGTACGGCTATAACAGCACACCTCAAAGTAAGCCTTTCCCATCTAGAAAACCCCACACTGTCACCTTGAATACTACATGAGTCCAACAAACACCACAATTTCATAAAGACATCCAACTCCAAATATAACTCATAACAAGTATTTGTAATCTCTAGCCTAAGTGCCACCATGGTGAGCACGCTGTCACTTTCACACACATGGGGAGAGCAGAGATCTATTAAAGCACTTGAGTAGCAAGGTAGATCTACTTGATTACAAAGCTCATGATCACAATATGATCATGCATAGAGAGAGAGATGAACATATAGCTACCGGTAGAACCCTTAGCCTCGAGAGATAACTACTCCCTCCTCATCATGGGAATCAGCAATGGCGATGGAGATGGTGGTGGAGATCGATGGAGATGGCTCCGGGGGCACTTCCCCGTCTAGGCAGGGTGCCGGAACAGAGACTTTCTGTCCCCCGAATCTCCCCTTTGGTGGCGGCGGTGCTGCGGAACTTTTCGTGGCTAGAGGCTTGACGATCTAGGGTTTATGCCTCGGGAGGCTTCTTATAGGCCAGAGGGCAAGGTCGGTGGGCGGCCAGGGGGCCCACACCATGCCCTGGCGTGGCCTGGGGGGACCCATGCCATGGGGTGGTGTGGCCACAATGTGGCCCCTCTCCGACTCTCCTTCTGGCTCCGTGAGTCTTCCGGGAAAATATCAACTTTGGCTTTTGTCCGGTCCAATTCCGAGAATATTGATTTTCTGACTTTCCTGGAACCAAAAACAGCAGAAAACAGGCAACTGGAACTGTGGCATCTTGTTAATAGGTTAGTCCAAGAAATCATATGAAAAGTACTACAAAGTTGGAACAAAACATAAGAAAGTAGATAAAACCAAGCATGGAACATCAAAAATTATAGATACATTTGCAATGTATCTGTGTGCACCACCAAGAAAGTTCTTCGGTATGAGGCAGGCCATGATGAACGGGGGTTCGACATATCTACGTTCGCATACAATGGGTGTAAGCCATGTTGCACAACGAATACACTAAGGTTGAGTTGGCGAGCCTAGCACATTACAGAGACGTGGCCTCGGAACTCGGATGGTCGAAAGATCAAGCACGACTCACATGAATGATGTGACCGACGTTTAGCGTCCACCCTAGAACCCACATTGATGGCCGTGATGATCAGGGGAGATGTAGGGAATAGGGGCCGTGTTATCACTAGAACCCTTCGGGGGATAGGTGTTTCTGAGTGGAGTTATTATTAACTCATTTAATTATAAACTTAGTCTAAATTCCTGTTGCAATTATAAATGTAGAAAAGGTTCTCCCCGATGCAACCTTTCCCGTTGACGATTGATTGGTTGGAATGAGAGAAGCTCAGGCTAGACGGATCAAACTTCGCTATATGGGTTGCGCGTCTCCACGTTCTCCTTAGCGAGAATAACATGGTCGACTATATACTCAACGAGATGGATTTGGATCAGCCCATTGACCTAGAGACCCCAGAGCAATGGGAAGACTGATATCACCGTCAATAGATGGCCTCCTTTATTTCAGTTACAATGCGTTTCAGAATGGTGGACGAGCTGTGGCCTGTCGTGGGTAATGTCGACCCTTGTACGGTAATACTACAGCTTAGGACACATTTTGTGGAACATGCACGCATATGGGAGCATGAGCTGATGGGAGACTTTCTCTCCATTAATATTGAGGAGAACTCATCACTTGACGACCACTTGGAGCGCATGCATGATGCGTACATGAAGCCTGCATACTTCCTGGATAGCTGGATGACGGGCTCTTTTGCAAATGGAGTTGTGCTACGATCGCTGCCACCAAGCTACCATGCACAAGCCAGGACTTGCATTATGAGAGGCGACGCGGAATTACAGGATTTCGACAGGTTCATATCACATCTCAGGAATGTGATGGTTGAACCCGTTGTCGCTGAGGTCATCAATGACAAAGGTATATATTTGATATACAATTTTATAAATGTTATAATCTTGCAAACACATTTGTAGTGTTAAGTATATTTGATACCTGTTCTATTTTATTGAAAACATGTCCTTCTGCATAGAGGTGCTTGCTGGAGAGGAGGTGACGTAGCGTGTTGATGGCGAGCATAATGATGATGGCCAACGACACTCTCCCTCAACATTTATCACTTAGTTTATGTTTTAGGATGGTTATTGTAATCAAAATATTGTGAACTTCTTTAGTGTGTCTCACACTATGTGAGACAGTTATTCATATCAGCTTGTAACAAACAGTTGTTCTACTTTTATGGATGATTTCTATTTGTGTTCATATCTTGTTTGATTATATGTGAATTATCCTTGTTTTGAAACTAATTGATAACATGTGAACATTTGTAAAATATTGAAATGCCTTAAAATACCCAACTTAATGATATGTTCATTAATGAATGAAACCATTGTTTGAATTCAAAGTTATGTGATAATATGTGAAAGTCATTTGATTACTTGTCACATATAAATCATGCCTAAGTTCGGAAAAATAACTTGAACACCGTGTATTACTTGAATACAAAGTGTTTTAATGAATTGTTGAAAGTAAATACATATTCGATGTATTGTGTTTTAACATAATGGTAACTATCATTATATGATTGTTTAAATGTGTACAAAAGTTTACCAAAGGAAACATAAGTATGAGACCATTTGATATGATCAAAGTTTTTCATCAACAAACGGTATAAATATAAAAGAGAATCTAATTACTACGATTTGATCAATAGTAATGGAATTCGACTTTATAAGAATGGCATAAAAGAAATTATGAAAGGCAATGCATTTGAAATGTCAAAATGCAAAGCATCACAATATGATATACGATATCAAAGTGGGTGAATAGATGATATATGAAAGGCAATGCATTTGAAATGTCAAAATGCAAAGCATCACAATATGATATATGATATATAGTATGGATCGTCGTGGAAGTTTTGGGGTTATTCGATATAACCAAAACAATAGCGAATAAGTCCTTGTAGAGTATTCATTGGAAACTTTGAATATGAAATCCATAGCTGAAACCAAAAGAGAAGCAAAACATGTATTGCTTGGATTTTGGTACATTTTTTAGAAAGTTCACATTCAGTGATATTTCTCGATTATGGAGAAAATGGAAGATAGTGAAAAACATGATGAGGATTTAAAACCCTGCATCAGAGTGTTGAGAAGCGCAACAGAAAACGTTCCTGAACGATTCTCTTCACAATGGAAAGAATCAATGGTAATGATCATTGTGTTTTCCCCACTGTTGTTTTCACTACATGAAGCAGGATTCAAAATGTAACCCATATCTTGTATGGAGACTGATGGCTCAGGATACGTTGATCTCGTTGGGAACCCCAAGAGGAAGGTATGATGAGCACATCAGCAAGTTTCCCTCAGTTATGAAACCAAGGTTATCGAACCAGTAGGAGCAAGGAAACACCTCCAAGGTGTTATTTCCAACTTAGAATCCTGCACAACACAACCATAGAACTTTGCCCCCAACTTACAGTGAGGTTGTCAATCTCACCGGTTTTTGCTGAAAACAAAGGATTAAACGTATTGTGTGGAAGATAGTAATTGTTTGCCGAAAGTAAATAGAAAACAGTAAATAGTAGATTGTAGATTGATGGTAAAGAATGGACCAGGGTCCATAGTTCACTAGAGGTGATTCTCCTTAAGATAGATGACATGTTGGGTGAACAAATTACAACGGGGCAATTGACAAACATCAAGAAAGCACACATGCATATACTAATCATCTTGACTCCTATGATATTTGATTGGGCATTACAACATTATACATAGACCGTAATCCAACTACATCTATGACTAATAATCCACCTTCAGGTTATCATCCGAACCCCCTCCAGTATTAAGTTGCAAGCAACAGATAATTGCATTAAGAAAAGTGTGTAAAGTAAACAATACGATTGTTCTATGAACAAAGGATTGATGTTTTCTCCCTAGTAGCAACAACACATCTAGTACCTTAGAGATTTTTGTCACTTCCCCAGATTCCTAGAGGCATGAACCCACTATCAAGCATAAATACTCCCTCTTGGAGTTTCTAGCATCTACTCGGCCAAGATAGCTACTAACAATGGAAAGCATGCAAGATCACAAATAACATAGACATGATAGAATCAATAATCAATCTGAAATAGCATCTCAATATCCATCAGATCCCCGCAAACACAACATGTAAGATTACAAATGGATGATATTGATCATGAACGGAGCTCACAAGATCTAAACATGGTAGCACAAAGGAGAAGAACCAACCATCTTGATACTACATGGAGTCGTAGTCCAGGGATGAACTACTCACGCATCACACCGGAGGCTTGCATGGTGATGAAGAAGGCCTGCAGGGTGAACTCTCCCCTCCGGTAGGGTGCCGGGAAGACCTTCAGATCCCTCCCAATCTAGGGATGGAGATGACGGAGGCTACAAACTCTTTCGTGGAATTTTGATTGGGTACTTAGGGTTTTCGTCTCGAGGGCAATATATAGGCGAAGACGCAAGGTCGGTGGAGAGCCAGGAGGCCCATACCCCCTGGTGGCACCGCTAGGGCTGGTCGTGCCACCACCAGGTGTGGCCGGCCTGGTTCCCCTCGCCGTCTCCCCTCCGAACTCCGTTTTCCTTCTGGTGAAATATTGACTTGGGCTTTTGTCCGGTCCAATTCCAAGAATATTTCCTTACTAGCTTTTCTGAAATCAAAAACAGCAGAAAACAGGCAACTAGCACCGTGGCATCTTGTTAATAGGTTAGTTCTAGAAAATGTGTAAAAATACTCCAATGTGTGGACAAAACATAAGAAAGTAGATATACAACAAGCATGGAACATCAAAAATTATAGATACATTTGCAACGTATCAGAAACATTTTTGTATCATTTGTCATGATTACCGGAATATGACATACCTACGAACTACTAAGGAAATAATGGTAAGCTAAAGATATGAGAAATCCCAAAGTAAAATTCACTTGAGATTGGAAAGCAATTCGTTGTTGAATCTCACAAGTAAAAGGGGTTACTTGGATTTTCCCAAATAACTGCAAAGCCATAGTGGAAAAGGGGGTGAACAACAAAAGCACAATTTGACAAGTATTGGACGAATTCAAATGAATTTGATCAAGTGTGCTAAATGTCTAGTAGATTTAAAACTAGTAAAAGTACTAGTATCTCATAGTAAATATCCAAGTTTGATATTTGATCAAAGGATTTTAAAATCGTTCAAAATAGTGAGTGGATATGCAATTTGAATAAAATCAAATGTGAGCTATGAAAGTCTTCCTAAAACAATATGTGAATGACATATTTTTGAGTGGGAGGAATATAAGTCTCAAATTCAAATATGTAGGAACATAGTTTGAGTAAGAATAGTGACTCATACCCAAATATGTTAGGAACATATGTTGAGTCGGAGCTTATAGGAGTGATTCTTAAGTGTGTTAAGAATAAAAGCGCAAATACCAATAAATAATGATTTATAGGGTGTAGAAGTTGACAATAAGTGTATTATGATATTATGTAGTATTCCTCCAGGGATTCTAAAAAGGGTTTCAGAATAGAAGTTAATTAAGGAACTAGTCCTTAATAACTCAAGTTTGGAATAGTATTAAGTTTAACATCAATGGTTGAAAGAAAGAAAGGATGATCATCATCCACTATGTTGAGACATAGGTTCTATCTTAGAAAACCATGATGATAACTTAACATAATATATGATCCAATAAGGAACGTTTGAAAAGTGATTAAGTTTGAATCACGGAACGTTGAGCTAAGTTTGTCCGCAGTGTCTGATACATTGCAAATGTATATATAATTTTTGATGTTCCATGCTTGGTTTTACCCACTTTCTTGTGTTTTGTCCACACTTTGGAGTACTTTTCATATGATTTCTTGGACTAACCTATTAACAAGAGCCACAGTACCAGCTGCCTGTTTTCTGCTGTTTTTGGTTCCAGGAAAGTTAGAAAATGAATATTCTTGGAATTGGACGGGACAAAAGCCAAAATGCCTATTTTTCCGGAAGTCATCAGATGCCAGAATACGAGACGGAGAAGGCCTGAGGGCCAGCCACACCACCTGACCGCGCGGCCAGGCCTAGCTCGCACCAGGGGGTGGTCTGGCCGACCCCAGCACCCCCTCAGCCTCTCCTTCTACCTATAAGATGCCCTCGGGACGAAAACCCTAAGTACCCAATCAAATATCCACGAAAGAGTCTGTAGCCGTCGTCATCTCCATCCCTAGATCAGGAGGGATCTGAAGCTCTTCCCGGCACCCTGCCGAAGAGGGGAATTCACCCTGGAGGCCTTCATCACCATAATGCAAGCCTTCGGTGTGATGCGTGAGTAGTTCATCTCTGGACTACGGATCCATGTAGTAGCTTGATGGCTGGTTCTCCTCCTTTGTGCTTTCATGTTTAGATCTTGTGAGCTTCGTTCATGATCAAGATCATCTATTTGTAATTTTGCATGTTGAGTTTGCGGGGATCCGAAGGATATTGAGATGCTATTTCAGATTGATTATTGATTATATCATGTCTTTGATATTTGTGATCTTGCATGCGTTTTGTTGTTAGTAGCTATCTTGGCCAAGTAGGTGCTAGCAACTCCAAGAGTTAGTATTTATGCTCGATAGTGGGTTCATGCCTCTGGTAATCTGGGGAAGTGACAGAAATCTCTAAGGTACTAGATGTGCTGTTGCTACTAGGGAGAAAACAACAATCCTTTGTTCATAGAACAATCGTATTGTTTACTTTACACGCAATTCATAAAGCAATAATCTGTTGCTTGCAACCTAATACTGGAGGGGGTTCAGATGATAACCTGAAGGTGGATTATTAGTCATAGATGTAGTTGGATGGCGGTCTATGTATAATCTTGTAATGCCCAATCAAGTTCCAAAGGAGTCAAGATGATTAGTATATGCATGTATTGCTTTCTCGATGTTTGTCAATTGCCCCACTTTAGTTTGTTCACCCAACATGTTATCTATATTAAGGAGAGCCACCTCTAGTGAACTATGGATCCCGGCCCTTTCTTTTACATACAATCTACAAACTGTTTACTGCTTTGTGTTTACTTTCTGCAAACTATTACTTCCTTCCATTCAATACGTTTAATCCTTTGTTTTCAGAAAAACCGGTGAGATTGACAACCTCATCGCAAGTCGGGGACAAAGTTCTGTGGTTGTGTTGTGCAGGTCTCCACGTTGCTACTAGCACCGGTAGTGCGCCCTACCAAGGCTCAGCTAGCAACACCTTTGGGGTGTTTCCTTGCTCCTACTGGTTCGATTGAACCTTGGTTTCATAACTGAGGGAAACTTGCTGCTGTGATCATCATACCTTCCTCTTGGGGTTCCCAACGAGCTCTACATCAACACTGAGCCATCAAGCATTTTTCTGGCGCCATTGCTGGGGAGTCAAGGACATCTCCACAAGGGGAGTCCCTCATAACCAATCTCTTTACTTTGTTATTTTTGTTTTGCTTAGTTTCTTTTTGCTTTGTTTGCTTGTTTCTTTATCAAAAACACAAAACAATTAGTTCTACTAGTTTGCTTTGTTATTTGAAAACCCAAAAAAATGACTACTCTTGAAAACACTAAGTTGTGTGACTTCACTAGCACCAACAACAATGATTTTATGAGCACACCTATTGCTCCACCTATGCCTGAAGATACTTTCTTTGAGATAAAACCTGCTTTACTCAATCTTGTTATGAGAGAACAATTTTCTAGTATTGGTAATGAATATGTTGCTGCCCATCTAAATAACTTTATTGAACTTTGTGAGATGCAAAAGCATAGGGATATAGATGGTGATATTATTAAGCTGAAATTGTTTCCTTTCTCTTTGAGAGGAAAAGGTAAAGAATGGTTGAATTCCTTAACTAGGAATAGTATTGATTCTTGGACTAAGTGCAAAGATGCTTTCATTGGAAAATACTATCCTCCTGCTAAGCTTATATCTATGAGAAGTGAAATAATGAAGTTTAAACAATCTGATAATGAGCATGTTGCTCAAGCTTGGGAAAGAATGAAATCTTTGGTAAAGAATTGTCCCACTCATGGACTGACTGGTTGGATGATCATCCAAACTTTTTATGCAGGATTGAACTATTCTTCAAGGAACCTATTGGATTCTGCTGCTGGAGGTACCTTTATGACCATTACTTTGGGTGTTGCAACAAAACTTC
Organism: Avena eriantha; assembly: GCA_910589775.1. Lineage (NCBI taxonomy): Eukaryota > Viridiplantae > Streptophyta > Magnoliopsida > Poales > Poaceae > Avena > Avena eriantha. The sequence continues at coordinate 239,126,398 of OU342743.1, forward strand.
TGGACAATATGATGGTTAATTATTCTGAATGGCATACTGAGAGAGCTCCACAAGGTAGGAAGGTAAATTCTAGTGAGGAAACTTCCTCCTTGAGTGATAAGATTGATGTTATTATGTCTATGCTTGTTAATGGAAAAGCCCATATTGATCCAAATAATGTTCCTTTAGCCTCTTTGGTTGCTCAATAAGAGCAAGTTGATGTGAACTTCATAAGAAATAACAATTTTGGCAATAATGCTTATAGGAACAATTTTGGTAACAATTATAAAACATATCCTCCCAACAATGGTAATGCTTATGGAAATTCCTACAACATTAATAGGAGTGCACCCTCTGAACTAGAAGTTATGCTTAAAGACTTTATTAGTAAACAAACTGCTTTTAATAAAACTATTGAGGAAAAACTCTCTAATGCTGAAAGAAATATAGCATCTCTATCTGAAGCTCAATCTTCATTGATTAATAAAATGGCTGCGAAACCTGAAACTAACGATAATACCTTTGCATCTACTAATGCCATACAAGTAAGAATTGATGAAAATGTTAGACTATTAGCTGAATTACATGCTAAGTGGGAGAGAGAAGATGAAATTGCTAGAAAAATTAGTGTTTCTACTATTACCACCACTAGTGTTGAGGCTAGTAATAGTTCTACTACATTAGATGATAAATTTGATTTTGATATTGATGGGTGTAATATCTCTGAAGTTATTAAGTTCCTACAAAAGCTTGCTAAAAGTCCTAATGCTAGTGCTATGAACATGGCCTTTACAAAACACATTACTGATGCTCTCATAAAGATTAAAGAAGAAAAGATGAAACATAAAGCTTCTATTACTATAAAACAAGAAGATGGCTGGGAACCCATCATTAATATGAAAATTAATGACTTTGATTTCAAAGCTTTATGTGATCTTGATAGTAGTGTTTCTATTATGCCTAGAAGGATTTATGATATTCTTGATTTGCATCCACTTGAAGATTGTTATTTGAATGTCCCACTTGATGATAATGCTAAAAAGAAACTCATGGGGAGTCTTAATGATGTTCTTATTATGGTTAGGAATGCCTATGTCCCTGTTGATTTCAATGTTTTGGATGTTGAATGCAATGCTTCTTGTCCTATTACTTTGGGACGACCTTTTCTTAGAACTGTTGGTGCCATTATTGATATGAAAGAAGACACCATTAAATATCAACTCCCACTCAAGAAAGGTATAGAACACTTCCCTAAAAAGAGAGAAAATATTTCTTTTGCTTCTCCTATGAAAACAAAATTTGGTCTTAATGCTTCTTCATTTGAGACCACTTGATTCTTTCTTTGCTTCTTATGCCTAACTTAAAGGCGTTAAAGAAAAGTACTTGTTGGAAGATAACCCAAGAGTTTTAGATGAGTCTTGGAAGTTATTACTTCAGTAATAACCGCTCCTTATCCTTTTTATTTTCTTTTTGTGCCAAGAGTAACCTCTAATGAGAGAGAAGTAATGATTGGGAAAGTTGCTGTCCCGAAACAGATTTATGTGCTTCACCCTAAACATTCGTGTAGAATCTCTGAACGTCTTTTTGAGGCGTGAATTTTTGTGCTTCTGCCCCAGGTTGTTATCTAACTTTCGTTAGTTCAATACGTTTTGATTTGAGCAACAGAAGGTCTTTGGAAAAATTTGTCTTTACCTGCTGGTCTGTTTTGACAGATTTCTGCCATTTTCTGGATTTGCTTCTTGTTGGTTCCTTTTTGAGTTTTTTTGGGGAATTGAGATTTTTGAGGGAAGTGCTACAGTAGCTAGTGTTTTAATGGAAGTTTATTGGTGTTATAACTGAACCTTAAGACTTATTTATCTTGAGTGCACTAATGTTGCTAATAAAGATTGTGTGGAGTTTTGTATGAAGGAAAAATTTCAGGTGTATGGAAGGAATGAGTAATGAGATGAAGGATGGACTAAAGCTCAAGCTTGGGGATGCCACACATGTCACCCCAAGAAATATCAAAGAAGTACAAGCTTCAAAGGTTGGGGATGCCCAAGGCATCCCCTTCTTCATCAATAAAAATCCCAGGTTTCTTGCAAACGCTTCATTTTTATTGTTTCATGCACAGTTGTGTTGTTCTTGGAGCGTCTACTTTTTCGTTTTCATTTTGTTTTTTCGTTTGCTTGGTTTTCTTAGTTTGCTGAATAAATTGGTTGGACCCCCTCTTTCATACATTGGTTTTCAAATAGTTTGGTTTGGTTTGGAAAAGAGTAGGAAAGTTCATGCTTATGTTGTAAAAAGAGCTCATTTTGACTGTGGCCTATGCTTTATCATGCCATGCTTGATATTGTTTTGGCTTTATGCTTAGTATTATTTGCTGTAGCATGACTTGTTATAAACAATTTAGATTTCTTAATGTGCCTTGGATGAATCATGCGTTGTTTTAGCATATTAAAGCATAGTATAGTGGTATTCTCCTTTGATGCTTTATTTGGGTTGACTTGGCGCATGCTCACACCATGTTATGACTATCTCAAGTCACCATAGCCTTTATGATCCTTTAGTTTTCAACTTGTAGTATCACTTTATGATTTGATCAATGATGTTTTGTCACTCTGCATGATTATGGCCATTATTGCTCTCTTAGTTTGTCGCTCCAGTCTTTTGCTAGGATCCACAACCAAGTATGAGTTCCACTCATGCATCCAACTCCCTAAACCAAGTTATTCTAAAGAGTCCACCATACCTAGCTACTAGCTTATGCTATTCCAAGTATATTGATGGCACACTTTACTTTTCTTGCCCTTAATAAAATTGAACCACTGTGTTGTCTATGTTGTATATCCTTGCACTTATTTGTTGGGAATTAGCAGAACCATGTTGTCATGGGGAACTCTTTCAACATTGCACTTGGTACTTGTACCTAGTTGATATCATGATTTTTTGTATATGGATGTCGTCGGTGTGAAATGAAAGGGATGCTTGTAAGTCCATGGAGTTATGTATATGTGTTAGAGAAACGCCTGGGCCGCTGGTCTAATCCATGCTGACATGGTGGAAACCTGCAGCGTAACCATAATGAGCGGTCTATGAAGCATTCTTCTTATAAAAAAAGAGTCGTATATTGAGAAAAAAAGAGAAAAAGAAAAAAAGGAGATTATGAAAAGAGGAAAGAGAGAAAAAACACACCATATTCCCATGGTAAATAAGAAGATTGCTGAGATGCTCGTTGTCTGCTTGCCTTGTCATTTTGATATGGGGATTCTTCCGTATCATCGGGCAAGGGGTACCCTGTTGGTGGTTCTCTATGATACACATGTAATTATGATGACAAGAACTTACCGGTGACTAAAATTGAGTAGCATGAGGAGCGGCCCTCGTATACAAGGGACATGAGATTTCTAACTTATACTTTGTCAAGCATGTACACCATAGTTTGTTCACTTTAACCTTAATCACTTCAAGATGCTTATGATAGGGGCAATGAGAGCTGAAAGCTATAAGTACCATAATTTTTGGAAGCTCTTTATGAGACTTGAATCCCTATTTCCTTTTATGAAGGCCCTTCTTCCACCATTATAATGAGTCTCCACCTTCTACCTTTATGCACCTACTTTGAGAGCATAGTGGCCATTCTTAGTTCTATGTGGTCCCAAGACTAGTTGATTGATGCATAACTTGATATTGCTTATTTCAAACTATTTGCATCTAGTCACTCTTATGAACTTTGAAGGTGTCCTATGCATTTATATTTGCTACTCTATGAGGGACAAGCTAAATACTAGTATGCTATGTTTTCTTTATGTGAAACAAACAAACTTCTTGCAAAGCATTGTTATTCATGAATCTTTTGTTTGTGACTTTTCATGTTGCATCATAGTTTGTTTGTCTTATTGCTAGAACTTTGTCTTTCAGGTTATGATTGAAGTATTATGATCCCAGCCTTGAATGTTTTACAAATACTTTGATCAAGTCTTTGATGGTGCATGTCACCTCAGAAATTATTCTTTCTTCTTTATCACTTACCTACTCGAGGACGAGCAGGAGTTAAGCTTGGGGATATTGATACATTGCAAATGTATCTATAATTTTTGATGTTCCATGCTTGGTTTTATCCACTTTCTTGTGTTTTGTCCACACTTTGGAGTACTTTTCATATGATTTCTTGGACTAACCTATTAACAAGAGCCACGGTGCCAGCTGCCTGTTTTCTACTGTTTTTGGTTCCAAGAAAGTTAAAAAATGAATATTCTTGGAATTCTCTAAGGTAGTAGATGTGCTGTTGCTACTAGGGAGAAAACAACAATCCTTTGTTCATAGAACAATCATATTGTTTACTTTACACGCAATTCGTAAAGCAATAATCTGTTGCTTGCAACTTAATACTGGAGGGGGTTCGGATGATAACCTGAAGGTGGATTATTTGTCATAGATGCAGTTGGATGGCGGTCTATGTATAATGTTGTAATGCCCAATCAAGTTCCAAAGGAGTCAAGATGATTAGTATATGCATGTATTGCTTTCTCGATGTTTGTCAATTGCCCCGCTGTAGTTTGTTCACCCACCATGTTATCTATCTTAAGGAGAGCCACCTCTAGTGAAATATGGATCCCGGTCCTTTCTTTTACATAGAATCTACAAACTGTTTACTGCTTTGTGTTTATTTTCTGCAAACTATTACTTCCTTCCATTCGATAAGTTTAATCCTTTGTTTTCAGCAAAACCGGTGAGATTGACAACCTCATCGCAAGTTGGGGACAAAGTTCTGTGGTTGTGTTGTGTAGGTCTCCACGTTGCTACTAGCACCGGTAGTGCGCCCTGCCAAGGCTCAGCTAGCAACACCTTTGGGGTGTTTCCTTGCTCCTACTGGTTCGATTAAACCTTGGTTTCATAACTGAGGGAAACTTGCTGCTGGGCTCATCATACCTTCCTCTTGGGGTTCCCAACGAGCTCTACATCAACACTGAGCCATTAATGTCTAATAGAGAACTGCAGACATATTTTCCAAATCCATAAAGGATGACATATATTAAAGTATAAAGGGTTATGTTATAAGGGAATATGTTGGAAACTCCTGTAAATACCGACCAAAGTCAAGTAGGAAGCGAGGTGAACAAGACATCGAAAGTTGCACAGAGTGCACTCGTGTTTCGATAATTACATTTATAATAATAGATAAGGGTACCATATAAAGTGTTGTATAATGTAATGGCGGGGCTAGTTCGCTTTTAACGTAGAATGATGTGTCCCAGGGCACAGTGCCCACGAGAAAGCCCTCGAGTTTGATCTAAAGTCACTATAAGCTCCTAGAATCAGGCCTCGTTCTGCTACCATAGCGACGATGCATAGACACAGATGTTATCATGCGATGATAAAGTATTAATGTCAATCAAGGTGAAATTAGTAAGTTGCAAAGGATTTGGGACTGTAAAGTACAAGCCCAAGACTCAACCTCTTCCATGAGCAAGCATGTTCAGGGTACCAGATATATGGTGCCAATGATTAAGAACAAATGCAGCTAGTTTATTTGTACTCTAGTGTAAGTGGGAGACTGTTGGAAATATGCCCTAGAAAAATAGTAATAAGGACTATTATCATATTTCATAAAGTTTATGATTAAGTTTTATATCATGCTATAACTGTATTGAGAGGAAACATCAATACACGTGTGATATATAAACAACCAGGGGTTCCCAGAGAAACTCTAGTCACTGGTTCATTGGTCAACAGATGATCAAGTTTCCTGATCATGTGGCATTTATGCCAGTTGGAAATGGAGTCAACTCATTCTGAGAATGAGATGATGAACCAATACCCAACCTAAACATCGTGACCTGATCATGTCACGAAGTTCAAGTTACGATGATTAGAAATGGATCCTCGTAGACTATTCCTTAGACCGTGAGGCTATATCAATCACTGTCTCCCGAGAGTGCTTAGATAGCATCAAGAGTCACTTGGTAATACAATTGTCGTGGTGGTGTCACGGCAGATGCCATGGATAGGCTAAAGTTGGGGACTAATACACGCTAGTGGAATCCAGGGAGGGATAGTGGAGTGATTCTCCACACAGTTGTTTGTATTGCTTTCAAGATTACAAGTGCTCCTAGAGCTGTATTGGCGAGAGGAGGAAGAAGGAGCTCTCTTACTCTCACCCACAGATCACACCTAAAAACCGTAGCCCTATCAGAATAGCGGAATCCGAACCCCTTCTATTGAAACCCTAGCCCCCCTTTTTAGAGGGAGCTCGGTCTCTGCCTAGGGCATACGTGGAGGCATATTCCTAAGAATATGCCTCCTCCCAAAGTAGTAAGCCGACCGGGGTGCTTTTCCCCCGCGTCACACATGCTTTGGCTACATGAGCCTCTGCGGCGCCCGCGTCAGCCGACATGGGCGTCGTCACCCTTGTCAGCCACGCCCCGGTGGTCCTGCCCTTGCTTGCTTCGCTCAGGTAGTGCGTACCGAGGCTTCTTTTGACCAGCGAGATTCCTTCCTTCTCCTAGAAGCTTGACGTGACCCGGATCATAGATGATCCGGCCACACCTGTTCCTGCATACAAGTAAAACAAGCACTTCCGACTTACTGCTTAAGTCGGTTGAGACTTAGTTAGGCGAAGCCCCCTGGTCCGGGTTACCCCGTGATTCGGCCTGCCTTGAGGTGACCCGGCCAGCATCCGCTTTGGCCTTGCCGAACGTCGGCTAACTCGGCCTTTATACCCCGGCGTGACCCTACCCGGGGGTATCCCCCCAACATTAGTCCCCGAAGCTGGTGCGGTCTTAGCTGCCTTGGCCGCTAAGGCCACATTAGGTTTAATTCTGAGCTCTGGTCGTTATTGCCGAGTTACCTCTTTACCTCGGATTATATGGATTTACGTTCCCTTCGCACATTCCAAGTTTTCACTTGCTGGCCGGGTTACCACTTTGATTCGGACCTCATGGTTTTACTTTCCCTCTGCACATTCCAAGTTTTCACTTGCTGGCCGGGTTACCACGGTTCCATATGGGTCTTGTTTCCTTCTCTCGTACGCCAGCCCATGTGGATGGTAATCATTATGTCGTCTTATTTTAAGGGCCAGCACAGTAACCGCCGCAGTAATTTGTCAGTTATCACCGTGCGCGGGTCACGTCACGCTTGCCTCCTCGTTTACCGCATCACAGCGTCACGTCATGGGATCATCTCTGCCCTGTGGCCCTCCATGTGGCTCCCCACTGATTGGCCGAGGCATGTGATACACGGCCACTGCGTGTGGAAAATCCGTAGGATACGATCCCACTCACCCCTTGAGGGAGTGGTTAAATAGCGGAGGGGCGCACCCCTTAGGATTTTTCCCCTTCCACGCCCCTCTGCCCGTTGCCCTTCTCCTTCGTCTTCCTCGTGACCGCGCCGCCGCCAGTGCTCCCAAATAGCCGCGTCGCCGCTGCACTTTTCCCTCACACCTCTGCATCGCAGCCACCGCTACGCAACTCCCTCGCCACGGGTCCTCGCCAATCTAGGCCTCTGCCCCCCACCGCCGCTAGCGCCAGCGAGGGAAGCGAAGACCAGATGACGGAGGAGGAGCTCATCCTCGCCGAGCAAGAAATGGAGGAGGACGCCGCGGTGGCGGACCGTGGAGCGTGGGGCGGGTCTTGGGTCTGCCAAGATGACTTGGATTGGCTCTACCGGACCAGACGCATCCCTACCGGCGTCGCCGCTCGTCTCCCCTCCGCCGAACTGGCCCCCTCACCCAATCCGGGTGAGTACGTCGTGTTCTTGTCCCACTTCCAACGGGGGTTCGGCTTGCCGGTGAGCGACTTCTTCCGGGATTGGCTTAGTACCTACGAACTCCAGCCGCACCATCTTCCTGCCAATGCTATTACCTCTCTCTCTGCTTTTGCTTCTACGATCGAAGGCTATGCCGGACTCTGGCCCACGAAGGAGCTATGGATCCGGTTTTTCGGCCTTCGTCGTAACGTCATCCCAAACATCCAACTTGATCTGGAGGACAAACAGCTCACTCAGTTCGGAGCCGTGTCCATCTCACCTCGGAGGCTTTCCGTTTTCCCCCGGGTCACCGGGCTAGACTCCTGCAAAGGGTGGGCCCGGACCTTCTTTTGTGTGCGGAATACGGGCACTGAAGACTTGATCCGGCTGCTTCCCTATACTCCGGGTCAACCTAACCCGGATTTGTGGGACGTCGTGCCCAAGAAGCCCACGGCCTTGGCCAACCAGGTCAACAAGAGGTTCGCGGAGCTGAAGGAGCTCAGACTGTGCAACGAGGATGCTATGATCACTTTCGTGTGCAACCGAATTTCACCCCTCCAGAAGCGCACCCACAAGGTGTGCCACATGAGCTTTGGCCGTGACCCCAACCGGACCTCATCCTTCGAGCTGAGCAACACAGAGATCTATCGCTCGGTTAAGGCTCTCTTCACCACCCACAAGGACTTCTCCTCTGAGTGGACTTGGGGAATTGAGAATTATTGCCGCGATAGGCTTCCTCCTGCGGTAAGATTCATGTTGCAAACTTACCCCGGACTAATGATATGTCGGTTTTTGTTGCACTTTTGACTCTTTTGTTCATTCTTTTCCTTAGCAATTTCTTCAGCAGACCCTTGAGGACGGCACCGATCCGACCCTTAAGTGGGCTCTGGACCGGGAGACTCCGGATGAGGAAGAGCCGGACCAGGAGATGTTCCTCCCGATGACCGACGCTACAAAGCGACCCACCGGTAAATTCTCTTCTATTAGAGATTGGCCCGATGATGAAGATGACTCGGATGTCGAGGTGATTGAACCTGTTGAGGCTATCCCCCTTTCTTTTGCTTTTCCGGCATCAGCTAATCCCAGTGGGCACATCTACGAGGACCCTCCCCTTGCTACTGGCAAACCTGTTCCGGTAGCACCGAAGAAGAAGCGTGGGGCTGCTCCAAGTTCCTCCTCTGGACCTTCTCAGCCCGCTAAAAGGTGAAAGAAGTCCGGGGACAAGACTGCCTCCAAGCCAGCAGGCAAGGCCCTAGCACGAAGGGCTCGGAAACCCAAGGAGGCCCAAACCTCGGATGCGTAAGTCATTTTCCCTTTGCAACTTGTTCTTCATTGCATTGTTGTAATTTCTGTTCTGACTTTATTTGATTTTGCAGTGCCCTGGTGGAGGTCCCTCAGAGTGGGTCTCGCATCTCTTCAGCGCTCCGACCTAGCCCTTCTCCCCCTCGTGACGATGAGTCACGGCCGCTGAGCCCTATTCCAGAGGGTTCTGCGGCTGCTCCGGGTTCTGTTCCACCTCGTCAAGAGGGGGTAACCTCGGAGCGGGAGAGACCGGTTCAGTCGAGGCAGCGGCATCTACAACCTCGGCTCTGCCACAACCAACAACCACTGAAACTACCTCGGCACCAGCAGCAGCTTCAGTATGAGCACCCAAACCAGCACCAATACCAACTCCGGCATCAACACCAACTCCGGCTGTAAAAACATCAGCAGCGGCACCAACTCCAGCAACAAGAGCGCTAGCACCAAGTTCTTCCGCCTCGTCCGAGTCATCTCAACCTCGGCGAGGAACTACCCCAGCAGCTCCTAAGGGGAAATCTGCTGTGACGACTTCCTCTTCTCAGCAAGCCAAAGGCAAAAAGGCTCCGGACGCTACCAAGTCAACATTCGTCGAGGCTGGGCAGCGTACCCTGGCATCAATGCTTCCCAAGAAAGCTCCAGCAGCGAAGGACGCCCCTGCCGAGCTAACTGATGCACAGCAGATGGTTCTGCACACCAGCCCAGCCCTTGCCTTGGTTGAGAGGAAAGAAGCGCACGCGAAGGGCTTGGTGGCGCCCCATATGCCTACCGGTGAGCGGTACCCTCCGAGCTTGATTGAGTTTGTCATGAATTGGAACAAGGCGGAGTTCGTCAACAACGACGATCTTCCAGAGAAGTTCGGCCCCGCTGAATTTTCCGCCCAAATGAACACAGCCGCTAAGGCGATCAACCTCACGGGGCGGATGATGGAGGTACGTCGCTTCCCCTTTACATGCTGTAGATAATAACCATTAGTCCCCGAGCCTCCGAGGGAGTAACTTGTTACTCGGCCAGATGCTCTTTAGAAAACTAACGTAGCTCCATGAGAACTTTGAATATGCACACACCTAGATCCGGGTTAAGTTCCACTTGGCCCGGATTTAGTATAGTTGGAATATGCATACACCTAGAGCCGGGTTAAGTTCCACTTGGCCTGGATTTAGTATAGTTCGAATATGCACACACCTAGAGCCGGGTTAAGTTCCACTTGGCCCGGATTTTTGTACACTTCAAATATGTACACACCTAGAGCCGGGTTAAGTTCCACTTGGCCCGGATTTTTGTACACTTCGAATATGCACACACCTAGAGCTGGGTTAGGTTCCACTTGGCCCGGATTTTTGTACACTTCGAATATGCACACACCTAGAGCCGGGTTAAGTTCCACTTGGCCCGGATTTTTGTACACTTCGAATATGCACACACCTAGAGCTGTGTTAAGTTCCACTTGACCCGGATTTTTGTACACTTCGAATATGCACCAACCTAATTTATGTTTCTGTAATTCTTTCAGGTGACCACCAATCGCCGGAGTGCAGAATTCCAACGTCTGCTGGATACCCACAAGTTGCTACGCGCCAAGCAAGCTGCACTTATCGCGGAGCATGAGAAAAGGGGTAAATTTTTCCTTGCATTTCTCCGTTTTTCTTCATCTTCCTCTACCGAACTAACCTCATCATTCGGTTTCTGCAGCTGGGGTGGAGGCTGAGAACAAGATTATACGGAAGAATCTGGAGCAGATCCAGGGTAAGTCATTTTTGTCTGACCTTATAGTGCTTTCCTTTTCCTTTTATTCTTGGCTCGGCAATCATTCATACCTCGGCTCTGCCGGGCCAACACACTATTTCAGCATCGCTTGAAGATAGTATGCTCGTGCCTGATATGATGCTACATTTTCTCGAACAAGCAGGGCAACACCAAGCCGAGCTGAAGAAGAAAGATGATGAGCTCGCCCTCCTCCGGACCAAGGACGATGAGATCGCCAGGCTCAAGGCTGAGATGGAGAAAATGAAGGACCAGCACCAAACCGAGCTCCGAAAGGTTGGCCAGGACTTCACAGAAGAGCGCGAGCGCCTTACTCTCCAGATCTCCAAGGACCAGGAGCTACTCAAGGAATCCGACATCCAGCTTGGGTCGGCGAATGCTGAGCTTGAGCAACTTCACAAGAGACGCGATGATTGCACCAGGGAGTTGACCCGGATCCTCAGCCATATATTATGTAAGTTCTTTCCCTTATCCGACATACTTTTCCGGGTTACTTAATATGTCTTTTCTTTACCTTCTTCCTTTGTCTTGCTCCCAGGCAAATTTCCTGAGGGCACTGCTATTGCAAGCGCAGCAGTTGCAGATTTCCGCCGAGAAAGGGGTACTCCTGCCGCTCCTGATGGTCAAGAGATTCCCTATGACATGGAGGACCTGTTGGTCAGCTTGTCATCTCGCGTGGAGCTCATCAAAAATTACGGCAAGGACATCCTCGACGTTGCAGTTCGCATCTTCAACATCTTCTGGCCCGGAGAAGATACCCTGGAGACCACCGCGATTCTCGTTGAGAAGCTAATGGAAAGTGAGACCCAGCTCGACCTCTGGAGAGAGTCCGCTGGACGTGCCACAGCTGATACCATTCTTCATCACATACTCACGTGGTATGAGAAGATCAATCTCAGCCTCCTTACACGCCTACGCACAGGATCCAGATGGACCAATGACCTGGAGTGGGTAGCTCGGCGCTAGGCTTGCGCCCATAGCCTCATCGAATACTCTCCCATTCATGAATGGGTTGAAGGATCAAGCTTCCTGGAAGCCGTTGGTGATGAAAATGCTAAGAACGTTGAAGACGGGTTGGATGAGGACGAAGAAGGCGATGCCTCAGACATTGAAGATAGCGATGATGACGCCGAACTTCCTCCTCCTTCTGCTCCTTAAGTGAAAAACTTGAAAATTTATCAGATCCCCGATATGCCGGGTGGAGTTGTATTTCATATACATGTGATATTTTGCTACTAAGTTCTTATGCCGGATTAACTTGGGCGTAGTTCCCGAGTTTCTTTTTCTTGTTCGTCCAATCCCTTGACTCGGTTCATGTCTACCTTGATTCGGTTTTACGACTTACGAATTCGAGCTTCAAAAATTGTCTTAACAATACTGGGAAACTTTTAGACTTAGCTCAAAAATAAAACTGCATAATAACTTGAAAATAAATACAGGGTTAGTCCTAAAACCAAACGCCGGCTCGAATAAATTCTTTTCCTTAGTCGTTTTTCATGTGCTACGCAATTCCAAACTTGTTCTCTTGCTTGCCATGAAGCCAATTCTTGTTGGACGGCAGCAAGTCGAAGAGTTAGGTTCTTGGTGCTCACACATTACTAATCCGAGTTAAGCAGAATAACTTACTCCAGCTGACGCATAAATAATAAAAGACAACAAATATTATTAAGGCAGTCCCCGAGTTACTGCTCGAGGTGCCAACATTTCATTGATAAGCTCATTGCCGACATATATACAGACATATGAGATGACTCGGATACATACACTTCTTAGCTAAGTGTAGAAAGGATGAAGTAGAGCTATATTCCATGGTCGCTTAGATTCCTCTCCGGACCTATCCGCCTTATTCGTTTCCTGTGGCTTTGCATCTATAAGATAATAAGAATCATTGTGCAATGCCTTGCTCACGATGAACGACCCTTCCCATGGGGGGATAACTTATGCATGCCAGTAGTACGTTGTATCAATTGGAGCACCAGATCGCCTTCCCGAAAGACTCGGGGGCACACTTTCCGGCTATGATAGCGTCGGAGATTTTGCTGATATATGGCGGATCTGGACAGTGCCAGTTCTCTCGCTTCTTCCAGCAGATCAACATCATTTTGCCGGGCTTCTTGCACTTCAGCTTCTGTGTATTGGGTGACCCTAGGTGAATCATGCTCTATGTCGGCTGGTAATACAGATTCTGCCCCATATACCAGAAAAAACGGCGTATAGCCTGTTGATCGATTCGGAGTTGTTCTTAAACTCCACAGTACCACTGGTAGTTCTTCTATCCAGCACCCCGCTGATCTTTGCAGCGGCTCAATGAGCCGGGGTTTTATCCCGGATAATACTAATCCGTTGGATCTTTCCACTTGTCTGTTCGATGCGGGGTGGGCTACCGAGGCTACGTCCAGCTGGATCTTCTTATCCTGGCAGAAACGCGCAAATGCTCCTTCCGCAAAATTTGTGCCGTTATCAGTTATGATACTGTGAGGGTAACCGTACCTCAAGATGATATCTTTGAGAAACGTTACGGCTGTAGCTCCATCACATTTTCTTATAGGCTTTACCTCAATCCACTTCATAAACTTGTCCACCATTACCAGAATGTGAGTCATATTTCCCCTTGTTGGTTTGAACGGGCCAACCATATCCAAGCACCATACGGCAAATGGCCAAGTAATTGGTATGGTCTTGAGTTCCGACATTGGCATATGTGTCTTGGTTGCGTACCTCTGACAACCATTACATTTTCTCACCAGATCTTCCGCTTGCTCTAAGGCATTTGGCCAGTAGAATCCGTGTCGGAAAGCTTTTGCTACCAAGGCTCTGGATGAGGCATGATGCCCGCATTCCCCCTGATGTATATCTCGGAGGATGTCAAGCCCTTCTTCCGGGTCAACACATCGCTGGAGGACATTGGTCACACTCCTTTTGTATAGTTCGGAATTGATGATCGTATAAGCCTTTGCCCTCCTCTGTGTTTGCCTGGATAGCACTTCCTCAGTGGGTAACGTTCCATCTTTCAGGAATTGAAATATAGGTAGTGCCCAAGCTGGTACTACTCGCACAGGGAACACATCCTCATCAATCTCCATCTGATCCACTAGCATAACTTCAACCGGATCACGCTGAGCAGTCCCCGGGTCTTGCAAAGCAGTCCCCGGGTTTACTGAAGCAGTCCCCGGGTTCGCCGAGGCAGTCCTCGGGTTTCGCGCACCACTTCCCATGTCAATGTCCATGGGCATAGCGCCGGATTCCGTGTCCTCCGGGACATAGATCGAGTCGGTTTCTAGGGAGGGCCTGATGGATGGTTTCTTGAGGTGCTCTAATGCTACACCTGATGGAATTGCTTGTCGGGTTAACCCGAGCTTCGACAGCATGTCGGCAGCCTCATTTTCCACCCGGGGTACATGGTGAAATTCACATCCCTCAAAGTAACCAGATATCTTCTGCACATGAAATCTGTACAGTATTTGGATCAAGGGCATCCCACACTCCTGAAACTTGCTGCACCACCAAATCCGAGTCGCCAAAGCATACGATCCGACGTATCCCAATCTCTTTTGCCACCTTGAGCCCGTGCACAAGTGCTTCATACTCAGCGACATTATTTGATGCCGCGAAATGGATCTGCAACACGTATCTCAGCTGGTCCTTCTTTGGCGAGGTAAGTACAACTCCAGCCCCTAGCCCGGTTTTGGTTTTTGATCCGTCAAAGTGCATTTGTCAAAAGTTCGGATCAGGGAGTGGTGGTTCGTATTGCACCTCGGCCCAGTCTACGAAAAAGTCTGCCATAGCTTGAGACTTAATGGCTTCTCTTCTGTCATATTGCGGCGCATAAGGAGCTAGCTCAATTGCCCATTTTGCAATTCTGCCACTCGCATCCTTGTTACTCATTATCTCGGATATGGGGGCCTCACATATGACCCTGATGGGATGCTCCTCAAAGTAGTGCTTCAACTTCTTAGCGGCCATGTACACGCCATACGCCACATTTGATAGTGTGGATAGTTCTGCTTTGAGGCAGACAACACCTCGCTCAAATAATACACTGGCCTTTGCACCGACTTACCTTCCTCGTCGCGCTCCACCACTATCACTGCACTTACAACTCGGTTGGTTGCGGCTATATAGAGCAACATTGGCTCCTTTGATAGTGGTGAGGCCAACACTGGTGCAGTGGCTAACATCTTTTTTAAGTGGGCAAAGGCTTCATTGGCCTGCGGTGTCCAAACGAATTTATCTGACTTTTTCATGAGTTGGTAAAGAGGCAATGCCTTTTCTCCCAACCGACATACAAACCGACTTAACGAGGCCGAGCAACCTGTGAACTTCTGGACATCGTTAAGACACTTCGGCAGTTCCATTCGTTCGATGGCTCGGATTTTAGTTGGGTTAACCTCGATACCTCGACTGGAAACAAGAAAACCGAGCAATTTCCCAGCCGGGACACCGAAGGTGCATTTTTCCGGATTAAGCTTCATCCGGAACCTCCTTAGGTTCGTGAACGTTTGCCTGATGTCGTCAAGGAGCGTTTTACTTTCCTTGGTCTTGATAACCACATCATCCACGTACACTTGTACATTTTGACCTATTTGGTCGTGCAAACATTTTTGCATACATCTCTGGTACGTTGCCCCTACATTACGTAAACCAAACGGTATGGCGCGATAGCAATAAGCCCCATACGGGGTAATAAACGCAGTCTTTATTTGATCATCCGGATTCAAAGGTATCTGGTGGAAACCAGAATATGCATCAATGAATGACAACAATTCACATCCAGCAGTTGAGTCTATGACCTGATCTATTCTTGGCAGTGGAAATGGATCTTTTGGACATGCCTTGGTCAGGTTCATGTAATCGATACACATTCACCAAACCACTGCCACGTTCGGGTCATCCTTCTTCTTCTCCACCAGCACCGGATTAGACAACCAATCCGGGTAAAAAACTTCCATGATAAATCCTGCAGCTAGCAACCGAGCTATCTCATCCCCGATGACTTTCCTCCTATCTTCGGCGAAGCGGCGGAGAGGTTGCTTCACCGGCTTAGCTCCGGGTCTCACATTTAAAGAGTGCTCGGCCAACTCCCTCGGAACGCCTTGCAAGTCCTGTGTGGACCAAGCAAAAATGTCCCGATTCTCACGGAGGAAGCTGACGAGCTCGCTTTCCTATTTATCACTTAACCCGGCACCAATTGTTACGGTGCGCTCCGGGAACATGTCATCAACACGAACCTTCTTGGTATCTTTCATGGCCTGGAAAGAGACACTTCCGTGCGGGTTACTCAGCGCCGGCATATACTGCTGTGCGGACTGAGCCAATGCCGCCACCTCCTGAATTTTCCTTTTCTCCTGCGCAATCACAAGTGACTCGGCTAAGTTAGACCCGGCCGACGCACACTCCATGGAACGTCGGAAATCCCCTGCAATGGTAATCACTCCATTTGGCCTGGGCAATTTCATCTTCAAGTAGCTAATATGACAGCTTGCCATGAACTTGTTCAGCGCTAGCCTTCCGAGTAACGCATGGTACGTACTTTCCAAGTTCACCACCTTGAAGTCCAAATTTTCGGTTCGGCAATTATCCCTCGTGCCGAACAATACGTCAACCCGGACCTTGCCTATGGGCTCACAAGAAATGCCGGGCACAATACCATGGAAAGTTGTCCTCTTGGGCTGTAGCATGCTTTCCGAGATACCCAACTTGCGCATTGTGTCCGCATACATGATGTTAATGCTACTGCCATTGTCAATCAGTACCTTTGAGAACCTTACATTAATGCTAGGCCCAATGAACGTCGGGTCCAGCACCAATGCATACGAACCAGGCTTGGCATAAGCTTGGGATGATCCTTTATGCTCCAGGTGATTTCCTGATCAGACCAAGGCATGTACCTCGTTACTGCCGGCATCACTGCATTCACCTCCATATGCCTACGCTGCAAGCTTTTTCTATCTGTTTCCTCAGTGGTGAACACACAATAGCTCTGATGATGCTCTCTGTACTCATTTCTCCCCTCATTTCCGGGGTACCTCTGATCCGGCTGATGCTGATTTTCCACTTGATGCACTGCATCCCTTCTCTCATTGTTATCATACCTCGGCGGAGGGGGAGGCAACATTAGCTGTTGCGTGTTCGCTCCGGAGAGCAATTGCTGCCGGGGTAACTCCTGCCGAGGCTGATCATTCCGGGGTGCCTGAGCATTCCCCGAGCCACCTTGTTCAATCTTGCGCATCCACTCACATTGCCTCGTCGTATGACCCGCTAGGTTACTCGGATTTGGCGTGTGAAACTTACATGGCTGGTCCAACATCGACTCATAAGTATACCTTGGACGGTCCTTCTTTTCTTGCCACTGTCTCTTTTTCTCTGGCGTCCAAGTTTTCTTGCCATCGTTTCTCGGAGTCTATTGCCCTCTAGTTTTCTGGCGCTCACTGCCCCCTGCTCCGGGCTGATCTTGACTCACAGCCGCAACTTGTTGCGAACCGTATCGATGATCTGGTCTATCATCTCTTCTTTTTCCTCTGTAGTCATTCCTCCGGGATGATCCGGCTCCATCCCTCTGATAGTACTCATCGTTTGACATGTTTGATATGAGCCTAGGTTGAGTCGGATCACCCAAAGCATACGAATCTGCAATTTGGATCATCTCTGCCAACGTAGTTAGCATTTTCCTTTGCAAATTCATCCACAGCTCGCTTGCATATCTGCACCCTTGTGCGAACCATGCTATGGCCTGTGATTCTATCACGCCCTCACACGAGTTTCTCACAGTACACCACCGGGTCAAGAACTCCCGGTTTGTCTCATTAGGTCTTTGCTTGCACATAGCTAGGGTCTGCGGCCTATTTGGCCTCTGATACGTACTTGAGAAATTGCTGATGAACATTTCCTCAAAGTCTATCCAACAGTTGATGCTTCCGGGTGGCAAATTGTTCAGCCATACCCTTGCCGGCCCTTCCAACATCTGGGGTACGTATCGTACAGCCCATCTCAAGTTACGAGTGGCAATTTTCACAGCGGTAGCACAGTTTATCAACCAATCCTCTGGCTTGGTACTGCCGTCATACGTCTTCGTGCCCCTGGGTAATTGGAATTTGGGTACCGACGGCTCCTTCATGATCCGGGGTCTAAAACACGTAGGACCTGGTGGACCTTGACATTCGATCTGTTCCGACCTATACAGTCGATCCAGCTTCAACCTGGCATCATCCGGCATCAAATCCCTGCTTCCCAATCTTGACCCTATCACATGATAGTCCGGTCTTGGGTATCCCGTGTTTGCCATCTCCGAATCACCGTCGTTGTACCGGTTTTGCTCTTGTGGCGCACCTTTCTGATGCATACCTCGGCCGGCACTTTGCTCTTGCCTTGGTATATTCCGCTGTTGCGGTTGTCCTGCTGCTGCCGAGTTTTGCTGTCCGGCATTGCCGTTGACTGCGATCCCTTGACCGGCATTGCCTTGGTCGCGGTTACCTCGGCCAGCTTCACCTCGGCTCACACACCGTCAATCATCATTTTTCTGTGCTTCTTTTCCTTTCCCTGCCCGTGTTGGGTCATACGAGACGATCTGTTTGTTCCGTCTGGCCGAGGTTACCACCTCTTCTCTCCTTGGACCACCATGAGGAGACGATGCGGCTCCAGCGGATTTCTCCGGGTTACCCATCGCCGAATGGACGATCTTGGAGGCTCCAGCTCTCTCCGGGTTAGCTCGGAGTAGTTCTTCGTTTTGTCTGTTCGCGATCCGAACCAGTTTGTTAACCCTATCTTGTTGTCTTTGACGGGCTTCACCCGTCAGACCCTCTAACTCGGATGCAGCTGCATCCGCTGCTCTGAGGTTCTTTGCCGGGGTACTGTACCTCGGCAGCCCCCCCGGACATACAGTTTTCTAATTCCTCAATTCCAGTATCACCTTCTCTGTTCATCTCGCTCATGAGATTTCTCCCCTTTACTTTTACAACATCTACTTTGTTCGCCTTTGCGTACTCACGCAGCGTCATATTCAATGACTGCTGAGCCGCGGCTATTTTCTTTGCGCCCTCTAGTATCTTTTGTGTAGTCTCTTCTAGCTCGGCCTGCGCTCGAGCCGGATCTACTGCTGCTACCACAGGGTTTGCCAAGCTATCCATCGCTTCCCTCAACACATTTTTCGGCCTCTCTAGTGGAGGACCTCTACCTTTCCTCGGTGCCTTAGGCGTTACCTCCGGATCTGGTGCCGGATCCTTGCTCGAGCCTGCACCAGGCGCAGTCATCATCACCTCTGCGCGGTCCAGGGAGCGAGCGATACGCGCCCCACGAGCCACGATGAGGGGCGGCTCTCCAGGCTCGACGACGTGGCGCGGATGAACGCATGACACGTCCACAGCAACGTAGACCTTGTGCGCGTCGAGCTTGACGAAGAGGGCATTGCGTGGAAGTGGGCGCGTGCCGAAGCAGCCTGCGTTGTCGCTGACGAAATCCAGCGCTCCAAAGCACTGAACAAGCCCGGAGACGATGCGTTCGCCGGTGCCAATGAAGTTTCCCGTCCGGATCTTGACCCCTGCTAGCGCCGCTAGCCCCACGGTGGGCGCCAACTGTCGTGGTGGTGTCACGGCAGATGCCATGGATAGGCTAAAGGTGGGGACTAATAAACGCTGGGGGAATCCAGGGAGGGATAGTGGAGTGATTCTCCACACAGTTGTTTGTATTGCTTTCAAGATTACAAGTGCTCCTAGAGCTGTATTGGCGAGAGGAGGACGAAGGAGCTCTCTTACTCTCACCCACAGATCACACCTAAAAACCCTAGCCCAATCAGAATAGCGGAACCCGAACCCCTTCTACTGAAACCCTAGCCCCCCTTTTATAGAGGGAGCTCGGTCTCTGCCTAGGGCATACGTGGAGGCATATTCCTAAGAATATGCCTCCTCCCAAATTAGTAAGCCGACTGGGGTGCTTTTCCCCTGCGTCACACATGCTTTGGCTACGTGAGTCTCTGCGGCGCCCGCGTCAGCCGACATGGGTGTCGTCACCCTTATCGGCCACGCCCCGGTGGTCCTGCCCTTGCTTGCTTCGCTCAGGTAGTGCATACCGGGGCTTCTTTTGACCAGCGAGATTCCTTCCTTCTCCTAGAAGCTTGACGTGACCTGGATCATAGATGATCCGGCCACACCTGTTCCTGCATACAAGTAAAACAAGCACTTCTGACTTACTGCTTAAGTCGGTTGAGACTTAGTTAGGTGAACGCCCCCTGGTCCGGGTTACCCCGTGATTCGGCCTGCCTTGAGGTGACCCAGCCAGCATCCGCTTTGGCCTTGCCGAACCTCGGCTAACTCGGCCTTTATACCCCGGCGTGACCCTACCCGGGGGTTTCCCCCCAACAACAGTGATTATAAATGTGTGTTCAGGTACTCGGAGGAACCATAGAGGCAATATATCATTAATACTTTATAAATGATAAAGTATTAATGTCAATCTAGGTGACATTAGTAAGTTGCAAAGGATTTGGGACTGTAAAGTACAAGCCCAAGACTCAACCTCTTCCATGAGCAAGCATGTTCAGGGTACCGGATATATGGTGCCAATGATTAAGAACAAATGCAGCTAGTTTATTTGTACTCTAGTGTAAGTGGGAGACTGTTGGAAATATGCCCTAGACAAATAGTAATAAGGACTATTATCATATTTCATAAAGTTTATGATTAAGTTTTATATCATGCTATAACTGTATTGATAGGAAACATCAATACACGTGTGATATATAAACAACCAGGGGTTCCCAGAGAAACTCTAGTCATTGGTTCATTGGTCAACAGATGATCAAGTATCCTGATCATGTGGCATTTATGCCAGTTGGAAATGGAGTCAACTCATTCGGAGAATGAGATGATGAACCAATACCCAACCTAAACCTCATGACCCGATCATGTCACGAAGTTCAAGTTACGATGATTAGAAATGGATCCTCGTAGATGATGACCCACAAGTATAGGGGGTGTATCGCAGTATTTTCAATAAGTAAGAGTGTCGAACCCAATGAGGAGCAGAAGGTGCTGGCTAGTGGTATGGATCAGGAATTCTCTGCAAATACTTAGCAAACGGATTTTTAGGGGTTTTTGATAATGCAAGTAAACAAAGTACGAGTAAATAAAAGACAATAGGAATAAAAGAAGCAAGTGGCCCAATCCTTTATGCAGCAAAGGACAAGCCGGTTGTATTACTTAATATGACCGAACGTTCTCGAGGACACATGGGAAGACTATCAAGTGCTTTCGCTTCATATAGCTGATTAATCTTCTTTAGCTTGCTAAGTGTTCTATGGGTGAACCTGTTCTAATGTACCGCCCCATCCAAGACTAATACATAGTTGTGATTATACCCCTTGCAAACATCTGTAAGTACAAGAAAGTAATTAAGGTAGAAACCTAAACACAGCTTTAAACTCTAAGACCCTTACGTCCCTTGTGCAATGGTTTCCTAACGGGTGTTCAGGTTTCTGTCACTCCGGCAACCCCTACGATTAGTAGCCAAATACACAACGCATTCCCCTAGGACCTTATAGGTGAAGTGTCATGTAGTCGATGTTCACATGACACCACAAGAAGAAGTACACCACAACTTAAATAACAATCTATTGAATCTTTCTCACCACAACTCCACTACTAACAACAAGACTTCTCCCATGTCCTCAAGAACAAAACGAACTACTCACAAGATATCATATGGATCAAGATCAGAGATGGAATAATGATGTGTAACAATCTGAACATAAACAATAATTCAATGGTTCACTCAATAGCATCAACTACAAAGAGTAATCAACACCGGGAAAGTTTCCCCTATGAACTATGCAAGATTCAACGCAATTGTTACGGCAATATGGAGATGGTGATGAGGGTGCTGATGGTGTTGATGGTAGTGATGATGATGATGATGATCCTGATGAAGTCCAATTTGATGGTTGTGTTGATGGCAACGATCTCCCCTATCCGGGAAGGAATTCCCCCGGCAGAAATCTGTCTGCCGGAGAGATCTTTCTCTCTCGGTGTTTTCCGCCTTGTAGAGGCGGCGAAATCTTTCTGTGTCTTAGGGTTTCGGGAGGATACTATACGCCAGAGGGGAGTGCCAGAGGTGGACCAGGGCGGCCACACCACCT
This sequence comes from Avena eriantha, assembly GCA_910589775.1. NCBI lineage: Eukaryota > Viridiplantae > Streptophyta > Magnoliopsida > Poales > Poaceae > Avena > Avena eriantha. Next base: position 239,148,290 of record OU342743.1, read on the forward strand.
GGTGGCGTGGCCTGGGCTGGCCTGCGCCAGGGGGTGGTGTGGGCCCCCTGTGGCCCATCTCTAGCCCCCCTTCTGGCTTCCTTCGTCTTCTGGAAAAATAGGATTTCCATGTATTTTCCCGGAGTTTCTGATCTTCGCGAATTTTGCCTCCAAACAACACCTTTTCCATCAGGATCCTGACTGCAGCGGTCCATGCTCCAAAAGTCATCAACCATGCAAAAATAGATGAAATAACATAAGTATCACCTCTCAATATGAAATATATCAATGAATAATAGTGAATTAAGACATAGAATAGTGATGCAAAATGGACGTATCAACTCCCCCAAGCTTAGACTTCGCTTGTCCCCAAGAAAAACTGAGCTCAATAAACATGGACTCAAGTTTATGGAGTGAAGAGTCGATAAAACAATACGTACAAGAAGCACCACATTCATCAAATACATAGATCATAATAGAAGACAACTCACTATTATATACCTCAACTTGCAATGAGTAAAGGAAACACAATAACGATACATAAAGTGAATCATAATTATTAATGGCAAACTTAGCTCTTGGTCGAAGAATAGTTGATAATTTGCTGGAGTTCACAAATAGCTGGCTTTTCAATGATAGCTTTCAAAGTAGTAAACATCAAGATAAGAGCAATGTGCAAAACAAGGAACATAAGAAATGATTGCATAAATCATCATATGAATGAATGCAACACAACAACTCAAAATACTTGCTGAGGTAGAAGGGAATAGGTTTACTGACTCAACTACAAAGTAAAAGAAAGGGCCCTTTGCAGAGGGAAGCAGGGATTGCAAGTCTCATAAAGAGCTCCCAAAAATTATGATACTTACTAGCTTTCAGCTCTCATTGCCCCTATCATAGGCATCTTTAGGTGATTAAGGTTAAAGTGATCCAAAATGAGGATATGCATTGACAAGTTGTAAGTTGAGAATCTCATGTCCCTTGAATACGAGGGCCGCTCCTCATGCTACTCAAGTTTAGGCACCGGTAAGTTCTTGTCATCGTAAGCATATGTGTATCATAGAGAACCGCCAACGGGGTACCCCTTGCCCGATGATACGGAAGAATCCCCATATCAAAATGACAAGGCAAACAGACAACAAGCATCTCAGCAATCTTCTTATTTACCATGGGAATATGGTGCTTTTTATCTCTTTCCTCTTTTCAGAATATGTCTTTTTTTTCCTTTTTCTCTTTTTTTCTTAATATTGGACTCTTTTTTATAAGAAGAATGCTTCATAGATACTCGTTATGGTTACGCTGCAGGTTTCCACCATGTCAGCATGGATTAGACCAGCGGCCCAGGCATTTCTCTAACACATATGCATAACTCCATGGACTTACAAGCTCCCGTTCATTTCACACCGACAACATCCATAAACAAAAGAACATGATATCAACTTGGTACAAAGTACCAGTGCAATGTTGAAAGCGTTCCCCATGACAGCATGGTTCCGCTAATTCACAACTTACAAAGCACAAGCATATACGCAACATAGGTGAGCACAATGGTTCAAGTTTATTAAGTGCAAGAAAGTAAAGTGTGCCGTCAAGTTTGTGAGAGCTTTAATCACTAATTTTCACATAACAATTTTAATTTGGGAGGTAGATAAAACAAGAATTTACTTGGAATAGAAATAATGCTACTAGGTAGGTATGGTGGACTCAAATGGCAAAGGTTTTGGTTTAAGGAAGTGGATGCACGAGAAGGATTCCTCTCAGTACAGGTTTTTGGCTAGCAAGGCTGAGTAGCAAGTATAAGAGTTGAAGGAAACAAACAAACATACAAGTGATAAAGACAAACATGCAATCTTCCTTGGAAGCACAAAAGATCTTAACTAGAGAATACTAAACTTATGAGCAAATCAAGAAAGAAAGATGGTGAAATTATTTTTCTCTAGAGTACTTCTATCTTTTTCATTCAACTCTCAAAAATAGTGTGCTACTGACCGAGCCAGGTTTGCCAAAACCAACTAAATTAACTCAATGATCCCAAAGTGATACCAATACTAACAACAAGATCAATCATATAACCACGAATTGAAAACTAATAGAATCCATGCAAAAGAGTGGATGATAGAACTTCTCATTAATATTCCATAACGGAAACTCACACCAAGGGATACATATCTAACGAGAGAGGGGACACTTCCATAATGCAAACCATACTTCATAATAACTCCTCTATTCATGATATGACTCTACTAAAAAGGTAAAAAGATAGAAGATAGTGATATGATACCGCGACACTCTCCCAAGCTTGGAACAAACCAAGGGGATGCCAAACCTGATGACGAATTACTCCTTTGGTGGTGGTGGTATCCTCTCGATGAGCTCTTTGATCAATTTCCCCAAGTCCTCAATCTCGAAGGTGAGATTACGAATCAGCTGTGAGTTTTGCTCAATGCGGCTCATGATCATGTCGTATTGAGAATTCCAGCTCTTGCTATTCTTTCCCCACTCTTCCTCCTTGAAGTCTTCTTTTCCTGCATGGCTAGAACGAGGCAAATCCCAATTGGAGGGTAATTTCCCTTTGGGCATATTCTAGTATTGATGCTCATGGATAAGGGTATGGAAAGGGTTCTTGGTGCGTGGAGGAAGTGACCAGGGATCTGAACGGTGATGAGGAGGCTTCCCTCCAATGGCTGGATTTGCCACCACTCCAATGCTCACAATGGTAGTGCCGGTATGCGGATGTTGGCCTTGCTCCTCTTCACCTTCACCCTTGATCTCCTTCTCCTTCCCGGGGTCTTGGAGGTCTTCCTCCATAGGCTCCTTCCCTTTATCCTTGGCGGACACCATGGTGCTTCTAGTCTTTCAAAGAGTATGTCCTGGCAGAAACAGATCGAAACTAAAACACGACGAAAACACAATATACGAACCTCAGAAGATCCGGGGGGTTATATATTACGAAGTTTCATATCAAAAGGAAGGTAGTGGGAGAAAACGAGTCGGAGGCGGAGTCCGGGGTGGACACACCACCTGGTGGCGCGGCCAGGGGTGGGCCCATGCCACAGGGTGGTGTGAGCCACCCTGGCTCCGTTTCCGTCCCTTTTTCGCTTTGTAGCTTTCCTAATTGACTGAAAACTGCAAAAATATAGTTGGATAGTATTTTCGCGGAACTTTTCTTACCAGAACCGTTACCTATTTGAAAACAGACTCTGCAGGTCTCTGAATTTGGTATCTAGTAGATTCTTCCGGAGTCACTACTTGAATAACATCAATATCTTCATCTTCATACACTTACTACTTGAGTTATAAAACCTTTCTCTTCCTTATTACACCATTATCTCCACTTCCTGGAAATTTCTTTCACACAAAACTTCACACAGTTCTTATTAGCAACATTAGTATAAGTGAAGTGATAAAACCTTTTGAGTCCAACTTCAACTGAAAACCATCAAAACATAAGATACTGTAGCAACTCCTTCCGAAAACCCAAAAATAATTCAAGAAGGAAATCGAAGAAAGAAGCAAATGCAAGATTGGCAAAATCTGTCAAAACAGAACAGCAGGTAAAGATCAATTTTTTCGAAAATCTTCTGTTGCTCAAATCAAAAAGTTCAAAACTAACGAAAGTTAAATAACAACCTGGGGCAGAATCACAAAAAATTACAGCTCAATCCCACATACAGAGATCTCTCACGACTTTTTACGGTGAAGCACAAAAATCTGTTTCGGGACAGCAACTTCCCCAAATCTTACTTCTCTCTCATTAGAGGCTGATCTTGACACAAAAACCAAACAAAACGGATAAGGAGCGGTTATTACCGAATTAATAACTTCCAAGACTCAAAGAAACAAAAATAAACTAAAAGCAAAAACAAATTGGGTTGTCTCCCATAAAGCTCTTTCTTTATAGCCATTAAGATGGACATGATAATTTTGAAGAAGCTCTCATAGGGATATACATTGAAGTGAAAGAGAGCATTAAAAAGCAAAAACACAGACACATTTAAGTCTAACCCACTTCCTATGCAAGGGGATTTTGTAAACAAACAAGTTATTGAAACCAGAGGCAACTTGCATAAGAAGGCAAACGATGTGCAACATAAAAACTTTCAGCATAAAGCGAGGAAACTTGATATTATTGAGATACATAAGAACAATTTTCCCTCTCTCATAGTAACTTTCAGTATCATGCATAAACTTAACAATATAGCTATCACAAGTACCATCATAGCAATGATCACTTATTCTAACAGAAAACACCGGAATACTAGCTCTCATAACACTACTATGTGAAACAATATTAGAGGTATCCTTACAAAGGATAGGGTGTCCCTCTTCCTCATACTTAGTGATAAAGTCTTTCACATTTGCTATTATAGGTTCATCAACCATTTGTTTATTAGGTTCAACAGCTTTATTTGTACTTTCATTAACCATACTAGCTATCATAGAATGTTCCTTTACCTTAACTGGGAAAGGCATTTTCTCAATATAAGGTTTAGGTGAAACATAATTAGCAGTATAAACTTCAGTATTTCTTGCAGGAACACTCTTAGCAACATCTTTATAAGGTTCATGATACTTATTCCACTTCTTTTTAGGCACTTCAATGCAGGAAGAAAAAGCCTTAAAATAAGAAGCAATAGCTTGAGAGTCTAGACCATAAGCATTTCTAATATTTTGAAAGTCATCAGTTCCCATAAAAGATTCAATGCATTCATAATCATAATTTATACCTGACTTTCTACCTTTGTCATTGTCCCAAGCTTCAGCATTGTCTTGAATACGATCTAGAAGGTCCCATTTAGCTTCTTCTTCCATGCGAGTGAATGATCCAACACAATAAATCTTTGTCATGTAGAGAGAGCCTTGCATAAAAGTTGTTGATAATAATATTGTTGGGGAGCTCGTGAATGGGACATTTGAGCATTAGTAACTTCAATCTCCCCCAAGCATGAGCTGTACTCTCTCCATCAAGAGGACAAAAGTTGTATATTTGATTCTGATCTTTATGAATCTCACTAGGAGGATAAAACTTTGAATAAAAGAGAGGCACTATTTCCTCCCATTCCAGAGCTTGACCATTCTTCAGCAGCTTATATCATTCCTCAGCTCTTCCTTTTAGTGATGATGAGAATAACTTCTTCTTAACTTGATCTGTAGTAATACCTGCACACTTGAACAAACCGCATAATTCGTGTATAAAGAGTAAATGATCACCGGGATGGACAGTTCCACCCCCAACATAGTAGTTATCCATAACATGATCAATAATTCTTGTAGGTATTTTGAAAACATCATTCTCAGCAGGTGGTGGCTTATCTACTACCTTAGCAGTGGTAGTAGCATTACCAAATAAGAAACTCATCGAATTATCCATAACGAAAATAAAGCAACTAGCAGAAGTAAACAATACTCACAGTAGAAGTTTCCTTTACCAGTTCCACTCTCCAATAGCGCTTCAGTCCCCGGCAACAGCACCAGAAATTAGTCTTGATGACCCACAAGTATAGGGGGTGTATCGCAGTATTTTCGATAAGTAAGAGTGTCGAACCCAACAAGGAGCAGAAGGTGCTGGCTAGTGGTATGGATCAGGAATTCTCTGCAAATACTTAGCAAACGGATTTTTAGGGGTTTTTGATAAAGCAAGTAAACAAAGTACGAGTAAATAAAAGACAGTAGGAATCAAAGAAGCAAGTGGCCCAATCCTTTATGCAGCAAAGGACAAGCCGGTTGTATTACTTAAGATGACCAAACATTCTCGAGGACACATCGGAAGACTATCAAGTGCTTTCGCTTCATATAGCTGATTAATCCTCTTTAGCTTGCTAAGTGTTCTGTGGGTGAACCTGTTCTAATGTATCACCGCATCCAAGACTAATACATACTTGTGATTATACCCCTTGCAAACATCCGTAAGTACAAGAAAGTAATTAAGGTAGAAACCTAAACACAGCTTTAAACTCTAAGACCCTTACGTCCCTTGTGTAATGGTTTCCTAACGGGTGTTCAGGTTTCTGTCACTCCGGCAACCCCTACGATTAGTAGCCAAATACACAATGCATTCCCCTAGGCCCTTATAGGTGAAGTGTCATGTAGTCGACGTTCACATGACACCACTAGAAGAAGTACACCACAACTTAAATAACAATGTATTGAATCTTTCTCAACGTAACTCCACTACTAACAACAAGACTTCTCCCATGTCCTCAAGAACAAAACGAACTACTCACAAGATATCATATGGATCATGATCAGAGATGGAATAATGATGTGTAACAATCTAAACATAAACAATAATTCAATGGTCCACTCAATAGCATCAACTACAAAGAGTAATCAACACCGGGAAAGTTTCCCCTATGAACTATGCAAGATCCAACGCAATTGTCACGGCAATATGGAGATGGTGATGAGGGTGCTGATGGTGATGATGGTGGTGATGATGATGATGATCCCGATGAATTCCAGCTTGATGGTGGTGTTGATGGCGACGATCTTCCCTATCCGGGAAGGAATTCCCCCGGTAGAAATCTGTCTGCCGGAGAGATCTTTCTCTCTCGGTGTTTTCCGCCCCACAGAAGCGGCGGAATCTTTCTGTGGTCGCTCCCCGAGTCTTAGGGTTTCAGGAGGATAATATACGCTAGAGGGGAGTGCCAGAGGTGGACCAGGGTGGCCACACCACCTGGTGGCGTGGCCTGGGCTGGCCTGCGCCAGGGGGTGTTGTGGGCCCCCTGTGGCCCATCTCTAGCCCCCCTTCTGGCTTCCTTCGTCTTCTGGAAAAATAGTATTTTCCATGTATTTTCCCGGAGTTTCTGATCTTCGCGAATTTTGCCTCCAAACAGCACCTTTTCCATCAAAATCCTGACTGCAGCGGTCCATGCTCCAAAAGTCATCAACCATGCGAAAATAGATGAAATAACATAAGTATCACCTCTCAATATGAAATATATCAATGAATAATAGTGAATTAAGACATAGAATAGTGATGCAAAATGGACGTATCAGTAGACCATTTCTTAGACCGTGAGGCTATATCAATCACTGTCTCCCGAGAGTGCTTAGATAGCATCAAGAGTCACTTGGTAATACAGTGATTATAAATGTGTGTTCAGGTACTCGGAGGAACCATAGAGGCAATATATGTCAAGAGCAGGATTTGTCCATCCACCTGACGGAAAGATACTCAAGGTCCCACTCGGAGAAGTTATATCCAATAGCTGCGCAGCGTGTGATTTGATCACAGGGATATCACTTGTCGAACGAGTCAAGTAGCATTGTTTGGTAACGATATTGAACACGACATGGTGATGTGATTGATCAGACCTCGAGCAATGCAAGTATCAAGAAAAGGGAATAAAATACGACCGTCTTGGTTCAAACGACGAAAGATCTTCGTGGAACGCACATGGGTCACATGGCCATCCAGGTCCCTCTATTGATCATTGGTCCGGGAGTGTCCTGACCATGTCTGGAGTGTTGCTGAACCATAGGGTATCATGCTTAAGGGATTGATGATGCTTAGAGAGTGTTTATAGGATCGGTAGAATCGCTGAAGAATAGTAGAGAGAAAACTGGAAGGGTTTCGATAAGTCTGGAGGATGTCCGGAGTGGAGGTGGAAGGTGTTCCATAGCCACGGAGATTGAATAATATGTGAATGAATGTTAAATATTGATTTAATCATTTATTCATAATTATTGAATAAAAGAGAAAATCAATTAAATGGTCAAAGGGCTTAATGGGCCAATTCTCGGAGGGAAGAGGGCCCATTAGGGAAAGGCAAGAGAGGAGAAGGGGCAAGGGTTGGCAGGCTAGGCCAGGCCCCCCCCGTGCGGGCCCACTAGGGCCAGCCAGCGGCTGCCCCCTCCCCCTCTCCTTTAGGCCCACCCCGGGACTTTGAGGGAGGTAGTACCTCCCCTCTCCCTATATATAGTGGGGGTATTTAGCCAAATAAATACACACAATACTCAATAAAGGTTTCCTCACTTTTGGGGAGACCTCCAATTGATATTCTCTCTCTCTCTCTCTCTCTCTCTCTCTCTCCCTCTCTCTCTCTCTCGTGACCGTGGTCCAAGTTCGGACCGCGCGAACGAGAGACATCTTCACCGCAGAGCGCCGTCGCGCTGCGGGATTCGGATCCAGGAGCTCTACTTCCACAACTGCTGCTGGATTGGGGAAGCAGAAGTCATCGTCAGGCACCGGACGTGTGTAACTCCCTGTGAGGTGTAACACTTGAGGCACTCAATTCATTGGAGGCGCTGGAGCGCAAGGACTTCATCACGACCTTGAGGTCGGCTTCGGCTCGTCTACATCAACCACAATCTCCTGAGCGTTGACAACGCTTTTCAGTGTTCAAGGGTAAGTTCGTGAAAAGCCCCTCCCGTTACTGCATTACTAATAGATAGGTCCTGGCAACATCAGGGGTTCAGGGGCGTAGGGTAAAAATTTATTGTTTTCACACGCGGAACCCCTACACATATATATTGAAGACAATCTTACCGTTGGAGCAATCTATGTTAGCTCTAGAGGTACTAAGAAAAGGTCTTCAGAGGATGATAGATAGTTTGTTATCCTTAGGAACATGAAGAATAATAAAATCTGTGGGTATAACATGTTGATCTATTCTAAGTAAAACATCTTCAATCATTCTGACATGTTGTTTAGTTGTCTTATCGCCATTTGTAATGTTATTGAAGTAGGAGAACATTCTCTAAGATTCAATTTCTTAAATAACACCTGCTCCTAAATCACAAAGAGCATTGAATATATTAGTTTTCCCTATTGCACATGAGATGGTTGGTATCCCTAGATCCCCAAGCTTAGCAGGAAGTTTATCTCCAAATCTTGTCATAACTGCTACAATCTTGGTTACCTTCTTTTTCCTATTAAGGATGTCTCGCATAAAATTTTTATAAATAGGAACTTGAATAGCATCAATTAAAGGAAGTTCTTAACGCAAGCTTCCAGTGCCTCAGCAAAAGAATCATAAATAGCTTTATCTGGTTCATAATGAACTCGGTTAGGATAAGGCATTTTCTTTTTGGATGGTATTACCTTTTCTTTTACCTTTGTCACCAGTTCAACATTATTTTTATTTTTCCTTGCAGCTGATGTTTGCTTATCGGCGTGTTCTTCACACGGGGTGATAACTTGCTCTTCTTGTTCCTTGCAGAGATCGGTTTCTTCCCTTGAATCGATAGTCTCAGCGTCCGAATCATATGGTTTATGCTTATCCCCCACTTCCTCTTCTCCTTGAGTTTTGGAAGCTTCATTTTCCCTTTTCCGGGCCTCATAATCAATGTCGTCCTAGGGATCAACTAGATCCTCTTCTTCTTGACTCATCTCGTGAGTCACTCTTGCTTTTTGAGCTTGCTCTTCTTGATACCAAGGTGGCCCTTGTGGTTCATGAGTCTCTGTACCATGCCTAGTAACAATTTTAGTAGAAACATCATTGAAATTTCCTTGGTTCAAAATCGAAGTTTGGGTTTCATTTATTTGCTCACAATGGGTTTTAACCATACTTAGATATCTATCTAGATGTTTTGTGGCTTTACCCAAGTCGTCAAAGACTTCTGTTAGGTCTATTATATTCTATTCTTGTGTCATAAGACGTTTATAGTTTTTCTCACGGAATTGATTCTATTGATATTTAAACTTTTGCATTACAAGATTTAAATTATCTTCTATTATATAAGTTTGAAGGATGTCAACCTTTTTTTTCCTTTACAAGTTCTGAAGCTATACCTTTCTCCTCCATGGACTTTTTGACTTCGGATATAAGATCTGGTGGTATGTGGATCATACCTTTTTGTGGTTCAACATCCTCAGCTGGATTGTATTGTTCGTTATTAAAGGATCTTACCTAAAAAAGCTTTACACATTCTGACAGTGTCACATATTTCTCCTTCTACAGATAAATCAATCATCTCTTTTGTCTTGTCATTAAGCCCATTATAAAAATATTGGATAACTAGACTCTCATGAAAACCATGATTTGGAACTTTCATAATCATTGCATAATATGTATTCCATGCTTGATAAAAGGTTGCTCCAATTGTTTGCAGCAAATTTGTTATACTTCGTTTGATCTACATGATTTTAGTAAATGAACAATATTTATGCATGAATTCTCGAATGCAATCTTCCTAGCTTTTTATAGTGTGATTAGGTAATGATTGTAACCAAGCAAAAGCATTATCTTTGAAAGACCAGCGAAATAGTTTAAGAAGTACAAACTCTATTGGTAAACTTACTGGTTTAAGAGTAACACAAAGGTCGTGTACCCTTGTGAAGTGGCCACTAGGGTCTTCCTCTTCTTTTCCTGCGAAAGCAATTTCTTTCATCATATATATTAGCTCAGGATATATTTCAAATTCCTGGCTCTCAAGTTCAGGACAAAGAATAGGCATTTTCCTCAAGTGCCTAGATGGATTCCCATACTCTCCCAAAGGTAGCTCAAGTTTGGTTCCTCGGGTGACGGTCAAATCTGCCATCAATGGAATCAAGCTATTCCTATCTATAGTATGCAAATTAGTAAATCTTTCAATAAATTCTAATCGTCTCTCGATCGGAACACAATCAATATATGGAGGTAAATAGGTTTTTCCTGATCAAGTGGTACCTTTGTCTTCAATGGAGATCATGAATGGTGTCAACTGTTGCTGTTGTCAAGAAACAACACTTAGCGCTTAGCTCCTCGGCAACGGCGCCAGAAAATATCTTGATGGCCTGCAAGTGCACAGGTTTGTCTGAGAATGTTTTCGCGGAAGTATTAATTCCAGTTTTTATATCGATCCCTACAAGGATCCTAGGAAAGAGTTTTTATGCGGTGTTTCTGTCGCACCCAAGGTGTCATAGGTCTTGAGTGAATTGACTGCAAAAGTTGACAGTGGAAGTGGTGAGTAAAATATAAAGGAACTTGCTTAGGAAATAAGTAAATTGCATAAAAGTAAAGATGCGAAAGGTGTGTAAAGTTCCTGCCGATGAGAAGTTAGGCATGGAGTGAATCAGTTCATGGTGATAGTGAAAGTGCCAAATGGAATAATCGGAATAAGTGATAGTGATATTTCTTATTTATAAGTGAGTAGGCAAGCAACCCATATACCGACTAGGAGTCCTCATGGCCAATTCTTCCGAATCCCAATGATACATCTACCTGTTATCAAGACCATGGTCAATGCATTAATTAAGGTCTTTGGTCGGATCAAGGCTTTAATTTTGATGGTTCCTTGTTGTCCTCGAGTAGTGCTAGCTCTTCTTTGATATCGGCCATGTCACTTGGGGGTCACCGAATTACTAGCATACAAGTTCATATCTATGAGATCTTTGGATCATGTTACCTAGGTTCTTAAATGAGATAACACGCATTAGGCAAACATAGATATTCATTCTCACTATTTAAATAAACATTACAATACAAATGGATGGAATTAAAGGAGGCACATCACATCTTACCAATCCCCTACATCTCCCATGTCTATGGGGATTTACTCAGACATGAGATGAAGACAAATCAAAGGCATAATTGTATTGCAAATAGAAATCATCTCAAAGTTATTGCAGCAAACCACAATAGCGATTAGAGATCCAATCAAATTCAAACTGTAGGTAGATCAAAGTATCAAACCCTAATATTACAAGTGCCAATATATATCTCTCTCTCTCTTAGTAATGATGGAATGATGGTGGAGTATGTGGTTTAGAGGTTGAAGATCGTCGGGGAACGAGGCGGAGTTCTTCTCCTCTTTCAAATCCGATCTCCCCCTCTAGATGGCTTGTGGTGGCTGTAACTTCTGTTCTGTGGTTCTTGTCATCTCTCCCCTTTTAATAAAGTTGCTTGTATTGATATAAGGAAGGCGCCGGTGGGTAGTACGGGTGGGCGGTACGGGCGCGCCCCGACCGTACCAGTGGTCATTATGCGTACTGAACACCTCCAATGAAAGTGGCTCTGATTGGGGATTTGCTTATTCTGGTGTAATTAGCCCATAAATGCTATTGGATCTTCAATAAATGTTCATTACCTGAAAACCATCACAAGAAACCAGGGATTCACTAACTGCGACATTAACATTAGTGGAAAGGGGCAATCTTTAGTGAAATCTGGCAATAAACAAGAGGAAAACCAATGGTAAAAAGTGATGAAATTTGGAGCTATCAGGTCGCTAAGTGAAGACCATAATACGCTTTCTATCGCTGGGGTTCCTATGAGATCGCCGCTAGCCAAGTATCCGACCTCAAGCCTTTATCAATCTATGGGATCTTGGGTACCTACAAGTCCATAGATCGAGATAAGAGACAAAGAAACAAAATATACAAATCTCAATTGCAAACAAAATACAATACTCCCATGAATTAGATGCACATAATTGCTGTGAGGTATCTCCCCAACCCGCAGCCCATGAGAACTACTCACTCATAACAAATAGATCAGAGATAGAAAACATCGTACAAATACTTAGATTGAAATCAAATATTCTTACAATGATCGCCAAATCACAAGGAGATCTAAAGTATAAAGCAATGGCTATGGCTAATGGAGGGGATGGATGATGGAAGTGATGAAAAATGGACGAACAATGGCGTGGATCTCCTTTGGTGATGTTCTGATGTAATCTGAGAATGGGAGGCTCTCTAGCCGGCGGCTGGAGCCTTAAAATAATTAGGCGTGTTCACGAAAGTCATAGGGTTTGACGAGACAAGGACAACGCCACCTGGTACGGGCGGTCTCTACCCGTACGAGTGGTCGTTAAGCTTGCTGACGCGTGGGAATGACTCCCCAATTACTTGTCCATGTGGACTTCCTCAAAAACCTTCATCATGACTCCTGATTTCGCATTAAAAGCCGTGATTTCCTGCACAACACAATTCAAAGCAAGGTTTTGCATATATTTGCAATTATTAGTCATTAGTGGCAAGGATTAAGAGTTTCTTGTCAATTGCTTGACTTAAAATAATGTTTAAACGCGGTGGAAGATGGCTAATTTTGGATCCATCAACTTGATAAGGAATTCAACTCAAACCTTGATCACCCTTGAGCAACAAGAAACAAAAGAATTATTAGGAATTCAGCGTTTAAACTTAAAACAATGAGAATGAGAATTCACTTACGGTTGGTAGTCATATGCGCTCAGCACTTCATTCATTTGCGAGGCTTATCAAAGTTAGAGAGATGACAAGAGTACTATACAAGCTTCGATAAGTCAAGATAATCAAAGTAAAGTTTAATATAAGTATAAATAACTAGACGTGTAGTAATCAATCTAATTCTTCTAGTTAACTCTCAACTTACCAAGGAACACTAGGATGTTTAAATAGCATAATTAAGTAAGAGAGTTTCATGTCCTAAGTTGCCTAACATTACAGTGTCTTATTTACACCCACATCAATAAATCAAGTCTATCAAAAACACTTCTAATCTAATAATTGTTTTTCAAGAAAAAATCGTAGAGTAGTAATGAGACCATGCCAAGGAATTGTTATGTGGATCCTCATAGATATCCTTTTCTTTTTATTCTTTCAAGGATCGCTAGCTGTTTCTTTTGCAAGTGCTTGCACAACCTTTGAGAGTACCAATACCTTTTCCCATATATTGACACATATGCCACTCATGTCATCAACTCATAGCCGAAATGTGGGGTTATACCATAGATCGTTCAAAATCTAGGGGAGTTGTTGGCATCCCAAAGGTGTGCATTAGAAACATAAAACAAAATTGTCTCTCCTTTTTTTGAGCTAGTACCGCGGTTTGATCCACATGGTTAGCTTTGGCATGCATCACAATTACGACTAGACTTTATTTCAATCAAACAACTCCTTTCATAAGTGCCGTCAAGACTATGAAAATATCTATGGGGTTAAGTATCTTCAAGGGTATACTCTCGAGACAATCATTCATCAAACTAGTCATAAATTTCAGACTTTTTCTTATTGTACTTGTTTGGCAATATTATTTCCAAGGCAAGACTCGGTTAGCTAAAGGAACTAGAGCAAGAGCTTCAACAACTAATCATCATACTAATAAAAAGATTTACTCTAACCATATTAAATTACTCCCACAAGCATGGCATCTTAGCAAATCAACCAACTAAGATAAACAACTCAAACTTCAAAAGTGTGAGACATAGGACATACCTCTCATAAGTGACTTCATGATTCTCTTCCTTATAGGGATGTGTTCCTTCAAAACTCAAACACGATTATTCTCATAATAATATTAAAGCAAAGAGGGAAAGTGATAATCCACATTTACGAAAAAGGAAGAACGGGAAAATCTTTTTGTATTTTTGAGGATAGGGATTAAAGAATATAAAAGAACTTGCGATCAAGCAAGGGTTTTAAGCAAAGAAAAAAAAAGCAAACTGAAAAGCAAAGGAAAAAACAAAGTGTTGGAATGGGCCAACACGAATTTTTCAAAGCTCCCAAGGAGCTGGAGTACAACCTCGTTATTACAATAGCCCTTTTATTGCTCATTGTGGTGGCGGTGGATAGTTTCCCATGTTCCATTGGATGCTCCAATCATGGAATTGGGTGGCGAGGCTTACAATAGCATCTCGAAGGTTGATGGAGAGGTTGTTCATGTTTTGAATATGTCCTTCAAGTGCATAGATGTCTTTATAGGTGGTGTAGTAGTTTGGTGGATGGTCGTATTTTTCGGGTCCTCCATGTTCTACTTCTTCATATTCTCCTCCTCCTCCAAGTGGTATTTCTTGTTAGGGTAGATTAGCCTCAACATGCGCGTTAAAACGCAAACGTCCATCCTTGATAGAGAATAAACCATTAGGCAAAGGAGCCCGGACCAAGTGATCCGCTCTAGGTATATCAAGGAAGTATCTACCATGAGTTTTAGAAACCATACCACATGCTCTTAGAGTGGGGAGACCGAGACGGTGACTTCCTCTCAACGGCTGGATGTTACCTAGGTTGATGTGAAGTGCGCGTGCAAGAACGGTCACAACTCCCCCTCCATATATGGGTGCACGAGATTGAAGAGCTTGATGCTTAAGGTAAAACACAAGAAGAGCGCCCAAATTTGACATTAAGTTGCAATTAATAATAACAGCCTTTGCGAGGATCAACATGTCCTCCTCATTAACTCTAGTAAACTCACCACATGCCTGCAAGGTGTTAGCGATTACATAAAATAAATAGCGAATAGCAGGATGATCAATTTGGTTTCCCTTAGGTGTGTTTCCATGAATTCTCATTAAATTAAAGTACTCCCAATATGTAGGATTTAAAACAAAAGTAGTTGTGCACACATCGGTGGTGTTGTTGGCAAACCCAAAACAATGAGCCCATTGGTCAAGTGTTAGGATGTACTCACAATTCATAAGGCGGAATTTGATGCGATCAACTCTGGACCTTTGTTCCTCGGTATAGTAGTAAGGGTCCACTGTATGTGTCAAGGTGCTGAAGAACTCAAGCGTCAAGCAATGATACGTGGTAACATCCTGAAATCAACATGAATGGCAAGTTGGTTCAGGATATAGGGACACACCCACTTGGTGGACTTGATTTCTCAGAGCTTGAGATGATTGAAACGGTTCAGCTAAAACTCCTCGGTGAACTCGATACCAAGTGACTTAGGGGTCAACATATCAATGGGTGGTGCAGAGGACTCCAGAGCCATCTCACGTGTATGACTCCTCGTGTTCATCCAAAAATAATAAGATAAAGTAAATAAAAATTGCTAATATTTTTTTAGTCCAATAGAAACATAGCATAAGTGATTCTCTACACTAATTACAAAAGAAACTCCTCTAAAACAATACAAAGCATGCTTAGTATCAAGATTGAATCAAGAACAAGACCTAAGTCTAGATTGATAATGATGAAAGATTGAGTGAAGCTTTAGCAAAAATAAGTTGAAGATTGGAGGAGAATCATACCTTAGATCGATTGAGTGCGAGGAATCGAAGAAAGATTGAGTAAATTTGAAGATCCAATGGAAGTCGTTTGGAGTTTGGAGGAAGAAGAAAGAGAAAGATTTGTTTTGGGGATTTTTAGGTTACCTTATCGTGCTGGTTATGATGGCCGTGTACGTGGTATGGGCGGGCGGTATGGACGGAGCCCACCTGCACCAGATGACATACCTTGGGGGCAATGACTCCCTTCTAGCATTGCACTCGGTATGGTGACACGGTACGGTCGCGCACGCCCGTACTGCTGGTCATTATCCATTCAGTATCTTTGCACATCTTATCAAAGGACAAAATAACAACAAATATACTTCATAAAAATTTCAGCAATACTTCTTAGGCCACGTGTTACTAAAAAAAGATCGAGGATTACCTTATTTGTTCTCCTCTCTCCATAGGTCTTTTGAACATTCTTTTTTAAAGAAAAAAACCAAAAAAAAAAAACAAAAAAAACTAACAAAACTAACACAGAAGTAAAAACTTTATTTCACATGGGTTGCTTCCCATGAAGCACTTCTAGTTATGATCAATTAGCTAGACCCTGATGGCAATCATTTAGGTTTAAGAAGTGGAATACCCACTCCAAAATAGTTGGATTTTAAAGTAATTATACCATCATCATCATTAGGCTTGACCTTCTTTTTCCTAGGGAAGTGGAGTATAAAAGGATCTCTAGATGGTAGCCCTATTCTCACATTCCCCTCATGTAAATTAATTAAATCCTTAATAGTTCTTAGGAATGGCCTACCTAAAATTATAGGTGCTATGGGATCTTCAGGCATGTCCACAATAACAAGATCAATAAGAGCGGGACTACCTTTAATTTCAACAACTATATTTTCTTTTATCCCAATAGCGTGTTTATAGGTTGAATCTTCTAGATGGAGTCTCAGTTCAGTAGTGACAAATGGCCCCAAGTTTAATTTGTCAAATAAGATTTTGGGAATTGTTGAGACGCTCGCACCAAGATCACAAAGTGCGGATATCTCATTGACTCCCAACTTAACTTTAATAGTGGGATCAAATATATCATCTAACTTAGCAGGAAGCTTATCAGCTAGTATTTTATACTCCATCTCTACTTGCAAACTTTAGATGCTACTTGTTGTATAAATTATTGGTACATAGCATCATTACCTTGTTCTATACCGGGGTTCTTCATGGTGATCATCTTTAGTAGATCTTCCACGGTATATTCCAGTGTCGGTGCGTTGCTATAATCCAGCTCTTCAGGTTTCTCTTCATTGGTTACAACCCTCATCATCTTGAGGTCTTCTACCGGACTTGGCTCGGGTTTTCTAGCAAACTTTTCTAGTATGAGAGTTTGGCTCTCAGCTACTTTACCTAGCCGAGCCTCCACAATCTTTGTCCTTTCCTGTAGAGCCGGCACATCATTTCTAATTGCAATGACCTAGTTAGATAATTTTCCTATACTACTTTCATGGTTCTCCGTGATTTTAATAAGCATGTTATTTTTCTTAGTTTGAGCTTGTATAAAGGTTCTAATAGTTTGCTCAAACGAGAGATTGCCATCATTTGCTCCATTATTATTATCATAATTGTTGTAAGGAGCTCCTGTAGGATTAGGATAATGTTTTTGAGGATTAGAAGCATAATGATTTTTCCATGTAGGATTAAATGGAGTGTGAGCTATAAAATTTACATCAATAATATTGGTAGCGATAGCATTAAATTGGGTATCTTCTTTACCTTTTACTATACTAAGCAGCTCGTGTACCTTAGATGTAAGCTCTTCATTATTTACCTCGGTGATTGAACTTACTCTCTTCGAGGTTCTTTCCACATGCCATTGGTCATGATTATCTTGCATATCATCAAGTAATTTCTTTGCAACACTCACTTGCTTTCCCATGATTGTTCCTCCTGTTGAAGTATCTAGCAAAGACTTAGACATTGGATTAAGACAATTATAAAACAAATATAATATAAGACATTCTTCCATCCCATGACTAGGACAGTTCATTATGGCTTCTTTCATCCTTTCCCATGCAAGCACGAGTGGCTCACGGTCTTCTTATTTGAAACTTGTAATGTTGGATCTTAGTTGCATAGTTTTAGCTGGGGAAATTTTTTTAGTCATAAACAAATTAGTACATTCCTCCCAAGATTTAATATCACCCTTTGGTAGAGCTAGCAACCAATCCTTAGCCTTTCCTCTAAGAGAGAAAGGAAACAAACTTAATTTAGTAGCATTTGCATCTACATTCTTAATACACATCATGTCACAGATTTCAGTGGAAGTGTTTAAGTGCAAACCTGAATCTTTAGAAGATGAGCTCCCAAATTGGTTTTGTTGAACAAAGCTTAAAAGGTTACGCTTTATTTCATATGTTTCCGCATCAACAGCGGGCTGAATGATAGGTGCACGAATACAATCATTAGTGGGAGTAGCATATTCCCCTAGTCTCTTTTGAGACATGGCTCTTATATTTTTGGTAATTTTTAAGTATTGAAAACAAATAACAAGTAACTATTTTTTTGGGTTTTCAAATAGATAACAAGAAAGTAAACTAATAATAAGAAATAAACTATAGACTAATAATAAAACTAAAAACAAGGTCTCTAGTGACCTCACCAGGATAGCGAAATTGCTTCCCCGACAACGGCGCCAGAAAAAGGGTTGATACCTTCAATCCGGATTCACGGATGTAGTATAATAGCTTTTTCCCTAGAAGACCTAGGTTTAATCAAACCTTGGAAAGCAATTCTAAAAGGAAATAAAAATGACACGTCTACAAGACTTTGTTTCTTTGTTTTTCCTTAGTTTACTAGACCAATTTAGTTTACTTTACAATGGGTTGAATCAATGGATGGAGATAGGCCAGGGTTGAAGATCCACCTGCAGCTGCACATCATATGGGATAAAATATAATAATAAGCATAGCCATGTGTAATGTTTGAACGGAGATAATCTCTTGTGCGTAACATATCCTAATATACTAGAGCCCCCGTGATGCAGCGGGCATAGCAATAGTCTTTTAATCCAACCGAGTGCACATCGAAGCAACGGGCTATGAAATGACTATTAAGTGTAAAACACAGATCAAAGATTTAAGTGGTGAAGTTGTTGTGATCCCAAATGGGTCGCTAAGAGAAGACCGTACTACCCTTTCTGTCATTGGGGTTCCTATGAGATCGTCGCTAGCCAAGTATCTCACCTTAATCCTTTATCAATCTATGGGATCTTGGGTACCTACTAGTCCACATATCGAGACAAGAGACAAAGAAACAAAAGATACAAATCTCAATTGCAAACAAAATACAATACTCCCATGAATTAGATGCACATATATTCTGAGAGGTTTCTCCCCAACCCGCAACCCGTGAGGACTACTCACTCATAACAAATAGATCGGAGATAAAAACATCGTACAAATATTTAGATTGAAATCAAATATTCTTACAATGGATGCCAATCACAAGGAGATCTAAAGTACAAGGCAATGGATATGGCTAATGGAGGGGATGGATGATGGAAGTGATGAACAATGGATGAACAATGGTGTGGATCTCCTTTGGTGGTGTTGTGATATAACCTAAGAATGGAGGCTCTATAGCTGGCTGCTAGAGACTTAAAATATATAGGCGTCTTCACAAAAGTCGTAGGGTTTGACGAGACGAGGCCAACGCCACCTGGTACAGGCGGACGGTACAGGCAGGCTCTTCCCGTACCAGTGGTCATTAAGCTTGCCGATGCATGGGAATGACTCCCCAATTACTTGGCCGTGTGGACTTCCTCAAAAACCTTCATCACGACTCCTGATTTCGCATTAAAAGCTGTGATTTCCCGCACAACACAATTCAAAGCAAGGTTTTGCATATCTTTGCAATTATTAGTCATTAGTGTGAAGGATTGAGAGTTTCTTGTCAATTGCTTGACTTAAAACAATGTTTAAACACGGTGGAAGATGGCTAATTTTGGAGCCATGACCGCTGCATTGATTGCTTGCTCCTCAGAGATGACCTTTGTGGAGTTCTTGATTATGGACTTGTGTTGGATGTATGAGTAGAGGGGCTCTCTAGACCATTGGGTGCATGCCTAGAGCTCCTCGATGGATGCAATTCGCTTGTATGTTGCCTTGAAGTTTCAGACGAAGCTGCAAAGCGGCTCCTCCTAGATACAAATTGAGCCCACGGGAAGGCTTTGGAGCCAGGCACATGCGGAACCTTTTAGTTGTAGCTATAGGAATTGCATGGCCGTGTTTTTCTACCTAGCGTGGCACATGACCGGTTTCAGGTGATCGTCTAGCCTCCAGGAGGCCATCGAATTTCAGGTCATCTGAGGGTAGTTTGAAACCCTTCGACATCCTTATTTGTGGGATGTTGCGACTGGAGCATCTGGCACCGCATAGCTTGGTGTCTTTGATGTGTGACTCGGTAGAGTCTATGCACGATTTTTCGACCTTGTGCTGCATGATCTCATCACGAGTGGCGTAGTCGTGCCCCCTTCGTCGTGGGTTGCGATGTAGCCACAACGGATCATCATCTCGTGGTGGTGAGTGGTTTCTCCTTCGTGTTGTGAGTGCCTTCTTAGGTTCCTTGTCTGGTTCCCTTATGAGTACGGCTCCCACCAAACCAAGGCTGGCGATGGTGACTCGTGGATCCCCCACGGAGGTTGGTTGGACAGTAGGTATGTTAGCCATGATGACAACAGCTTGTGGTGTCTTGGGTATCATGTTACCCTGAGAGTCCACTAACATGAAGGAGAGGTCGAGGCTTTGGCTGACCTCACGCCTTTTTCCCTCGTTCATATGGCTTGTTCGAGAGCGCCGCTTGTGCGCCCCAGTGTTGTGGTTCCGTTTTGAAAAGGGCCCATGTACAGAGGATAGCTCTGCCCGTCGGAGACTTGACTCATCGTCTAGTCGCCTGCGTTCGTCAAGCAGAGCCTGCTGCGTTTGCTGGCGATTGCACCCTTGTTGTAGGAGATGGTGGTGGCCCATCAGCTCTTTGCGCATTGCATCGGGTCCTAAGGGTTTGCCCCTTAGGGTTAGGTTTATCTTGTCCCATTGATCGGTCGTGAGGTTGATAGTTGGACGACCATTGTTAGTGGTGTCATTGTTGGTGCGGTCAACACCGTTTCCATCATCGGGTCTTCTACCGGCATTGACGATGGTGGGCAGGTAGCGGTTGGGGTAGATGTTGCTTCCATAGATCTCAAGATCCGAGCCACCACAACTGTTGCTTGCGGGTGAAACGTTTAGCTCGGAGCTGCGATAAGTGTCACTTCTAGAACAGTAAGTTGATGATGAGGAGGTAGTGTTCAGCTCGTTGAGGGTGCTGAGGGGTGGCGGGATCCATGATGCAGGCACAATCAGCGATGATGGCAACTGCTCCAAAACAAAATGGATCTAGTCCACGAGATGTAGTATGCCAGTTTTTTCAACGTGGAAGTGTAGATCATCGATCTTCACGTTGGCTCCATCGTCGACAAAATCAAAGGCCGGGTGAGTGGATGGTGAACTTGAGGGAGTAGAAGCATATCTTCTCCCTAGGAATCGACGAATCATAGATCACCAGTGATGGAACTGCTGAAGTTGCAACATCAATCCAGGGGTTTCCCACAGACGGCGCCAATTAATGTGGGGTCTCCATGGCAATGCCCATGGTTTTATGGACTTGTGTTTTCACGGAAGACATGTACGTTGGAGACTTCATCAGCTAACAAACAAACAACAAGGATGCAATTTTACACAGGTTCAGGCCCCCGGAGGGAAAACCCTACTCCTGCTTGTCAGTTTCTTGATTTATGGAGAAACCAAAGGTTACAATGGAGCTGAGATGGCTAGGATTGCGCAGATTGGATCTGGTGTGCGCGATAAGAGTTTTCGGTGTCTTCCTCGGCGGTCCCTCCTAGACTTTATATGAGGAGGCTATGTATCAGGTACCATCCGAGTCGGTTACAAGTTGAGGGCGTAACCCTACATGTTTCCTATCTAATCTATTCTTATTCGCTAAGGAGTCGGTGCTTCATGGGCTTGCCTTTACCCGAGTCGTCATGGGCTTCAGTGATCTTAGCTGATCACCACATGGGCCTCCCACTAGGCTGGACTGGATAATCCAAGTGACGGGGGCCTCCCACTATTCTTATTCTTTTTTTCAAGAATCATCATGATGTTTTTATCGGGTGCGCGACCAGCGCTCCCGATGGGAGTAGCCCTCAAGGCTATAGTCGGATATTTATATTCGATTATAGGCTAAAGTCTTTACATGAAAATTTTAGTGTGACTCATTTCTTTGTAGTAACTTTCTTGGATCAGTTGCTCAATACACCCAAGGTTTTTCATTACTTTCCATGACGTCATTGCTGATGAAGTTGACATATCGTGGCTTCCGAGAAATGAGACCCGATGGGACGTTACAATTGTGGGACGGTGCTCAAGTAATGATGACGCTTGAGCGGCATGTCAGTGGTGATTGTTGACCACACGACGCACTTTTGCATGATAATCAAGGAACCATGCAATTTTCTTCCGCTTTTACCGTGGTAATAACTGCCCACGATTTTTACCTTTTCTGCAAATCAATACCACGTGTCTTCATCCTGTATGTCTTGATGTTTCACCGCCTTTATCTAACAGCTGAACTTCATGCTCCTTTCCCTTATAAACGAAAGGAGAGTCCTTTTATTATTTTCACTATTCCTCCTTGCTGCCTGCTTCTTCTTCCTTTCACTGCACCTGCGTTTAATGTTCTTGCCTGTTCCTGTTTCCTTGAGCACTTCCTTTTCCCCTAGAAGATTCTCCGTGGGCAAATCCAAGGTCGGGACTTCTACTGCTGCCACTAAGGTGCGACCTTCTGCTAGTGCTGCCAAGGCGACGAAGAAAAGGGCCATTGGGTGGGTGATGACTGCGAGTGCACAGATCGTTTGTAGCTAGTTTCGTAATAAAGATATTGATCCCACAAGGAGCAAGAGTCTAAAGTCTAATAACTCTTGAAATAAATATTACGATAGAAATGCTAAATAAGGTTCTAAGTAACAAGATAAAATGCGAGTATTATGTAAAAGGGTGTTTTTGGGTTTCAGGTATAAGAGCAACAATAAAATAAAGTAAAACAACTGAATGCAGAAAGTAAGTATCACGTATCTAAGAGAGACTGGAACTGTAATAGGCAAAAAGCATTCTTAGGGAGTAGCGGATACACCACTAGCATTATAAGGAGCTAAGATAAAGATTATTATCATGAACATTCTCAACTATGTATGTGTGGGAGGAACTCCGTATTTGCACAAATAGGCAGCAACCGCTGCTCACATCATCCTCATAACCACAGTAGTCAGCAATCGACATCAATCAAATTACTGCGCTATTAAGGGACGTAATCCCGTAGGACGTATCCCATTGCATGGATAATATTCTATGTGTTTCCTCGGTTCCCAAGTTGATATGTAAGGAGTGCCAACAGATTTATAGTCACTGTAAGTACTAACACACCTCCGTCTACCAACAAGCAGTTCCCTCCATCAAGTCCCCATGAGAGGCAAATATTGAGAGGTCGACTCAACATCAAGATGAAGAAAATCTAACACATGGTCATAGAGATGAATATCATAATAGACTTTATCTTATTTCAATCTCATACTAGAGTTTCTCCATCTCCCCAAGAACTAATGATCTACTCAGACATGGAGGCAATCAACATCATGTCAATATCAATGGAATCTATCATAGATGAATAGTACTTGTATAAATCCACAATGAGTACAGAAATTACAACAAGATCTAGACAAGATGTAGATGGGATGGATGGAGATGGTGGAGATGCAGCGGTGGATGATGAAGATCGATGACCTAGCCTCCTGGATCTGCGCAGGATGAAGATGGATCCCCGGTGGATGAGTTCCCCCTCCAGATGCCTTCCAGAGGTGAGGTTTCAGAGATTTCTAGGTGTTCTGTGTGTCATCTCTCTAATCCAGTTGCACGGAGTGAAACTATTTGAGGAGGCGGAGGCAGTGTCAACTATACGACCGGAACTATACGGCCGGAAAATTTATTCCGGTCGTATAGTTGGTCGTTGGACCCTCTGTCTCCTTTGTTGGATTCTGGTTTTCTTCCGGTATTATTAATATTTCCCAAATAAGGGATTTACGTTGTTTTTGACTCCTTTTCGCCACAACTCAACTTCTCCAAGAATTGTATCCATTGGATCCATCATGTGTCCTGATCCTAGTGAAAACAGACATAAAATATGCACGCAAGCGCTGTAAAATACCAAGATCCTACATCTACAATGCAAAATAATAATGTAAAACATGATGCAAATATGCACTCATCAACTTCCCCAAGCTTATACTCTTGCTCGTCCCGAGCAAGTTTAGCTTAATGCATGTGATCCTCATATTCATGAAGCTGAGTCGATTAAAATAAATGAGGCAATTGAAGCATGTGTTTATCATATACGATACATAGGAATAAGTTCATGAATAGTACCTTACTCGAACCATCTGAATAGTATTAGCAGGCTTCCACACCTTTAGTGATCAACAGTTCATAAAAGATGAATCTCAACATAATGTACAAGTATCCGTGACATAGGTATGCCCTGCAGGCACCTACTATTGGTCTACTCGGTGCGGCTTAACGGAAGGCGCACTCGACGACCTGCCTAGGTCCATCACGCCCATGACAGTTCGACTGATATGAAGCCCATATGGACATCAACTCGAAGCACACAAGACAAGGAAAACTCAATACTAGAGTTTGAATACAACTTGTAACCAACTCGTATTGGTACATGAGAACTAGCCTCCCCATATATAAAGGCTAGGAGGGTCCAACAAGGAGGCGACTCCTATGACATAACTTCTCCACCTCTCCCGCAATATATCTAGACACCGCAAAACCTAGCACATATGCCAGATCTAATCTGCGCATATACCGCCATCAACGACATTGTAATCCTTTGGATCATCATCAATCAAGAGCAGACAAGCAGGAGTAGGGTCCTCTACGAGGCCTAAACCTGGGTAAATCTTCGAGTCTCCCGGTGTGATTGTTTGCTAGCCGATCGAGATCTCCAGTGCTCCCCAATTCCTCGCACCTAAGTCCATAACAATGGGCATTGATGAGTTAACCCCTCATCAATTGGCGCCGTCTGTGGGAAACGGGAGCGCCGATGTTGTGATCTCGACGGCTCCATCACCGACGATCTGCGATTCAACGACTACCGGGAAAACAGATCTACTTCGGTTGGCACGCGTCGTCATCCAGACGGGATCCCTCACCGCCAACATCGTCCAGATTGCATCTGGACATTCACGTCCATCAATCGCGATCTACTTGATCGACGACTCCATGGCGGATGCAGAGTCATCGACTCGGCGACTAATCTTGAAGCGAGTATAGGTGGCAGCATGCAGCGATGCAGCGAGTAACGACATCGGACCAATTTGGATTGGACGAGACACATAAGTTTGGCTGACATGCATGTGGTGAAAGTAGCAAGTACTTGATCTCGTGAAGAAATGCGGCGGATGCATGCATGCATAGATCGGTCCTTGGACCTGAGCGCTATGCATAGATCGGTCCTACATTGATTAATCACACCGTTCAGCAATCTCTCTATTTATCTAATCTTTTGCATGGTTTTTTTGGTATATGCATGCACTGCGTGGAGAACCAATTCATGGAGAGAGGAGGTCGCGTTAACACCTAAGGAAACTCGCCAAGAGCATGTCTCATCATGGCCGGAAAAAAGCAATTACCCCCAACTAATCTCAGGCTATGAATACGAGAAGAGGTTTCGGTCTGCAATCAGGTGTCAATTTTCGAATTATTCGCCTCGGTTTGTAAAATTTCAATCTACAAATATTTTTCTCCTGTTAGTACTATATTTTGGGTGCAGAGTTGTCGCTCCAAGACATCTAAAAACTCCATATGTATATATGTAAAACGGAAGACAAAGAGATGACCATGTCCGCCGGATCAACTCCCTCCATCACACAACTTGCTGGTGTGTCGGCTCCGTGTCTATAATGCGACTCCATCGGCCTCGACCTCACATCCACCACGTTGACTCATTCGACCACGTTGACTCTACGCCCAGGGGCTGCGCCGGCTCCGCCGCACAACCCACTACAATCTCTGGCTCCAGCGATTCGGGGGCTCCCTCGGCACCTGTGACCCAGTGCAGTCTTTGACTCCATCGGCCTACTGCACTCTGATGTCTATGCACTTCTATTCTTGTAGACAATTGTTGGGCCTCCAAGTGCAGAGGTTTGTAGAACAACAGCAAGTTTCCCCTTAAGTGGATTACCCAAGGTTTATCGAACTTAGGGAGGAAGTGGTCAAATGTATTCCCTCTCAAGCAATCCTGCAATCAAGATACACGAAGTCTCTTGTGTCCCAAACACACTCAATACACTTGTCAGGTGTATAGGTGCACTAGTTTGGTGAAGAGATAGTGAAATACAAGTGGTATAGATAATTATAAGTAGTAACGGTGCCAGAAAATAGCTTTATGGCGTGGAAGAGACTAAAGGCAAACTGAAATAAAGATGGAAGCAAGCAAACATGTAACATATCTAGTTGCCAACGGTGTTTCAATGCTTAGAAACAAGGCCTAGGGATCATACTTTCACTAGTGAACACTCTCATATAAATATATTATCTTCATGATACTACCCTGAACTACTCTCCGGTTGGACACTCTAATCCATGGTAGGGCTATAACAGCACACTTGAAAGTAAGCCTTTCCCATCTAGATAACCCCACACTATCACCTTGAGCGCTAGATGGTTCCAACAAACACCACAATTTCATAGAGACATATAACTCATAACAAGTATTTGTAATCTCTAGCCTAAGTGCCACCATGGTGTGCACGCTGTCACTTTCACACACATGGGGAGAGCAGAGATCTATTAAAGCACTTGAGTAGCATGGTAGATCTACTTGATTACAAGCTCATGATCACAATATGATCATGCATAGAGAAAGATGAACACATAGCTACCTGTAGAACCCTTAGCCTCGAAGAAGATCTACTCCCTCATCATCATGGGAATCAGCAACGGTGATGGAGATGGTGGTGGAGATCGATGGAGATAGCTCTAAGGGCACTTCCCTGTCCCGACAGGGTGCCGGAACAAAGACTTTCCATCCCCCAAATCTCCCCTTCGATGGCAGCGGCGCTACGGAACTTTTCGTGGCTGGAGGCTGTTCTATTTAGGATTTTTGCATCGGAGGCTTCTTATAGGCGAAAGGGCAAGGTCGGTGGGTGGACCAGGGGCCCACACCACCTAGTGGCGTGACCAGGGCTAGTCCGCGCCACCACATGGTGTGGCCAAC
Source organism: Avena eriantha (assembly GCA_910589775.1). Taxonomy (NCBI): domain Eukaryota; kingdom Viridiplantae; phylum Streptophyta; class Magnoliopsida; order Poales; family Poaceae; genus Avena; species Avena eriantha. The sequence continues at coordinate 239,175,488 of OU342743.1, forward strand.
CCCTAGCCCCTCTCCGTCTCGTCTTCTGGCTCCGTGAGTCTTCCGGTAAAATATCGACTTTGGCTCGGTCCAATTCTCAGAATATTCATTTTCTGGCTTTTCTGGAACCAAAAACACAAGAAAACAGGCAACTAGCACTATGGCATCTTGTTAATAGGTTAGTTCCAGAAAATGTGTAAAAGTACTCCAAAGTGTGGACAAAACATAAGAAAGTAGATATAAAACAAGCATGTAACATCAAAAATTATAGATACATTAGCAACGTATCATGGTCTTCTACTCCGGTGACCCGCCGTGGTCTTATACATCGACCACGACCCACCGGTTACATCTAATCTAGTGAACCATGCCGCCATCGGCCTCGGTGACCCGATGGCCACGTCGACTCCTTTCAATGGCGACCTTTCGGCCTCGTCGACTCCACCCACTCCCTTCTGCCTTGTGATCCGCCGCTCCGCCGACCTGCTGAGTCTTTGACTCTATCGACTATGATAACATGTTGTGGTCTTTGGCTTCGGTGACTCGCTATGGTCTTTGATTGCGGAGAAACTGCTGTCAACTTTTCGACAATAGCGACCCACTACAATTTTTGGCTACATCAAACCGCTACCGCCATCGGCTTCGGCGACCCGCTGCCGCGTTGACTCTGGTCCACCGAATCATTCATGAACACTGTATTGACTCCATCAACCACCTCGATGCTACATTCGGGGGCTCCCTCGGCTCCAGCAACCCGTTGTGGTCTTCTACTCCGGCGACTCACCGTGGTATTTGACTGCGGTGACCCGCTACAATCTTTGGTTGCTGCGACCTGCATGTTACTTCGACTCCTATGACCCGCCGGCCGTAACGGCTCCCGTGACCCGCTTCCGTATCAACTACCAACAAAGCTAAGTTCTCTACTTAGAGTTGATTTCTTTCTTACTTTAAGTCGCACTCGACAGGGGTTGCGCCCTCTTCGAGTAACGTAATGTGCCATTGATTACACACTCTTGAGCACCTCATACGCGACAGCCCGAGTAGCTGATTCTGCCTGATCGTACAATCCTTGAACTCCGAGTACCTCAGCAAGGTACTGAGACTAAGGGTAATGAGGCTTATGAAAAGGCCTAGCACGCAGTGCAAAAGTGTCGACTCGATTGGCACTAGAATTTTACTTTGCAAACTGACAGGAAAATATCCTTTCCAAGATACAAGTACTTCACAATTCTTAATGTTTTATGCAGCTTACAAGGATGTCGACTACGTCGAGCTATTCTATCGGGTCCTCCAATAGGAGTCGACAAAACAATTGGCTACGACATTGATACATTGCAAATGTATCTATAATTTTTGATGTTCCATGCTTAGTTTTATCGACTTTCTTGTGTTTTATTCCAACTTTGGAGTACTTTTCATATGATTTCTTGGACTAACCTATTAACAAGAGCCACAGTGCCAGCTGCCGGTTTTCTGCTATTTTTGGTTCTAGGAAAGTCAGAAAATGAATATTCTCGGAATTGGACGAGACAAAAGCCAAAGTGCCTATTTTTCTGGAAGGGATCAAGTGCTAGAATACGACACGGAGAGGGGACAGGGGCCGGCCACACCACCTGGCCACGCGGCCAGGCTTGGCCCGCGCCAGGGGGTGGTCTGGCCGACCCCAGCACCCCCTCGGCCTCTCCTTCCGCCTATAAGTTGCCCTCGAGACGAAAACCCTAAGTACCCAATCAACAATCCACGAAAGAGTCTGTAGCCGTCGTTGTCTATGTCCCTAGATCAGGGGGGATCTGAAGCTCTTCCCGGCACCCTGTCGGAGAGGCGAATTCACCCTGGAGGCTTTCTTCATCACCATGCAAGCCTCTAGTGTGATGCGTGAGTAGTTCATCCTTGGACTACGGATCCATGTAGTAGCTAGACGGCTGGTTTCTCCTCCTTTGTGCTTTCATGTTTAGATCTTGTGAGCTCCGTTCATGATCAAGATCATCTATTTGTAATTCATACATGTTGTGTTTGCGGGGATCCGATGGATATTGAGATGCTATTTCAGATTGATTATTGATTCTATCATATCTTTGTTATTTGAGATCTTGCATGCTTTCCGTTGTTAGTAGCTATGTTGGCCAAGTAGATGCTAGCAAGTCCAAGAGTTAGTATTTATGCTCGATAGTGGGTTCATGCCTCTGGTAATCTGGGGAAGTGACAGAAATCTCTAAGGTACTAGATGTGTTGTTGCTACTAGGGAGAAAACAACAATCCTTTGTTCATAGAACAATCATATTGTTTACTTTACACGCAGTTCGTAAAGCAATAATTTGTTGCTTGCAACTTAATACTAGAGGGGGTTCGGATGATAACCTAAAGGTGGATTATTAGTCATAGATGCAGTTGGATGGCGGTCTATGTATAATGTTGTAATTCCCAATCAAGTCTCAAAGGAGTCAAGATGATTAGTATATGCATGTATTGCTTTCTCGATGTTTGTCAATTGCCCCGCTGTAATTTGTTCACCTAACATGTATCTATCTTAAGGAGAGCCACCTCTAGTGAACTATGGATCCCGGTCCTTGTCTTTTACATTCAGTCTACAATCTTTTACTGGTTTGTGTTTACTTTCTGCAAACTTTTACTTCTTTCCATTCGATACATTTAATCCTTTGTTTTCCGCAAAACATGGTGAGATTGACAACCTCATCGCAAGATGGGGACAAAGTTCTATGGTTGTGTTGTGCAGGTCTCCACGTTGCTACTAGCACCGGTAGTGTGCCCTGCCAAAGCTCAGCTAGTAACACCTTTGGGGTGTTTCCTTGCTCCTACTGGTTCGATTAAACCTTGGTTTCATAATTGAGGGAAAACTTTCTGCTGTTCTCATCATACCTTCCACTTGGGGTTCGCAACGAGCTCTACGTCGATCGTCGAGTGCATCAAGATCTTTTCTGGCGCCGTTGCCGGGGAGTCAAGGACATTTTCACAAGGGGAGTCCCTCATAACCAATCTCTTTACTTTGTTGTTTTTGTTTTGCTTAGTTTTCTTTTTGCTTTGTTTGCTTGTTTTGTTCTTCAAAAAAACACAAAAAAATTAGTTCCTTTCTTAAGTTGCCTTTATGACTAGCTCTGCTCCAATCACTATTTTATTATGGATAGCTCACTCAGTTTCCTATTTGGGAACAGTTTTATGACTGCTAAGGTAATAGATGAACCACCGCCTGCTAGAACCTCTAGGGAAGAAGAAATTGCTGAACCTGAAAGGTCATTAGATGAAAAAGAGGAGGAGAGTGATGGACAAAAGGAGGAAGAATGGATCTACCCATGCCTACCTTCTAATGATAGTAACTCTTTACCCCTTACATTATTTGATTGTCCCCCATGCTTATCAAAGGAGGGTGAATATTATGTTCCCGAGGATTCTTTTGAAAATATTTATAATAAAGATCTAGTGCTTGTAGATCATGAAAAGCATGCCTTATGTGATATTTATATTGTTGAGTTTATTCATGAGGCTACTGAAAATTATTACGAGAGAGGAAAATATGGTTGTAGAAGTTTTTATGGTAATGACACACCTCTCTATGTGATGAAAGTTTTGAAGTTACTTTTGTTTTATCTTCCCATGCCTGTCACTTTGTTCTTTGTGCATTTATTTGCATACAAGATTCCTATGCATAGGAAGTGGGTTATACTTCAATGTGTTTTGAATTTGCTTCTTTATGCTCTCTTTTACTTCAATTCATATTTCCTATGAGAGCATCTTCTCAAATTTTTTATGCCTAACTTAAAGGCGTTAAAGAAAAGTACTTGTTGGGAGATATCCCAAGAGTTTTAGATGAGTCTTGGAAGTTATTACCTCTGTAATAACCTCTCCTTATCCTTTTTATTTGCTTTTTGTGCCAAGGGTAACCTCTAATGAGAGTGAAGTAATGATTGGGAAAGTTGCTGTCCCGAAACAGATTTTTGTGCTTCACCGTAAAAATTCCTGAGAGAGCTGTGTACGTCGGATTGAGCTGTAATTGTTTGTGATTCTGCCCCAGGTTGTTATCTAACTTTCGTTAGTTCAACACTTTTTCATTTGAGCAACAGAAGCTCTTCGACAAAATTCGTCTTTACCTGCTGGTCTGTTTTAACAGATTTCTGCCATTTTCTGCATTTGCTTCTTGTTAGTTCCTTCTTGAGTTCTTTTGGGGAATTGAGCTTTTTGAGGGAAGTTCTACAGTAGCTAGTGTTCTAATGGAAGTTTATTTGGTGTTAGAACTGATCCTTGAGACTTATTTATCTTAAGTGCACTAATGTTGCTAATGAGATTGTGTGAAGTTTTGTATGAAGGAAAAATTTCAGGTGTATGGAAGGGATGAGTAATGAGATGAATGATGGACAAAAGCTCAAGCGTGGGGATGCCACGCGTGTCACCCAAGAAACATCCAATAAGTACAAGCGTCAAAGCTTGGGGATGCCCAAGGCATCCCCTTCTTCATCAATAAAAATTCAGGTTTCTTCCAAACGCTTTATTTTTATTGTTTCATGCACATTTGTGTTTTTCTTGGAGCGTCTTCTTTTTCATTTTCGTTTTGGTTTTCGTTTGCTTTTGTTTGCTTAGTTTTCTGAATAAATTGGTTGGACCCCCTCTTTCACACTTTGGTTTCCAAATAGTTTGGTTTGGTTTGGAAAAGAGTAGGAAAGTTCATGCTTATGTGGTAAAAAAAGCTCGTTTTTGACTGTGGCCATGCTTTGTCATGCCATGCTTGATATTGTTTTGGCTTTATGCTTAGTATGCTTTGCTATAGCATGACTTGTTATAAACAATTGAGATTTCTTGATGTGCCTTGGATGAATCATGCGTTGTTTTAGCATATTAAAGCGTAGATAGTGATATTCTCCTTTGATGCTTTATTTGGGTTGACTTGGCGCATGGTCACACCATGTTATGACTATCCAAAGTCACCATAGCCTTTATGATCCTTTAGTTTTCAACTTGTAGTATCACTTTATGCTTTTGATCAATGATGTTTTGTCGCTCTGCATGATTATGGCCATTATTGCTCTCTTAGTTTGTCGCTCCCAGTCTTTTGCTAGTCTCCATAACAAAGTATGAGTTCCACTCATGCATCCAAATCCCTAAACCAAGTTTTTCCAAAGAGTCCACCATACCTACCTACTAGCTTATTCTATTCCAAGTATATTCATGCTTTTGTTTACCTTCTACTTGTTATGAGAAAACTAGTGATTAAAGCTCTCACGAACTTGATGGCACACTTTACTTTATTGCCTCTAATAAACTTGAACCATTGGGTCCTTCTTTGTTGCGTATATGCTTGCGCTTTATAAGTTGAAATTAGTAGAACCATGTTTCACGGGGAACGCTTTCAACATTGCACTTGTACTTTGTACCCCGTTGATATTATGTTCTTTTGCTTATGGATCCCGGCGGTGTGAAATAAAAGTGGAACTTGTAAGATCATGGAGTTTGTATGTGTGTTAGAGAAACGCATGGGCCGCTAGCCTAAGCTATGCCTAATCATGGTGGAAACTTGCAGCATCACCATAATGATCACTCTATGAAGCATCCTCAATAAAAACCTATGCAAATAGCAAATAAAAAGATCGCTGAGATGCTCATTGTCTGCTTGCCATGTCATTTTGATTATGGGAAAGCTCCCGTATCATGTGCAAGGGGTACCCCGTTGGCGGTTCTTAATGATACACATATACTTATAATGACAAGATCTTACTCATGACTAAAGTTGAGTAGCATGAGGATCGGTCTTCATAAGTAAGGGGCATGAGATTTCGGTTTATAACTTGTCAAGCATATCCTCTTAGTTGTGTCACTTTAACCTTAATCACCTTCAAGATGCTTATGATAGGGGCAATGAGAGCTGAAAGCTATAAGTACCATAATTTTTGGAAGCTCTTTATGAGACTTGAATCCCTACTTCCTTTTACAAAAGGCCTTTCTTCCACCATTATATTGAGTCTCCACCTTCTATCTTTATGCACTACTTTGAGAGCATAGTGGGCATTCTTAGTTCTATGTGCATTGTCCCAAGAATAGTTGATTGATGCATAACTTGTTATTGCTTGTTTTAAACTATTGTATCTAGTCACTCTTATGAACTTTGAAGGTGTCCTATGCATTTATATTTGCTACTCTATTGAGGGACAAGCTGAATACTTTTATGCTATGTTTTCTTTATGTGAAACAAACAAACGTCTTGCAAAGCATGCTATTCATGAATCTTTTGTTTGTACCTTTTCATGTTGCATCATAGTCTCTTTGCTTATTGCTAGAACTTTGTCTTTCATGTTATGATTAAAGTACTATGATCCCAGCTTTGAATGTTTTGCAAATACTTTGATCAAGTCTTTGATGGTGCATGTCACCTCAAAAATTATTTCTTTTTATCACTTACATACTCGAGGACGAGCAGGAGTTAAGCTTGGGGATGTTGATACATTGCAAATGTATCTATAATTTTTGATGTTCCATGCTTAGTTTTATCCTTGTGTTTTGTTCCAACTTTGGAGTACTTTTCATATGATTTTTTGGACTAACCTATTAACAAGAGCCACAGTGCCAGCTGCCTGTTTTCTGCTGTTTTTGGTTCCAGGAAAGTCAGAAAATGAATATTCTCAGAATTGGACGGGACAAAAGCCAAAGTGCCTATTTTTCTGGAAGGGATCAAGTGCTAGAATACGACACGGAGAGGGGACAGGGGCCGGCCACACCACCTGGCCACGCGGCCAGGCTTGGCCCGCGCCAGGGGGTGGTCTGGCCGACCCCAGCACCCCCTCGGCCTCTCCTTCCGCCTATAAGTTGCCCTCGAGACGAAAACCCTAAGTACCCAATCAACAATCCACGAAAGAGTCTGTAGCCGTCGTCGTCTCTGTCCCTAGATCAGGGGGGATCTGAAGCTCTTCCCGGCACCCTGTCGGAGAGGCGAATTCACCCTGGAGGCTTTCTTCATCACCATGCAAGCCTCTAGTGTGATGCGTGAGTAGTTCATCCTTGGACTACGGATCCATGTAGTAGCTAGACGGCTGGTTTCTCCTCCTTTGTGCTTTCATGTTTAGATCTTGTGAGCTCCGTTCATGATCAAGATCATCTATTTGTAATTCATACATGTTGTGTTTGCGGGGATCCGATGGATATTGAGATGCTATTTCAGATTGATTATTGATTCTATCATGTCTTTGTTATTTGAGATCTTGCATGCTTTCCGTTGTTAGTAGCTATCTTGGCCAAGTAGATGCTAGCAACTCCAAGAGTTAGTATTTATGCTCGATAGTGGGTTCATGCCTCTGGTAATCTGGGGAAGTGACAGAAATCTCTAAGGTACTAGATATGCTGTTGCTACTAGGGAGAAAACAACGATCCTTTGTTCATAGAACAATTGTATTGTTTACTTTACACGCAGTTCATCAAGCAATAATCTGTTGCTTGCAACTTAATACTAGAGGGGATTCGGATGATAACCTGAAGGTGGATTATTACTCATAGATGTAGTTGGATGGCGGTCTATGTATTATGTTGTAATGCCCAATCAAGTCTCAAAGAAGTCAAGATGATTAGTATATGCATATATTGCTTTCTTAGTGTTTGTCAATTGCCCCGCTGTAATTTGTTCACCCAGCATGTTATTTATCTAAGGAGAGCTACCTATAGTGAACTATGGATCCCGGTCCTTTTTACTTTACATACAATCTACAATCTTTTACTGCTTTGTGTTTACTTTCTGCAAACTTTTACTTCTTTCCATTCGATACGTTTAATCCTTTGTTTTCTGCAAAACACGGTGAGATTGACAACCTTATCGCAAGGTGGGGACAAAGTTCTGTGGTTGTGTTGTGCAGGTCTCCATGTTGCTACTAGCACCGGTAGTGCGCCCTGCCAAAGCTCAGCTAGTAACACCTTTGGGGTGTTTCCTTGCTCCTACTGGTTCGATTAAACCTTGGTTTCATAATTGAGGGAAAACTTTCTGATGTGCTCATCATACCTTCCTCTTGGGGTTCCCAACAAGCTCTACGTCGATCATCGAGTGCATCAGACATACACTCAAGACCCGAGTCGAGTCCCTCCTCAGATGATCGCATCGCTTGATGCTACAAAGATGTGACACTAGACACGCACCCGACAGAAGAGGCTACATCAACTACATCTGCATCATCAACTCACCCGGCTAAATGCCGCATGACTCCGCTTCTTCGATTCCGATTACATCGTCGACTCTTGGCTCCTTATGCGTGAGACGCTGACTCGATTCACTTCCAGGTCAATGTTTTCTCCTCCCATGATTTTCAACTACAACTTCAAGATACAAGACTCGAGTCTGTACCTGAGTCTATGACTCCGCCAAACACTCGAGGGCTACTCCAAATTGGAGTGTTGGACATGCATATAAAAGATCTTTGATTGGCACGCACTAAATCCTCACTCAAATCCACGATTCGACTAAGGACTCGGGTGCTACTCCCATAGGGAGCGCTGGTCACACATTCGCAAGATCATCCGAAGTAATTCCATATCGTTCTGTCTACGCAACCGATGACTATAAGTCTCTGCTCAAGTCTACGACTTAAACAGACACTCGGGGGATACTCCCATAGGGAGCACTGGTCGCGCACCCTATATAAATCAGAAGATTCACAGTATGGTCCATTGTGTCGACTACATCCACAATGTTGACTCGTTTACAGCAATCGAACTCTTTGGCGACTCCGCCCACTCACATTGCAATGTCAAGTTTAGAGACAACGTCTCCTTGGCCACCTAAAACACCTCCGTGGTGACAAACATTCGGATGCTACATCTACGACGTAAAGATAAGACCTACAGATACAATCTGATGGCCTGACAACCGCATCCGCTGTGTTCTACCAGATAAATACCGTGTCTACAACATGAAGAAATTCTAGATGGACGCGTTGGGTACATACTTATCAACTGGAGTTCGGCTCAGTAAGGCCTCCGTGTCATGAGTTGAACTACGCCATCAATTTTTGAATTCGAGTCCGAGGACTCGAGTTTGAGTAGGTAGCATTGTTTTTGCCCTAGAGCAATTAACTGGTCCTGATCCGTCGAGCGCACCAAGCACATTTACCATCATCCCTATGAATAACTACAAATTCCGACTGACCCTATGAATTTCCGGGTGAAGTGCTTCACACTCGACATAACTATCGACTCCTACATCATAATGCAAGATTCAAGACAACTAAGTCTCCACCCGAATATATGATTCATATGTACACTTGGGGGCTACTAACATAGGTATGCCCTACAGGCACCTACTATTGGCCTACTTGGTGCGGCTTAACGGAAGGTGCACTCGACGACCTGCCTAGGTCCATCACGACCATGATGGTTCGACTGATATGAAGCCCATATGGACATCAACTCGAAGCACGCAAGACAAGGAAAGCTCAATACTAGAGTTTGAATACAACTTGTAACTAACTCGTATTAGTACCTGAGACCTAGCCTCCCCATATATAAAGGCTAGAAGGGTCCGGCGAGGAGGGCGACTCCTACGACATAACTTCTCCACCTCTCCCACAATAGATCTAGACACCGCAAAACCTAGCACATACGGCATATCTAATCTACGCATACACCACCGTTGGTGACATTGTAATCCTTCGGATCATCATCAATCAAGAGTAGAGAAGCAGGAGTAGGGTCCTCTATGAGGCCTGATCCTGGGTAAATCTTCGAGTCTCCCTGTGTGCTTGTTTGCTAGCCGATCGAGATCTCCAGTGCTCCCCAATTCCTCGAACCTAAGTCCATAAAAATGGGCATTCAAAATCCAGTTCAACCGAATGAGTTAGCGAGGTAGTCCCAAGTGTTTTAGGATCAACATATTCACTTGGGATTCAACATCTCAAAAGTATCTCTTTGTCATACTATAATATAGTGGTATATGCCAATTTGCTCTTTGCACACTCGCCCTTTTTCTTCTTTCTTTTCTTCTCTTTTGTTTATATATGCTCACTCTTTTGTTTAAGTGCTGTGCAAATAAGCTAGCCATACATTCCACTTCATGTAGGAATCCAAAGTTTAACGATCTCAATTATCAAATTCCAATTGTATATGAAAAATTGTGGGAGAGGTGGAGAATATTCTGCCTCGACTTGCTCTCACTCTATTTTGATAGCACTTTCATTTTTCTTTGCTCAAGGATTATTTTTCAACTTAACTACATAGATAGTTTCTCTTTGTAAATCAAACCGTAGATCTACAACATATTGACCAAATTATCTTTATATGTTCCATTAATACCAATGGTGTGGAAGACTCATATTGCTATCATCAAGTGCAAGTAAAATTATACTCAAGCCATTCATATATCCAATAAAACAAACACAAACCCAATATTGCTCCATATATAATAATAAACTCGGAATTTCATAAAAGGGATTGACTATTCCTAAAGGGAATTCTAATAAAAGCTTATAAGATAGATTACAAGGTCTTAAAGATCTCGCCAAGAGTGGAATCAAGATCGGAGGGATCAAATAATCCCTTGCGATTATATATTTGATACCGTGATTATTGTAGATCACTGTGGCGCTATGTCACGTGGTATCCTCTCCTCACGGGCTAGCCTGAGGCGGAGTGATTGATTGACAGCTTCTAATTCTTTAACACGTAGCTTGTAGAAAAGATTGTTCCTCTTAAGCACTTTCACTTGTTCTGTAATGAACTCATTGTTATCCTGAAGTGTTTGTAGCACCTTAAGACTCATAGCAAAACCTGCTTCGGTTGTCTGCTTGATATCTTCATCAAGTTTGTCAAGATAAAGTCGCAGCAATCGGAGGTGTTTGGGTGTCTCTGGCTTCTCCTTATACAACTCTTCAATCTTCAGCTCCAGGGCCTTCAAATATCTCTTCTGACACCCATGATCGGCGTCGAGGAGGTCTATAGGAATAGTCTTGATCTCCTTGCCTTGCTCGCTATTGCTCCCGATATCCATAGGAGCCTTTCTTCTTGGCTTCTATCCCTTGATTGAGAGTCCTCACGTGTGAATAAGAGGTAGATTGGTTTCTAGAGATTATGATTAGAGAAATAGACAATGGCAGTATATAAGGGGGGTCAGAGGTTGGTAAAACTCGCGAGAAACACCAAATTGTCGCCCAAGAAAAGAATCTTACTGAAACAGGGAAAGAAATTACGTATTTGGAACTGTCCTGCCGCGTAACGACCAACTATACGGGCGCGACCCGTATAGCGCCAGCCGTATAATTGGTTCCAAGAAGATATTTCTAAATATCTCGAGTGCAGGTCGATTAAATCACGACTCGGAAGCGATAATAATGTTTTTTAGGTAAAAAATGAAAAGACAAACAAAAAGTGTCTGAGCGTTCAACGACCAACTATACGGCCGGAATTTTGGCTCCGGTCATATAGTTGCGACTGTATAGATACAGACATCAAAAATCAAAAGTGTTTGAGAGTTTAACGATCAACTATATGGCCGGAATTTTGGCTCCGGTCGTATAGTTGCGACCGTATAAATACAGACATAAAAAATCAAAAGTGTCTGAGAGTTTAATGACCAACTATATGGCCGGAATTTTGGCTCCGGTCATATAGTTGCAACCGTATAGATACATACACCAAAAATCAAAAGTATCTAAGAGTTTAACGACCAACTATATGGCCGGAATTTTGGCTCCGGTCATATAGTTGCAACCATATAAGCTCAGATATCGAAAACAATTTCACGACGATGATACAGAGAGTTTAATGACCAACTATACGTCGGGATCTTCCTCTCTGGTCGTATAGCTCTGCCCGTATAGTTGGTAAAAACTTCAGAAAAACACAAGGAATTCAAAGGTAAAATTTTCAGAAGTAAAATTTGTGAAAACAAATCACTTATTTAGATAAGAATACTTACCTCGAACTTACTGTTTGTTTATTCGGGGATGAAAAGCTCCTCCAACAACAAGGACTTCTTCTCTTTGGGAGGAATTGACCTTAGTTCATTGAATAATTCTTGTAAATGAAAATCACCAGGACTAAAGTTCCTCTCAATAAGATTGGTGTCTTGTTAGGAAAACATAGACACTGTATCCAGCATCTTTATTTCTTGCCTCTGCATAATCTGCAACTCAAATTCTTGAAGTGAAAGAATCCAACAGATCAGTCTTGGCTTATGGTCTTTCCTCTCAAGGAGTTCTTTTAAACCATCATGATCCGTATGAACTCTTACCTTTGCATCTACTATGTAAGAACGAAATTTATCACAAGAGAAAAATACAGCATAAAGTTCCCTTTCTTCCTTAGGGTAATTCTTCTAAGCACCATTTAGAGTTCTACTAGCATGATGTATAATTTTAAATCACGACCAATGTGTTGTCCCAGAGTTACTCCTACAACATCATCACTAGCTTCACATATTAAGTCAAAGGTTGTATCCCAGATAGGTGGTTTAATAATGGGAGCATGGGATAAAGCATTTTTGAGTTTATCAAAGGCTTCAAGACATTTATCATCAAAATTAAATCTTACTCCCTTTTGCAGGATGTTAGTTAAAGGTTTAGATATTCCAAAGAAATTTCTAATAAACCTTCTATAAAAACCCACATGACCAAGGAAACTTCTTATACCTTTGATATCCCTATACTAGTAAGAAAAGGTGTATCCACAGGGGTCATATCAGTGGCACACCTCTAAAGGGTGCCCCACGGATATTTATCTGTGGTGCACACGGGAAATGATGCGCCACTGACCCGCACTTATCCGTGGCGCATGCTCGGAATGGTGCGTCACTCATATGTGGGCCCCAACGCCGGAGCTTGACCCCGTCCATGGGTGGCATACCTGTGGTGCATGAAATTGTCATGCGCCACAGATGAGGTAGGTATCATTGGCACATGCTATTTCGGTGTGCCACAAATAGATGTGGGCCAATCCCTTCAAAAAGTTGACAGAGTATCTATGGCGCACGATATTGGGGTGCACCACTGACATGGTATACGTATGGTGCACCCCATAATGGTGCGCCACTGATAACTTTCCAAGATTTTGCTCCCATCACACCCCCCCCCCCCCCCCCCCCCCCGTGGATCGCCTTTTTAGGTTTGCAAAAAATAAAAGAAAATTATAAACTCTTCAAAAAATAAAATCCTTACAGATATAGGATGGTTATGCGATGTACTTTCTAGGGAAATTAACAAACATGAATTTTGATATTTTTTACAAAAAAAGTCATGTCACAGTAAAACGGCCATAACTTTTGCATACGACGTCGAAAAAAAAGTATAACTTTTGCACGATAATCAAGGAATCATGCGATTTTCTTCCGCTTTTACCATGGTAATAACATCCCACGATTTTTATCTTTTCTGCAAATCAATACCACATGTATTCATCCTGTATGTCTTGATGTTTCACCGCCCTTATCTAACAGCTAAAGTTCATGCTCCTTTCCCTTATAAATGAAAGAAGAGTCCTTTTACTATTTTCACTATTCCCCCTTGTTGCCTGCTTCTTCTTCCTTTCGCTGCACCTGCGTTTGCTGTTCTTGCCTGTTCCTATTTCCTTGCGCACTTCCTTTTCCCCTGCAAGATTCTCCATGGGCAAATCCAAGGTTGGGACTTCTGCTGCTACCACTAAGGTGGGAACTTCCGCCGCTTCTGCCAAGGCGACGAAGAAAAGGGCCATTGGGTGGGTGATGACTGCAAGTGCACATATCGTTTGTAGCTAGTTTCGAAATAAAGATATCGATCCCATTGGGAGTAGGAGTCTGAAGTCTAATAACTCTTGAAATAAATATTATGATAGAAATTCTAAATAAAGTTCTATGTAACAAGATAAAATGTGAGTATTATGTAAAAGGGTGTTTTTCGGTTTTAGGTACAAGAGCAACAATAAAGTACAGTAAAACAATTGAATGCAGAAAGTAAGTATCGCGTATGTAAGAGAGATTGGAACTGCAATAGGGAAAAAGCATTCTCAGTGAGTAGCGGATACACCACTAGCATTATAAGGAGCTAAGATCAATATTTTTATCATGAACATTCTTAACTATGTATGTGTGGGAGGAACTCCATATTTGGACAAATAGGTAGCAACTGCTGCTCACATCATCCTCATAACCACAGCAGTCAGCAGTCGACATAAATCGAATTACTGTGCTATTAAGGGACGTAATCCCGTAGGACATATCCCATGGCATGGATATTGTTCCATGAGTTTCCTTAGTTCCCAAGTTGATACGTAAGGAGTGACAACAGCTTTATAGTCACTGTAAGTGCTAACACGCCTCCGTCTACCAACAAGTAGTTCCCTCCATCAAGTCCCCATGAGAGGCAAATATTGAGAGGTCGACTTCTCTCAACATTAAGATGAAGAAAATCTAACACATGGTCACAGCGATGAATATCATAATAGACTTTATCTTATTTCGAGCTCATACTAGGGTTTCTCCATCTCCCTAAGAACTAATGATCTCCTCAGACATGGAGGCAATCAACATCATGGCAATATCAATGGAATCTATCATAGATGAATAGTACTTGTATAAATCCACAACGAGTACGGAAATTACAACAAGATGTAGATGGGATGGATGAAGATGGTGGTGATGCAATAGTGGATGATGAAGATCGATGCCTTAGCCTTCCGGATCTGCGCAGGACGAAGATGGATCCCCGGTGGATGAGTTCCCCCTCCAGATGCCTTCTAGAGGTGAGGTTTCAGCAATTTCTAGGTGTTCTGTATGTCGTCTCCCTGATCCAGTTACACGGGGTGTAACTATTTGAGGAGGCGGAGGCGGCGACAACTATATGGCCTGAAAATTTATTTCGGTCGTTTAGTTGGTCGTTGGACCCTCTTTGTCCTTTGTTCGCTTCTAGTATTATTAATATTTTCAAAACAAGCAATTTACGTTGTTTTTAACTCCTTTTCTCCACAATACAATTGCTCCAAGAATTGTATCCATTGGATCCATCATATGTCCCGATCCTGGTGAAAACAGACATAAAATGTGTGTGCGAGCACCGTAAAATACCAAGATCCTACATCTACAATGCAAAATAATAATGTAAAACATGATGCAAGAATGCACTCATCAGTGGGCTCCCTCAAAGTGCAGCCAGCGAGAGCTGCGTGAAGCACACAAAAAATTACTTGTTGAAGAGGGCTCCTGCAAGCTCCTAGGGGATGAGGCTACCCCGACCCCAAATCTGGCTGGCAGGTAATGTTCCTCTCCTTTTTGTACTGCGGCCTTTCTCTTCCTGTTCATGAATTTGTCCGCGGTCTCCTCTTTGTCTATGGCGTGCAACTTTAGCAGCTCATGCCAAACTCTATTCTCCATGTCTCCTGTTTTATTACTCTCTGCGAGTGGTTCCTCGGGATTCATCCCCATTCAGGCTTGTGGAAATATTTCTTCTACGTTCGCCACAATGCCACCGATACTCTTGTTCATGATGTTGGTGGAGCCGTTTTCTCCATTCGTTCTGAGGTTGATTATTTCGACTTCAAAATCTTAGATTCTATCCAAGGGTGGAAAACCAAATAGTTTTACATGAAGGACCTGAAAAACAAGGGCCAAACCTTCAGGTTGGCTCCTTTTGATCCCAAGAAGACTTGTCGAAGGCTTGATTCGTGGGACCAGCAGCGCGCTACTCCTAAAGAAATTAAGGAGGTCAAGCCCTTGCTAGCATCGATAGAGAAGTTGCGTATTGAGGTTGGCAAGGAACTGTCAGGGTTATAGATCTTGGCCTACTTTCTTTGGGTGCGTATCCAGCCTATCTGTAACATCCCAAAATTTCATCTGAAATCATCATCATTGCACTCATATCATCATGGCATGTAATTGCATTGCATTTAGAATGTCCTCCAAAAATTTGGTGCAATTTTGGGCTATGGATAAAAAGATATGCATTTTTGGAAGTGGAATCAAAGAAAATGCTATATTAACTATTAAGCCCAAGTTAATACTTTTGATTAAAATTTTTGAATTAGAAGACAAATGTGTTCTATAATACCCTACAAACCTAATTGGAAGTTTTACAAATTTTCACAAATTGGTTTGGATCAATTTGAATCCTTAAATCAAAAGTTTTTGGAGACAAAAGAAATAGAAAAAAGAAAAGGGAGCAAAAAATAAAGCAGCAGACAGCTTCTGGCCGTTCGGCCCAAAACCAGCCCACCAGCCCCACCCGGCCTTTCCCCTCTCCCCTGTTTTTCTTACCGCGCCACTGACTACCCCCTCCCGCTGACAGACCGCCCCCACGCCACATCACCACCACCCCGTCGTCTTTAACCCCCCGGCGACGAACCGCCCCACCTCCTCTGCCGTTTTGAAATCAATTTGATTCCGGCCGTTTCTCGTAGTAATTCCCCCGGCAACTGCTTCTACTTAATCCCCTTACCCCTCCTCATCATTTCCCCCAGTCGCCACCCCCGGAGAGCCCCCAGGCTCCCCAAATTTCGAGCTCGGACCGCCGCTCACTTACGGTATTCCGGCGACAATTCTGGTGAACCCAGGCCGCCCGGCGCCCTCCCCTCTGTCCCATCTGTTTCACCATATCCTAGCACACCTACTAACCGAGCCACGTACTCCCTCTTGCTCCAGGTCGACGACACGGACCAAGTCCGGCGAACTCCCTCTGCCGCCACCGTCCGACAGTTTTTCCGGTAAGGGCAAGGTTCCCGCCGCTCCTTTTTGGCCACTGCTAGACAGTGCAGAACCAGGCGCATTCCCCTAACCCTTTTACTTGTCTGCTCGAGTATCAGATCACCGTCTCGTGGTTGTGACCTCCGCCGTCGACGCCACTCCGGCGAGGAATACCGAGCGCAGCAGAGCTCCCCTCTCTCCATCGCGACCAACAACCAGATCGTCGAGACCACCGCAAACCCTCGGTAAGACTGCCTTTTCCCCTACCCCTCTAGAATCACCGGAACGTCACTCACCTGACATGCCGCCGCCGCGCGCCGTCGCTAGCATCGCTAGTCTCCGGCGAGATGTTTAGTAGCCGTTCAATCAAATCCTAGCGGATAGGATTAGATCACTAAACGAAAGGGTACGGGCAAATCAGATCCGTCCGTAGTTACTTAAGATCTGATGGCCCACAGTGATCGATCCGACCGAACCGGTACCAGCCAATAGGATAGCGCCACGTCGCCAGACTATTTTTGTTTAATTAGAAAATAGACAGATTTAGTATTTAACTTAGAAATTTAATAACTTTTGTTCCAGAAATCAGAAAAATACAAATTTGGTGTCTATGGATTCAGAAAAATAAGACCTTTATTATGGAGGCCTTGTTTCACACTTTTGCATCTGAAAAATTGCAATTATAGGAAGCACCTTTTTAGGAGTATTTTGCTCACAAAAATTGTTCTATAAATTATTTTGGGGTATTTCTTATGCATTTAGATGAGGTATTCTATCCTCAGTACTGTAGACTCTGTAAATTTTAGAGTTGTGACCTTATCATTTCATTTTGCATACATTCATGTTTTTGTAATGTTTTATTGATTGAATTATTGTTGTTGTATTGATCTTGTGTAGATTGTGTGGATTGTGAAGTTTGTTGCTGTGAGGATTGTACCTATTCCCCTAGCTACCAAGGCAAGTGATATTTCATCCCATGTCCTATTATTTTTACTATTGCACTAGTGATATTTTAGTAGATCTTAGCATGATAGAATTATTCATATGTTACTATACTATGTTATGCTACCCTATAGACTATATCTTGGTAGTATCCCCTAGTTAAAAGACTTTGTATGATAGAATGCTTAGCTATGCTAGTAGAATTCATGGGTGGAACAATACATATCAAGATAGTATGGAAAGATATTATTTTTGTTTGACTAAGAAAACAACTATTATTAATGAAACACCTGGGTGGAATGGGACTTGCTTGGATTATGTTGAGTGGTTACTTAGGGTCCATGTCAATGGTTAGCTAGTGTATCACACTTGTGGATGGCCACCCAGGAACAAAGAGATTGGAGACATTCTTGTCATGAAGCTTCCAGTGAAACCACATGGCATATGGGCTCTGCCTTGACCAACTAAGTTGCAAGAACTCAGCCAGGCGGACAGAAGGTGGTAGATATGATAGGATGGAACGCGTCCGTGGTGGTCTGAGGGATTGCTTCTGAAAAGTCTTGTCTCGATGCATGTCGAGTCTTGTGGGGAAAGTGCACCACCTCTCGAGAGGGTAAAACTAAGTACTTAGCCGTGTCCCCGGTTATGGACAACTTCTGAGCCTCAAGACAGTGAAGCACTTCAATAATCTCCTCATCCAAATTTCTCTAAGTTAAAAACTTGTGGGTGAACATGGGTAGAGGTTCAGTGATGTCTATCATTGGTACCTTAAGAGTTTGACTAAGAAAATCTTACTCTTCAAAAACTATAAGTTAAACTAATTTTAGCAAAGCTAGCCATAACCCCACTTAGCCATATATTCATGTAGTTGTTGGATTATACTAAGTATCTATGGTATCACTTGCCAATACAATTCCAAATGTATTGACCCTTGTGGCTGTAATTTATTATGTTGCAGGATACTCTGATGATGAGTAGGGTTGCGGGTCTACACTCGACATGCTTGCCTGTGGCACATGAAGACTAAAGAATCTATTATTATTATGCTATGTAATGTGAACTTGTGTCTTAGCCTTGGGCTAAGTGAGTTGTAAGAACCATTATACTCCGGGATGTGCGATGTAATAATGACCTTGTTTCTGTGTACTTCATCTTAAACTGTGGGTGCTAGCATTTTGATCCAGGGACTAGCACTGCAATCACAGGGATCTTACCTTATCATGGTGAGATCTTACAGATGGTATCAGAGCACTGTGTTGCCTGTAGGTTCGTGACCCTAGAATGGATTAGACTAAGGAAAACCCTTAGGAAAAAAATAACTCTATATTCCAACCTTACACTTGTCTTTTCATCTCGTAAAACTTTCCCTAATCATCCTTCTCATCTATTTTTGTAGATGTCCACCATCAATGAATCTGTCAAGAAGGGACCACTGATGACTATGACCCTGGAGTGTGAGACAGAATTTCCCAATGTACTCAAGAACCTCATGCTTGGCTTGGGAATGAATGGTGAAGCCGTGTACAAGGGATTTCCTGTGATAGACGAAGGACAAGAGTATTGGTGGGTGCAACTCCATTTGTACAAGGACAAGGAGGACGATTCCAAAAGTACGGGATTCTGCATGTTCACCAACTCTGAAATGCACCCGTCATTCTTTGACTCTGCAAGGAATGCTGCCTGGAGAGATATTAAGGAACTTGGGGGAGAGACTCAAGTATAGAATGCTCAATACCCAGGAAGATCTCAAGGAGGAGAAGCGTCTTGTCCAAGACTCAAAGGCCACTGTGAAACGCCTAAGTAAGGATATCATAGGCCTAGCTTTGGAGCTATGTGACCAAGACAAACAGATTGCTGCCAAGGATGCCCAGATTGCCACCTTGGTTAAGGAGTGAGATATTAGTTGGACCACCACCCTTGGCGTTTTATCACATCAATATTTTGATCATACCAACTTATGTGGTATGGCAAAAATAAGTTATGTCTGGAACCTTGAAGTGCTTGAGTTGAATAATGTATTGCTACTTGGATTGTTCTGTTGGTTGATTTTCTCATTTTGTGACTTGTGTTTACTTTCTCCATTGTGTTACTAATTTTATCCATACTATGCAAAAGATGCCGAATTTTGTCTACAACACGGCTAAGGATTTCAAGGGGACTCGCTTTGGGACTCGCCTATTGGAGCTAGACCAAGTGCTCGCTCTTCCAATCCCTACCATTCAGGGACTTCAGCTGAGGAAGTTTTAGAGGAAGGACTTATGGGGATTCAGAGTTACCCAGCCAGGACGTGAGACAGAGCCCCAAACTGGGGAGATTGCCTTCAAGATACTCCATGATGACATGGAGAGGGGCCTCGACGTCGCTATGCAGGAGCTGTTGGGACGCCTATGTGGACGTCACTCTTCTGAGATCAGGAGCCACTACTTCCATTTCTTTGGGAGGCGCGACGAGGATGGAGAGCCTATTGTGTTGGAAGAGGCCACTAAGGAGTCTATCAAGCCCGTGCGTCACTACCTTCAGGACTTAGAGAGCCTCTTCAGACACCTTGATACTGATAGGACTAATGTGATGCTTAGCAATGATGAACTACGAGTCCAACTTAAAGAGAAGGACAAGGCCTTCCTGGAGCAGGAAAATTGAATCAAGGTAATGGAGAAGAAGTTTGAAGACCAAGAGAAGAAATTCAAGAGCCAAGATAAGAGAGTTCAGGAGAAGAACAAGAAGATTAGAGACTTGGAGACCGAGTTAGAGCTTGAGGACATTGAGCTGGAAGCGGATCATGAGGTGATAGAGAGGCTGCGCACTCAGAAGAGAGAGTTACAGACAAAGATCGATGCCTTGACTACAAGCTTGGAGGAATACAAGGCAGGATTCGCAGCAGCAGGACTTGCACTAGTGGAGGAGGAAGTCGAAATGGAGGAATAGTGATGCTATTCCATCTACCTATCGTCTATTATTATTGAGTTGCATAAGTCATACCGACTTGTGCGTGACTATGCTAGTATGTTTATTTTCGCAAAACTCGGTCATTGCTGTGATGTTGAACTTGCATGTGCTTGTTTGTTTGATTGATTGTTTTTATTTGGGGTTATCTATTATTACTTACCCTTATTAAACCCACAGATGCCTCCCCGACGCAACAACGAGGATGACAATGGCAATGGAATGCAGCAGATGATGGCTGCACAGACCTAGTTGATGCAAATGATGACTCAATTCATGGCAACCCAGAATCAGAACAACAACAATAATAACAATAAAAACAACCAGAATAATCCACTGCCCCTGGATATGCTGACCAGATTTCTAAGGCTGAGACCTGCTAAGTTTTCGGGTACCACTGACCCCATGGTAGCAAATGACTGGCTACACTCTGTGAATAAGGACCTAGTCACGGTTGGGTGCACAGATGCTGAAAAGGTCAGATTTGCAGCACACTTGTTGGAAGGACATGCAGCTGCTTGGTGGGATAATTTCCAAATTACCCACCCTATTGAGGAAGTGACTTGGGCAATGTTTGAAGATGGGTTTCACACCACTCACATCTCTGCTGGAATAATGGGGTTGAAGAAAAAGGAGTTTCATAACCTCAAGCAACGCCACCGTAGTATCTCTGAATATATCGAAGAGTTCAATAAATTGTCACGTTATGCACCCGACGATGTTGACACTGATGCAAAGAGAAAGGAGAAGTTCCTAGATGGGCTGGATGATGAAATTTATATGCAACTATCTGTTGCATATGTTCCAACTTATCAATCCTTGTGTGACAAAGCTACCATCCTGGAAAACAAGATGAAACAAGTGGAGGGTAGAAAGAGGAAGGACCATTTTGATAAGTATGGATCAGGATCTCCTCACAAGCGCCCTCATGGTGAAGGAAGTGGGAGTTCAGGATTCCACAAAAATGGGAATCATAATAACCATCGTAACAACAACCACAACCATGATGGAAACAATCATCGTGGGCACAACAAAGGTGGATTCAGGAACAACCACAATGGTCATGACCATGGAAACCAAAATGGATAAAATCGTCACAATCAGCCAGCAAAGAAAGACATCAGTCAGGTGGAATGTTTCAAATGCAAGAAAACGGGGCACTATGCCAATGAATGCCCAGAAAAGAAGACTGATGGGGCTAAGCCAAACCCATTCCAAAAGGGTCATGTGAATCACATTAATGTGGAGGAAATCCAAGAAGGATCTGATGCCGTGATCGGTAAGTTCAAGATTAATTCCTTTCCTGCACTTATCCTTTTCGATACTGGCGCATCACATTCATTCATTGCAAGAGCATTTGTAGTGAAAAACGGACTCACCACTGAAACTATTGGATGTCCTATAAAGGTAAGTTCTCCGGGTGGAGAAATGATAGTAAATTCAGGGTGCCGACATATCATCCTAGAAATTGGAAAGAACAAGTTTCTGGTTAGTTTAATAATCCTAGAGTCCCAAGGATTGGATGTCATACTAGGGATGGACTGGTTGACCCATTATGAAGGGGTGATTGATTGTGCCAAGCGGACGGTTATGCTTACCACCCCAGAAAAGAAAAGGATTAGGTACAAGTCTAACTTTGAACCCAAGGGGAGCAAGGTTAATTCTCTTAAGGGGGGTAGCCTAGATAGTGTGCCAATAGTGAAGGAATACCCAGATGTGTTCCCCGAAGAATTACCTAGCATGCCACCAGATAGGGATGTGGAGTTTGTAATAGACCTGCTGCCAGGAACAGGGTCTATAGCAAAGAGACCTTATAAGATGTCAGTTGACGAGTTAAAAGAACTCAAGAAACAATTAGGAGAACAACTGGAAAAGGGATTTATCCAACCAAGTTCATCGTCTTGGGGAGCACCAGTCTTGTTTGTTGAAAAGAAGGACCGAAGTCAGAGGCTATGCATAGATTATCGTTCACTTAATGAAGTGACCATAAAGAATAAGTATCCCCTGCCTAGAATAAATGATCTCTTCGACCAGCTAGAGGGAGCATGTGTGTTCTCAAAAATTGATCTTCGATCAGGATACTTTCAACTAAAGATTAGAGAACATGACATACCCATGACTGCATTCACCACTAGATATGGGTTGTATGAATACACAGTGATGCCGTTTGGATTGACTAATGCACCAGCCTATATCATGAACATGATGAATAAGGTATTCATGGAATTCCTTGACAAATTCGTAGTGGTATTCATCGATGATATATTGGTATATTCCAAGAGCAGCAAAGAACATGAAGAACATCTACGCCTGATTCTAGAGAAACTCAGGGAACATAAACTTTATGCCAAGTTCAGCAAATATGAATTCTGGCTGAATAAAGTGGGTTTTCTTGGGCACCTAGTATCTGGAAATGGTATAGCTGTTGATCCAGCAAAATTGGCCGTTGTGACAGAATGGGAACCTCCTAAATCGGTTAAGGAAATCCGTAGTTTCCTAGGTCTAGCAGGGTACTATCGGAGGTTCATTGAAAACTTCTCTAAGATAGCAAAGCCCATGACTGATCTGCTAAAGAAGGAGAAGAAGTTTAATTGGACAGAAGCTTGTGAAAACAGCTTTCAGGAATTGAAAAAGAGACTTGTGTCAGCACCAGTGTTATGT
Organism: Avena eriantha; assembly: GCA_910589775.1. Classification (NCBI taxonomy): domain Eukaryota; kingdom Viridiplantae; phylum Streptophyta; class Magnoliopsida; order Poales; family Poaceae; genus Avena; species Avena eriantha. The sequence goes on from OU342743.1 coordinate 239,198,631, forward strand.
TTGCCAGATCTTGAGAAAGATTTTCAGGTCTATTGCGATGCATCTCACCAAGGACTGGGAGGTGTACTAATGCAACAAGGTAAAGTTGTAGCCTATGCATCAAGGCAACTCAAAAATCATGAAGTAAATTATCCTACTCATGATCTAGAGTTGGCATCAGTTGTGCATGCACTAAAAACATGGAGGCATTATCTTATGGGAAAGCGTTGTGAAATGTTCACCGATCACAAGAGTTCGAAATATATTTTTACACAGAAAGAGCTCAACATGAGGCAAAGAAGATGTCTAGAACTTATCAAGGACTATGACTTAAGTTTGCAATACCATCCTGGAAAGGCAAATGTTGTAGCCGATGCATTGGGCCGCAAGTTTTATGTGAATGGCCTCAACAAAGGAGAGTTGCCGGAGGAGTTGTGTGCCCAATTTAGAGAGATGAGACTCGAAATTGTGCCTGAAGGGTACCTTGCATCCTTGGAGGTGCAGCCCACACTAATGGATAGAATTCAAGAAGCCCAAAAGTTGGACAAAGAAATAGATAAAATCAAAAGTAAAGTTAGTGAAGGAAAGGCAAAAGGATTCCATGTAGATGAACAAGGAATCTTATGGTACGAAAAACGTATCTGTGTTCCACAGGATCTTGAACTTAAGAAGTTGATCTTACAGGAAGCACACAACTCACCGTATTCAATTCATCCTGGCAATACCAAGATGTATATGGATGTTAAGGAGAGGTTTTGGTGGAATAATTTAAAGAAGGACATAGCAGAACACATTGCCTTGTGCGACGTGTGTAGTCGTGTAAAGGCAGAACCTGATTGGAAATGGGATAAAATCACTACCAATACCTGATTGGAAATGGGATAAAATCGGTATGGATTTTATCACTGGACTGCCCAGGACCAAATCTGGATACGATTCCATATGGGTTATCGTTGATCGCTTGACAAAAGTGGCCCATTTCATACCAGTAAAGACCACTTATACAAGTGCAAAGTTAGCCAAGATTTACATGAACAGAATTGTATGTTTGCATGTGGTACCTAAGAGTATCGTATCTGACAGAGGGACTCAATTCACTTCGAACTTTTGGAAACAACTTCACGAGTCGTTGGGAACTCGGTTAGAATTCAGCACTGCATTTCATCCGCAAACAGATGGGCAGACAGAAAGGACCAATCAAATATTAGAGGATATGCTGAGAGCATGTGCGTTAGATTATGGATCCAGTTGCGATGAAAGTTTACCATACGCAGAGTTTTCTTACAATAACAGCTATCAATCAAGCATAGAAATGGCTCCATTTGAATTCCTTTATGGAAGGAAGTGTACTACACCATTGCTATGGAATGGAGTAGGAGAAAGAAATTTGTTCGGACCTGACCTAATCAAGGAGGCTGAAGAGAAGGTCAAGATGGTAAGGGATAGGCTAAAGATAGCCCAATCTCGGCAAAAGAGCTATGTTGATCCAAAGCGTAGAGAGGTTATTTATGAGGTTGGTGATAGAGCTTATCTCAGGGTATCACCACTTCGTGGGGTGAAAAGATTTGGAATCAAAGGAAAATTAGCACCACGCTATGTAGGACCTTTCAAGATTTTGAGCCGCAAAGGAGAAGTGGCATATGAGATAGAATTACCAGAATCTCTATCAGCGGTTCATAACATATTCCATGTCAGTCAGCTGAAAAAGTGTCACCCAGAGATGGAAGAAACTTCGTTGAAAGACACTATACCATTGGGGGAAGTTCAGCTAGATAATGATCTCACTTATGAAGAGAAACCTATTAAAATTCTGGAGATAGCAGAAAGAACTACCCGTACCAAGACAATCAAATTCTGCAAAGTGCAGTGGAACCATCACACTGAATCAGAAGCAACCTAGGAGCAAGAGGATGAACTTCAGAGAGATCACCCTCACCTATTTGCTAGCCAACCTGAATCTCGAGGGCGAGATTCATCTTAAGGGGGTTAGATTTGTAACATCCCAAAATTTCATCTGAAATCATCATCATTGCACTCATATCATCATGACATGTAATTGCATTGCATTTAGAATGTCCTCCAAAAATTTGGTGCAATTTTGGACCATGGATAAAAAGATATGAATTTTTGGAAGTGGAATCAAATAAAATGCTATATTAACTATTAAGCCCAAGTGAATACTTTTGATTAAATTTTTTGAATTAGAAGACAAATGTGTTCTATAATACCCTACAAACCTAATTGGAAGTTTTACAAATTTTCACAAATTGGTTTGGATCAATTTGAATCCTTAAATCAAAAGTTTTTGGAGATAAAAGAAATAGAAAAAAATAAAAGGGAGAAAAAAATAAAGCAGCAGACAGCTTCTGGCCTTTCGGCCCAAAACCAGCCCACCAGCCCCACCCGGCCTTTCCCCTCTCCCCTGTTTTTCTTACCGCGCCACTGACTACCCCCTCCCGCTGACAGACCGCCCCCACGCCACATCACCACCACCCCGTCGTCTTCATCCCCCCGGCGACGAACCGCCCCACCTCCTCTGCCGTTTCGAAATCAAATCGATTCCAGCCATTTCTCATAGTAATTCCCCCGGCAACTACTTCTACTTAATCCCCTTACCCCTCCTCATCATTTCCCCCAGTCGCCACCCCCGGAGAGCCCCCAGGCTCCCCAAATTTCGAGCTCGGACCGCAGCTCACTAACGGTATTCCGGCGACAATTCTGGTGAACCCAGGCCGCCCGGTGCCCTCCCCTCTGTCCCATCTGTTTCACCATATCCTAGCGCACCTACTAACCGAGCCACGTACTCCCTCTTGCTCCAGGTCGACGACACGGACCAAGTCCAATGAACTCCCTCTGCCACCACCGTCCGACAGTTTTTCCGGTAAGGGCAAGGTTCCCGCCGCTCCTTTTTGGCCACTGCTAGACAGTGCAGAACCAGGCGCATTCCCCTAACCCTTTTACTTGTCTGCTCGAGTATCAGATCACCGTCTCGTGGTTGTGACCTCCGCCGTCGACGCCACTCCGGCGAGGAATACCGAGCGCAGCAGAGCTCCCCTCTCTCCATCGCGACCAACAACCAGATCGTCGAGACCACCGCAAACCCTCGGTAAGACTGCCTTTTCCCCTACCCCTCTAGAATCACCGGAACGTCACTCACCTGACATGCCGCCGCCGCGCGCCGTCGCTAGCATCGCCAGTCTCCGGCGAGATGTTTAGTAGCCGTTCAATCAAATCCTAGCGGATAGGATTAGATCACTAAACGAAAGGGTACGGGCAAATCAGATCCGTCCGTAGTTACTTAAGATCTGACGGCCCACAGCGATCGATCTGACCGAACCGGTACCAGCCAATAGGATAGCGCCACGTCGCTAGACTATTTTTTTAATTAGAAAATAGACAGATTTAGTATTTAACTTAGAAATTTAATAACTTTTGTTCCACAAATCAGAAAAATACAAATTTGGTGTCTATGGATTCAGAAAAATAAGAACTTTATTATGGGGGCCTTGTTTCACACTTTTTCCTCTGAAAAATTGGAATTATAGGCAGAACCTTTTTAGGAGTATTTTGCTCACAAAAATTGTTATATAAATTATTTTGGGGTATTTCTTATGCATTTAGATGACGTATTCTATCCTCATTACTGTAAACTCTGTAAATTTTAGAGTTGTGATCATATCATCTCATTTTGCATACATTCATGTTTTTGTAATGTTTTATTGATTGAATTATTGTTGTTGTATTGATCTTGTGTAGATTGTGTGGATTGTGAAGTTTGTTGCTGTGAGGATTGTACCTATTCCCCTAGCTACCAAGGCAAGTGATATTTCATCCCATGTCCTATTATTTTTACTATTGCACTAGTGATATTTTAGTAGATCTTAGCATGATAGAATTATTCATATGTTACTATACTATGCTATGCTACCCTATAGACTATATCTTGGTAGTATCCCCTAGTTAAAAGACTTTGTATGCTAGAATGCTTAGCTATGCTAGTAGAATTCGTGGGTGGAAAAATACATATCAAGATAGTATGGAAAGATATTATTTTTGTTTGACTAAGAAAACAACTATTATTAATGAAACACCTGGGTGGAATGGGACTTGCTTGGATTATGTTGAGTGGTTACTCAGGGGCCATGTCTATGGTCAGCTGGTGTATCACACTTGTGGATGGCCACCCAGGAACAAAGAGATTGGAGACATTCTTTCATGAAGCTTCTAGTGCAACCACATGGCATATGGGCTCTGCCTTGACCAACTAAGTTGCAAGAACTCAGCCAGACGGACAGAAGGTGGTAGATATGATAGGATGGAACGCGTCCGTGGTGGTCTGAGGGATTGCTTCTGAAAAGTCTTGTCTCGATGCATGTTGAGTCTTGTGGGGAAAGTGCACCACCTCTCGAGAGGGTAAAACTAAGTACTTAGCCATGTCCCCGGTTATGGATAACTTCTGAGCCTCAAGACAGTGAAGCAGTTCAATAATCTCCTCATCCAAATTTCTCTAAGTTAAAAACTTGTGGGTGAACATGGGTAGAGGTTCAGTGATGTCTATCATTGGTACCTTAAGAGTTTGACTGAGAAAATCTTACTCTTCAAAAACTATAAGTTAAACTAATTTTAGCAAAGCTAGCCATAACCCCACTTAGCCATATATTCATGTAGTTGTTGGATTATACTAAGTATCTATGGTATCACTTGCCAATACAATTCCAAATGTATTGACCCTTGTGGCTGTAACTTATTATGTTGCAGGATACTCTGATGATGAGTAGGGTTGCGGGTCTACACTCGACATGCTTGCCTGTGGCACATGAAGACTAAAGACTCTATTATTATTATGCTATGTAATGTGAACTTGTGTCTTAGCCTTGGGCTAAGTGAGTTGTAAGAACCATTATACTCCTGGATGTGCGATGTAATAATGACATTGTTTCTGTGTACTTCATCTTAAACTGTGGGTGCTAACATTTCGATCCAGGGACTAGCACTGCAATCACAGGGATCTAACCTTATCATGGTGAGATCTTACACTATCCAAGCGAGGCTCTCTGGTATGTGGGCTTACACCGGTAAGAATGTAGGGGTTCCACGTATGAAAACAATATATTTTTACTACGCCCCTAAACCCCTGATGTTGCCAGGACCTATCTATTAGTAATGAAGTAACGGGAGGGGCTTTTCGCGAACTTACCCTTGAAGACCGAAAAGTGTTGTCAATGCTCAAGAGAGCGTGGTTGATGTAGACGAGCCAAAGCCGACCTCAAGGTCGTGATGAAATCCTTGCGCTCCTGCGGCTCCAACGACTTGAGTGCCTCAAGTGTGACACGTCGCAGGGAGTTACACACGTCTGGTGCCTGACGATGACTCCCGCTTCCCTGATCCAGCAGCAGTTGCGGGAGTAGAGCTCCTAGATCCAAATCCCGCAGCACGACGACGCTCTGCGATGAAGATGTCTCTCATTCATGCAGTCCAAACTTGGGACCACAGTCACAAGAGAGAGAGAATATCAATTGGAGGTATCCCCAAAAGTGAGGAAACCTTTATTGAATATTATGTGTATTTATCTGGCCAAATACCCCCACTATATATAAGGGGAGGGGAGGTACTACCTCCCTCAAAGTCCCGGGGTGAGACTAAAGAAGAGGGAGAGGGGCGCGCTGCCGACCGGCCCTAGTGGGTCCCACGCACGGGGGGGGGGGGGGGGGGGGGCGGCTTGGCCTAGCCGGTCACCCCCTTGCCCCTTCTCCCCTCTCGCCTTTCCCTAATGGGCCCTCTTCCCTCTGGAATTAGCCCATTAAGCCTTTTGATCTTTAAATTGCTTTTCTCTTTTATTAAATAATTATGAATAAATGATTAAATCAATATTTTACATTCATTCACATATTATTCAATCTCCATGGCTATGGAACACCTTCCATCTCCACTCCGTACATCCTCCGGACTTACCGAAACCCTTCCAGATTTCTCTCTACTATTCTTTGGCGATTCTACCGATCCTAAAAACACTCTCTAAGCATCATAAAACCCTTAAGCCTGATACCCCACGGTTCGGGAACACTCCAGACATGGTCAGGACACTCCCGGACCAATGATCAACCGAGGGATCTGGATGGCCATGTGACCCCTGTGCGTTCCACAAAGATCTTCCGTCGTTCGAATCGGGACAGTCGTGTCTTATTACCTTTGTCTCTCGATACTTGCATTGCCTGAGATCTGATAAGTGACATCACCATGTCGTGTTCAATCTCGTTACCGAACAATGCTACTTGACTCGTTCGACAAGTGATATCCCTGTGATCAAATCACACGCTGCGCAGCTATTGGATATAACTTCTCCGAGTGGGCCCTTGAGTATCTTTCCGTCACGTGGATGGACAAATCCTGCTCTTGGAATATATTGCCTCTACGCTTCCTCCGAACACCTAAACACACCTTTGTTGTCACTGTATTACGAAGTGACGTTTTATGCTATCTAAGAATTCTCGGGAGATAGTGATTGATATAGCCTCATGGTCTAAGGAATAGTCTACGAGGATCCATTTCTAATCATCGTAACTTGAACTTCGTGACATTCTCAGGTCAGGATGTTTAGGTTGGGTATTGGTTCATCATCTCATTCACAGAATGAGTTGACTCCATTTCCAACTGGCATAAATGCCACATGACCAGGAAACTTGATCATCTGTTGACCAATGAACCAGTGACTAGAGTTTCACTGGGAACCCCTGGTTATTTATATATCACATGTGTATTGATGTTTCCTCTCAATACAGTTTTAGCATGATATAAAACTTAATCATAAACTTTATGAAATATGATAATAATCCTTATTATTATTTGTCTCTAGGGCATATTTCCAACAAAGAAGTATCCTATGAGGATTTCACCGGATAACGTCTATCTCCATATTTATGAGAAGAGGGTTCGCTCATTTACCATGTTGACGAAGAAAAGTACATTTCCTTCAGATTGTTGGGTGGAGCCTTTTAGCAAGAAAAAATTGCTCCTAGATGTGAGTTACTTCCCCCTTTTTGTGCTCATTTATATGCTATAGTACTACTGGTGCCTTAATCTGTCCCCTTTACCATGTAGGATTACAACCACCTTTGTGCTCTTCCTCCCCTTCCGGAGAAAGGTGAGCTGCCAGCCAGTCCCTCTCTTTCTGAGGATTTCACTAGAGCTAGGACTGTTCCTGATGAAGAAGAGGAGTCATCTACTGCTGAATCTTCTAAGCATACTCATTATGTTGCTTTGGCACAGTCTTGAGATTTCTGAAGGGTGCCTGCTGCTGAGAAAAGGAAGCATGCTGAATCTATAGAAACTGTCAAAGACTTTGATGATTCGACTGGTTCGAAACCACTGCTGGTTGTTCTTGTTTCGACGGCTCGGCTACAGATGAATCTCTTCCAAATAACGCGAGATGTTTCCTTGTAAGTACTGTTGTCTCTCTTAATTCTTGCTGATGGTGGCTTTACCTTTACTCAGATGATAGAATTCTTTATTTTTCTCCTGCGGTGATGATGAAGAAGATCCTCTTGTGTCTCCCCTAGGTGATTGTGTTGCCCCTCCTCTGGCCAAGGTTCCTAAGCCATCGAAGGATCCAGAGAAAATGCATGAATTGCTTGGGGAAAAACCAGTCCCGAAGGATACTGGTGCCTCCTTGACACCACCACCACAAAAATAAGAAAAATTGCGGGCAAGGGTGTGATAATGACCGAGAAGCCTATCGAGATCGACATGCAGGATGTAAATGCTACTCGTAAAATTTGTTCTTGTGGCTTGCCTTTATACTTGATTTATGACGTTCTTGTCCCTTTGCTATAGCCGCTGATGCACGAGATGGTTGATATAGCCTCTTGTTTTATCAAAATCAGCGATGGAGCCGAAGGATCTAAAGGTTCATTCTGTCACTTGATAACATTGTCGTCACGGGATTTCATTGACTTGGTGCAAATTTCTAAATATCCAGCTGCTGCCAAAGAATCTGGGGTTATCCGGGACGAGGCATAAAAGCGTGTTGAAGATTTGGAGGCCAAATTGCGGGTCACGGAGAAGGCGCTAGAGGAGGCCAATCAGAAAACAAAGGCTGACGCTGAAGAAAAGGAAAATCAGGCGATTACTCTCGCTGAACGAGATGAAAATCTCAGGAAGCGACTGGAAGTTCTCAAAACTTCTTTGACTCGTGAGTTTCTTCTTCATAATCTTCTAGTTGCATTTTCTCTTTTGGTTGTTGTTTCTTACTGGAGACCTCCTTTTTGCAGAGCTTAATGACCAATCTCTAGTGTTGTTTCTTACTAGAGACCCCCTTTTTAATTCTTTTTCTTTTATTGAATAAATATAATTGAATGATTAAATCAATATTTAACATTCTCTTACATATTATTCAATCCCTATTGATGTGGAACTTATTCCCTCTCATTCCGGACCTCCTCCAGACTTACCGAAACCCTTTTGACTTTCTCTCTTCTCTTTTCTTTGGTGATTCTACCGATCCTTAAACAGTCTCTGAGCATCATCAAGCCCTGAAGAGTGATACCCCATAGTTCAAGAACACTCCAGACATGGTCAGGACCCTCCCGCACCAATGATCAATAGAGGGACCTAGATGGACATGTGACCCCTGTGCATTCCACGAAATCTTTCGTCGTTTGAACCATGACTGTCGTGTCTTATTCCTTTTATCTCTTGATACTTGCATTATACGAGATCTAATCAATGACATCACCATGTTGTCTTCAATCTTGTTACCGACAAATGCTACTTGACTCATTCTGACAAGTGATATCCCCATGATCAAATCACATGTTGCGCAACTGTTGGATATAACTTCTCCGAGTGGGCCCTCGAGTATCTTTCCATCACGTGGATGGACAAATCCCGCATATTTCCTCAACTGTTCCTCCGAATACCTAAACACACCTTTATGATCACTGTTTCACCAAGTGACGTTTGATGCTATCAAAGTACCCTCGGGTGATAGTAATTGATATGGCCTCACGGTCTAAGAAATAGTACACTAGGTCTATTCTAATCATCAGAACTTGAACTTTGTGACATGATTGGGTCACAATGCTTAGGTTGGGTATAGTTCATCATCTCATTCTCATAATGAGGTGACTCCATTTCCAACTGGCATAAATGCCACATGATCAGGAAACCTTGATCATCTATTGACCAATGAACCAGTGACTAGAGCTTCACAGGAACTCCTAGTTGTTTATATATCATAGGTGTATTGATGTTTCCTTTCAATACAGTTATAGCATGATATAAAACTTAATCATAAACTTTATGAAATATGATAATAATCCTTATTACTATTTTTCTCTAGGGCATATTTCCAACAGTCTCCCACTTGCACTAGAGTACAAATAAACTAGCTGCATTTGTTCTTAATCATTGGCACCATATATCTTGGTACCTTTGAACATGCTTGCTCATGGAAGAGGTTGAGTCTTGAGTCTATACTTTACAGTCCCAAATCCTTTGTAACTTACTAATGTCACCTTGATTGACATTAACACTTTATCATCTCATGATAACATCTTTGTGTATGCATCATAGTTATGGCAATAGAATGGGGTCAGTTTCCAAGAGCCTATAGTGACTTTAGACCAGCCACTTCGAGCTTTCTCATGGGCACTGTGCCCTGGGACACACCTTATGCGTAAAGAAGAACTAGTCCCGCCATAACAGTATGCATCACTTTAGATGGTACCCTTATCTATTTTTATAAATGTAATCATCGAAACAGTGCATCCTATGCAACTTTCGATGTTTTATCACCTTGCTTCCTACTTGACTTTAGTCGGTATTATTGAAATAGGAGTTTCCAATCTTCTAAGGTTAACACATTCCCTTATAACATAACCCATTATGCTTTAAGATATGCCATCCTTCATGGATTTAGAATCATGTCTACACTTCTCTATTAGACACTTCGGACAAAACTTAGCTCAACATTCCATGATTCATACTTAATCACTTGTTCAAACATTCCTTATTGGATCATATATTATGTTAAGTTGTCATCATGGTTTTTCAAGACAGAACCTATGTCTAAACATAGTGGATATCATCCTTTTCTTTATTTTAACCATTGATGTTTAACTTAATATTATTCCTAAGTTGAGTTATCAAGGACTAGTCCTTAATCAATTCCTATTCCGAAACTCTTTTTAGAATCTCTTTTAGGAATACAACACAATATCGTAATATACTTAATATCAACTTTTAAACCCTATAAATCATTATTTATCAGTACTTGCGCTTTCATTCTTAATGTGTCATACACATTTAAGAATAAATGTTTAAGCTCCCACTCAAAACATGTTCCAACATATTTGAGTTCGAGACTTATATTGCTCCCACTCAAAAATGTGTTCCCGACATATTTGAGTCCGAGACTTATGTTATTCCCACTAAAAAATATGTCAGTTTTAGGAAGACTTTCATAGCTCCCACTCAATTTCATGCAAATAGCATATCCACTCACTATTTTGAATAACTTCAAAAATTCTTTGATCAATCGTCAAACTTAGAGTTTTATTACGAGACACTAGCACCTTACTAGTTTTAAATCCACTAGACTTTCAGCACATTTGAATCAAATTCTTTTGAAATTGTTTAGTACATTATTCATGACAAATCATGCCTTTGCCATTCACCTTTTCCTTCATGACTTTGTAGTCGTTTGGAAAATTCAAGTAACCATTACTTGTAAGATTCAACAATGAATTGCTTTCTAATCTTAAGTGAATTTGGCCTCTAGGAGTTCTCATATTTTCAGTTTACCATTACTTTCCTTCGTAGTTCGTAGGTATGTCATATTCCGGTAATATGAGAAATGATTCATAAATGTCTCCGTACAAGATGTGAAGTACATTTTGAATCCCACTTCATGTAGTGAAAACACTAGTGGGGAAAACACAATGATCATTATCATTGATTCTTTCCTTTATGAAGAGAATCGTTTAGGAATGCTTTCCGTTGCGCTTCTCAACACTCTGATGCAAGGTTTTGAATCCTCATCGTGTTTTTCACTATCTTCCTTAAGCTTCTCGTTCGAGTACATAAACTTTCTCGAAAAAGCACCAAAATTCAAGAAACACTTGCTTTGCCTTTCTTTTTGTTCTAGCCATGGATTTCGTATTGAATGTTTCCAACGAATACTCTACAAGGACTTATTCGCTATTGTTTTGGTGATATCGAATAACTCCAAAACTTTTCACGACGATCCATACAAGATATGGCGCCGATTTCACGAATTTAGATGGTTCACTATATATATACTAATTGAGTGTTTACTGTTTCTAACTAATGGTCTTTACATCTACACTATGATGATTTATTCCGCGCTATCTATTCACCCACTTGATATCTAATATCACATTGTGATGCTTTGCATTTCACAATTCCTTATGCCAATCTTATAATGTCGAATTTCATTTTTATTGATCAAATCATAGTAATTAGATTCTCTTTTATCTTTAATACCCTTGTATGATGAAATACTTTGATCATATCAAATAGTTTCATACTTATGTTTCCTTTGGTAAACACTTTTACTAAATTCAAATAATCATATAATGATAATCACCATTTTTGTTGAAGTATAATACATCGAATATGCATTACTTTCAACAATTCACCAAACATTTTGTATTCATGCAATACATGATGCTTAAGTTATCTTGCCAAACTTGGCATTATATGTGAAAAGAATACAAGTGCCTTTCACATATTATCAATATAACTTTGAACTTAAACAATGGTTTCATTCATAAATGAATATATCATTAAGTTGGGTATTTTCAAGGAATTTTCACTATTTTACAAATGTTCATGCATTATCAGTTAGTTTCATAACTAGGATAATTCACACATCGAACAAGATATGTACACAAATAGAAATCATTCATAAAAGTGGAAAATTTGTTTGTTACAAACTCATATGAATAACCGTCTCACGAAGTGTGAGACACACTAAAGAAGTTCATAATCTATTGATTACAATAAGTATCCAAAACAATAAACTAAGTCATAAATGTCGAGGGAGAGTGTCGTTGTCCATCATCATCATGCTCACCATCAACACGCAACGTCACCTCCTCTCCAGCAAGCAACTCTCATGCAGAAGGATCTGTTTTCACCAAAATAGAATAAGTATGAAATACTTTAACACTACAATATGTGTTTAAAAGATTATAACATTTATAAAACTATATATCAAATATATACCTTTGCCATCGATGACCTCTCGAGCAATGGGTTCAATCTTCACATTCCTGAGATGTGATATGAACCTGTGGAAATCCTATGTTTCTGCATCGCCTCTCATGATGCAAGTCCTGGCGTGTTCTTGGTAGCTGGGAGGCAGCGACCAAAGCACCACGCTATTTGAAAAATAGCTCGTAAACCAGTTATCCAGGAAGTATGCAAGCCTCATGTACGCATCATGCATGCGCTCCAAGTGATCATCAAGCGAAGAGTTCTCCTCCATCTTTATGGAGAGGAAAGCTCCCATCAGCTCATGCTCCCATATGCGCACTTGTTCCACAAAATGTGACTGAAGCTATACCATTACTGTACGAGGGTCAAGATTACGCACGACTGGCCATTGCTCATCCACCATTCCGAAGCGCATCGTCACTTATATGAAGGTGGACATCTCACGATGGTAATAGCGGTCTTCGCGCTGCTCTAGGGTCTGATAGACACTAGGCTGCTCCAAATCCATCTCGTCAAGTATATAGTCAACCACATCATTCTCGCTAAGGAGAACATGGAGACGCGTAACCGACATAGAAAAGTTGGATCCATCTAGTTTGAGCTTCTCTCCATCTAACCAATCGTCAACAGGGAAGGTAGCATCAGGGAGAACCATTTTCTACATTTCTAATTGCATAAGGAATTTAGACTAAGTTTATAATTATATGAGTTAATAATAACTCCTATAAAATCTCCTATCCCAGAAGGGTTCTAGTGAAAACACTATCCCTATTCACTACACCGCCCCCGACCGTCACGGCTGACGACATAGTTGCAAAGGTGGACGCCTAAACATCGATCACAACATTAATGCCACTCGTGCTCAGTCTTTTGACCATCCATGTTCCGAGGCCATGTCTGCACATGCTAGGATCGCCAATTCAACCTTAGTGTATTCGTTGTGCAACATGGCTTACACCCACTGTATGCGAACGCAGATATGTCTGACACCCGATCGTCATGGCCTGCCTCATACCGAAGAACTTTCTTGGTGGAGCATGTAGCGTTTCCACAACAATAACAAAAAAATTACTACTCGGAATACCCTGAATGACCAATGACCTATCTAGAAGTAATGCAGTAACGGAGGAAGACAGCGGTAATGTACCCTTGAAGAACAAGAAAGCGTTACGCTCATGCATGAGCGTGGATGATGTAGTCGTACCCGTCCGACCTCAAGGTCACAAAGATCCTCGCCCGTCACCCCTTGTCCAGGTCCTTGTACGATGGCCCCGAAGCTTCAATAGCCCCACCGAGTTATCACATGCATACGATGCAATGCGATGCCTCTTGAACTCCTTGACCCTGTTGGGGTTGCGAAAGTACATCCCCTGGCAAAATCCCCGCAGCACAACGGTGTGCCACAAATGCGTTGACTTTGCGCACACAATCCTAACTTGGGGTCGCGCCATGGCGAAGGAAACTAGAGAGAGGGGGGAGTATTCCAACCAAAGGTAATACCTCAAATATTGTGTGTTTTAGTCCATCCATAGGCATCCCTTTATAAAGGCTAAAGGGGGTGTGCCTTTCTCAAATGCTAAGCCATATGGGACTAAAAAGATAAGGAAATAGTGGGAAAATAGGCAAACCAGCCGGCTCGGCCAGCTCCTAGCCGGGTGAGCCAGCCGGAGCTAGCACAGCCAGTAGCTACAGCCAGCAGAAGCGGCTAGCGGCACGTGGGACGGTGCGCCTCGCGGCCCAGCTAGCAGCCTGATGCAGCGGCGTCCAGCGCAGCCGAATGGGCCAGCCTCGGCGGACTAGCTCGCCCCACCCATGTGGCTGCAAGAAATGACAGCAGTCTGCTGCGCGTGGCCTAGGTGGGCCGGTTGCTCCCAACCGCAGCCCTTCAGCTGGCTTGCCTGCTTGCTGCCCTCCGTGTGGCACCTAGTGCACACCGCCTGCGAGCCTTAGTGGGCTGCCAGGCACACATGCAGTAGAAGCAACCTTTTGCTGTTTTTCCTTTCTCTTTTCTCTACAGATTTTCTTCTAGGTCAATTCCCTCTGGGGTTTTGGCCTAATAAGAAAGTTGCCTTTATAAATATTAATTTAAATATTTATTTAGAATATATTAAATCACAATTAACATATAATAAATGCATATATTAAATTGTCATTTATCCGAAACTCCTTTCGGACTTTTCCTTTCTTTCTCTGAACAACTTCAGATCTCTCCAGAACGATTCCGATTTCTCTCTCTTTCATGATTCCATCTAGCAGGACAATCTCCAAGCGTCGTATTTCCCTTAAGCTTGTTTCCATCGGTTAGGGAATGCTATAGACATGATTCGTATCAATGATCAACAAAGGGACCAGGATGCCCATATTGACCCCTATGCACTCCACGATTCTCCCCTATGTTCGAACCTAAACCGATACTGCATCCCGCGGCTCGTTCGACCATGAGTACTGTGCTGACCACTTGGTTGGTGGCGGAGATATACAGCAACAGTGGTTCTCTTTCTTGTGTGGTCTCTAGTACTGGCTTACTGGACAGTAGGCGCTTGAGGTCTTCGAATGCTTCTTGCGCTTCATTGGTCCACTCGAATTTTTCAGATTTGCGGAGGAGCTGGTGGACGGGAAGTGCCTTTTCTCCCATCCGGCTGATGAATCGACTGAGGGCCGCGATTCGCCCGGCCAGCTGCTGGACGCCCCTTATGTTTTTCGGCTTCTCCATGGCCAGTATGGCTTTTATTTTCTTCGGGTTCGCCTCGATTCCCCTCGCAGAGATGAGATACTCGAGCAGTTGCCCAGATGGTACGCCGAAGGTGCATTTGTCCAGATTTAGCTTGATCCGGTAGCGGTCGAGGTTGGCGAAGGTTTCGTGCAAATCGTCGATTAGGGAGGCTTCCTCCTTGGTCTTGATTACTATGTCGTCGACATAGACTTGAATGTTGCGACCGAGTTGCTCTTTGAGACAAGCCTGCATGCACCGCTGATAGGTGGCTCCTACGTTTTTTAGCTCGAAGGGCATTGTATTATAGCATAACACACCAAAGGGCGTTGTAAATGCTGTTTTTTCTTGATCTTCCTCCTTCATTCGAATCTGATTATAGCCTGAGTAGGCGTCGAGGAAGCAGAGCCGTTCGCATCCCACGGTGGAGTCGATGATCTGGTCGATTCTCGGTAGCGAGAAGTGATCCTTTGGACAGTGCTTATTTAAAGAGGTGAAATCCACGCACATCCACGGGATATCCGTGTCCTTTTTTGGTACTAGCACCGTATTGGCGAGCCAAGTGCTTTCCTTTATCTCGCGTATGAATTTGGCGTCGAGGAGTCTATTGATCTCCATCCCGACTGCCTTTGCTCTTGGCTCAGATAAGCGCCGTATTGTTTGCTTGACTGGCCTTGCGTCTAGGTTGACGTTGAGTGCATGCTCGGCGAATTCCCTAGGAACTCCTGGCATGTCCGCTGGACACTAGGCAAAGATTTCCCAGTGCTCATGGAGGAATTCGATGAGCGCGAGTTCCTATGCAGGACTCAAGTTGTTGGCGATGAGGGTCATCTTGGCGGGATCTGATGGGTGGACCTGCACTTTCTTTGTGTGCACCGATTAGTCGAAGGAGAGATCAGGTGAACTTGGTCGGCTCAGGGGAGGCAGACTGTTGTTTGTCGACTCCTTTAGTCTCGCGAGTTCCTCCTGCATGCCGAAGGACTGGGAGATTCTGTTGAATTCCCTATCGCAACTGTCGGATCTCTCAAAGCTCCCGTTGATCGTGATGACGCCATTGGGACCTGGCATTTTCATCTTCAGGTAGGCGTAGTGGGGCACTGCCATGAACCTAGTGAACATGACGCGCCCGAGAATGCAGTGGTACTGTGAGGGCCAGTCAACGACCTCAAAGTCGATGCGCTCGCGCCGGAAGTTCTTCGGCGTGCCGAAGATGATGTCGAGGTTGATTTTTCCCAGGGGTATACGCCTTTCCCTGGGACGATGTCGTGGAATGTTGTGTCCGAGGCCTCCAGGCAGGTTAGAGGGATCCTCATTGCTCGCAAGGTACTCGCGAATATAAGGTTGATGCCGCTCCCGCCATCCATGAAGACACGGCTCATGTCGAAACCTCCGATTTGCGCCTCGAGTACGAGGGGGCAATGGCCTGGACGGGGTACTTGAGGCGGATGATCGCGTTTGTCGAAGGTGATGCAGGACTCGCTTTCGCTGAGGTACTCAGTAGTAGATGGTGGCGAGTGTGTGGCCAGGTTGACTTGGCGAGTGATGGCCTTCTCCACCCGATTCGAGGGGCGTCCCTTTTGGATCATCATGGTACCCATGGCTCGTGGGTACGGTTCGCCTCCGTGGTGTTGGTCCACCGCAGCTGCATTCGGGGGTGGCCTAGGTGGTGGTGACGGAGCGCCATGTGCCACGACACCTGGAGTGGCTCCGTAGCCTCTTTCGACTGCGTTGCGGTTCATCCGAACCAATCCCTCATGTAGCTTGAGGAACTCACGGCAATCCTTGAGGAGGGGGCTGGACTTCTTCTTTCCATCATGCTTGTCGATGTAGAAGTGTACCGTACATGGCCCGGATAGTTTGTCCTCAATGGATGTCGCGGGTGCCTCATCGCGATTGCGGCGTTGCCACACTTGCGTGGTTTTCCCAGAGTCGTGATATCTGCCGCTACGGTATCCGTTGTTGCGGTTATCGCCGCGTCTGTCGGCATAGCCAGCCGTGACCATGTTGACGTCGTCGCGGTCATCATAGATGCGCATGCGACGCTTGCCTCGGAGATCGCGTCTGCGCTCGAGTTCCGCCTCCTCATCAGAGTGAACGCGATTCTTCACCGAATCTTCTCCATCGGCCCATCGATTCGCGATCTCCATCAGGTGGTCGATGGTCTTGGGTTTTGAGCGGCCTAGCTCCTCCCTGAGTTCTAGGCGGCGGACTCCGCCGTTGAATGTGTCAATCGCGCGATCCTCCGAGATGTTCTCCGCGAAGTTCTTGATGATGGACCACCTTTGGATGTAGGAGCGTAGCGATTCGCCTGATCATTGCTGGCAGCATCTTAGCTCTTCGATTGATGCAGGCCGCTTGTACATGCCCTTGAAATTGCGCACGAAGCTGTAAACCAGCTCATCCCAGCTACGAATGGATCCACGTGGGAGGTTGTTGAGCCATGCTCGGGCGGCGCCTTGCAGCTGTAGCTATAAGCATTGCATCGCCGTGCTTCGACTGCCGCCGTGGAGCCTGACGGAGGAGATGTGGTCCTCCAGCCAGATCTTTGGGTCTTGTAGGCCGTCAAATTTCGGGTTCTCCGATGGGAGTTTCAATCCCTTAGGCATTCACTTTTGCCTGATGGATCTACTAAAGCATCTGGCGCCGCAGAGCTCCACATCTTCTTCTTCCGAGTCAGTCGACCGAGCACGTCGTGCCCTTGATTTTTCAATCTTGCGCTGTGTGAGGTCGTCGCGTGCATCATAGTCGCGGTCGTGTCGCCGTGAGCAGTGGCGCCGAGACCATGTCACTGTCATCGCTGGACGAGGGCGAGGATTAGCGCTTTGCCCTTTTTCGGCTCAGGTGTTGGCTCTTTTTCGAGAGCAGCCTCCATTAGTCCCAAGCCCGTGATCATAGATCGGTGCATGGCGGCTCGGGGATCTCCAGCTGGTGGCTGGTTGTTGAGGAGGTACATGGTGGCTGCTGTCACCGCAGCTTGTGGCGTCTTGGGGACCATGTTGCCCCGTGTATCGACTGTCATAGAGATCAAGTCGAGGACTTTCGCAGCTTCTATGCGTTCTTGCTCGGTAAGGTGGGCCATCCGAGATTGCCTCTTTTTGGCGATGTATTCGTTGCCCTTTGAGGAGGATCCTCCGTCGGAGGAGAGCCCAGCACGACGAAGGCTCGACTCATTCGCCGCCTTTTTACGTGCTTCGAGATACGCGATTGTTTGCGCTTGGCGCTTAAATTCCTCCTCCAGGAGCCAATGGTAGCCCATCAGAAGTTCTTGCGAGGTTCCGGGGGGTAGAGGGTTTCCCCGTAGGGCCTTGCGGCAGCGAGCCCATTCAAGCTCATTGAGCCTGACTACGACGCGTTCGCCGGTTTGCTCATTGGTTATGGTTGGAGGTTCGATTGTCCCCCCGTTGTTGACGGGAGTGCCGCCATTGCCACCGTTGCCGCCGTTGCCACGGTTCGGCATGTCCGTTTCGTTGCCATGGTTGCCCGTGTTGTCGCGATTGGCAGAGGTGTCGCCTGCGTTGATGACGGAGCACATGAAGTGATTAGGGAAGCTTCTGCTCTTGCAACTCTCAGATCCGGAGCCGTAGGCTTCATCTTCGGTTGCCATATCGCTCAGATCGGACTCGCGACTGCTATTGCTAACCGTGTTGCCGACTGTTGTCGGGGTGTTGAGTTCACTGAGGGTGCCGATTGATGGAGGGAACCATGATGCTGGGGCAATCGCCACCACAGTCGGCTGATCAGGCAGGCGAAGCGTGCCCATCTGACCAACTTGGAAGCGGAAGCTCCCGATCGCCAGGCTGATTCCATCACCCACGGACTCGAAGGCCGGCCGAGTGGCCGGCGTGTGGACGGTGAAGTCGAACGCGCCGAAAAGTTGACGAATCTCCGCTGTTGCGGAGTTGTAGATCGCGGTTGATGGGGCCGAAGAAGCCGCAATATCAGCACTCCCAATTCCCACAGACGGCGTCAATTGACGAGGGTTTAACTCATCAATGCCCATTGTTATGGACTTGGGTTTTGGAGAAGGATGGAGCGCTGGAGACATCTATCGGCTAGCAAACAAGCACACAGGGGAATCGAACATTTACCCAGGTTCAGGCCTCGTAGAGGTCCCTACTCCTGCTTGTCTGCTCGTGGAATTATCGAAGGAATCGAAGATTACAATGGTGCGCAGATGTGATCTGGCGAGGGTTGTGGAAACTAGGGTTGCGTGTGTCCTTCTCGCCGCCCCCTCCTAGCCTTTATATAGATAAGATAGGTCTCGGGTAGCAAGTCGAGTCGGTTACAGGTTAGGGTTTTCCCCTTTGAACTTTCTATCTTTAGCTTCTTCTTCTTCTTCAAGCAATCGAGAGTCCATAGGCCACTCGAGTCGTCTCTTGGACCTTGGCGACACCGTGGGCTTCCGCTGTATTCAGGCCGTATATACCAAACTCGATTACTTGTAGGGTATACCCATGTCACCCTTGTTTATGATACAAGACTTGTCCGAGATTTGATCATCAGTATCATGATACCTTGTGCAATCTGGTTTCCAACAAGTACTGTTTTACTCGTTTCCGTGAAATACAATCTCCATGACCTAGTCATGTGTTGCACAACATAGATGTAATTCACCGAGTGGGCCTAGTTGTATCTTCCCGTCACACAGGAGAACAATTCACGCTCTTGAAGCATATTGCCTCAATATGCTGCTTAGAATACCCAACGTCTACCTTTATCGCCACCCTGTCACGAGATGACAGTTGATACAGTCAAAGCACCCTCTGGTAACAGTGATTGATATGATCTCACGGTCTAAGGATTAGGACAATCTATTTCTTGACAATTGCAATGTGAACTAAATGACATGATCGTGTTGCAACAATCATTGGTGGCAAGTGTCCATCACATCATTCCAGATGATATAACTTCATTGTCAATGACTTTTGTTTAGCCCATGATCAGGAAACCTTAAGCATCGTCTGCCCAATGAACTAGTTGAATAGAGGCTACTAGGGACCTGGGTTTGTTTGCTATTATGAACTAATGAGATATGACAATAATACCCTTTTATTATTAGCCTCTAGGGTATATCTCCTTCAGTCTCCCAGTTGCACTAGAGTACAAATAATCTAGCTGCATTGCTACTAATCATAAACCATATCTCATATGTGTTTATTGATCATGCTTGCTCATGGAGGACTTCCTATCCTAAATCTGTTTCACAAGATTCATAAGGTCCTATTTTGCAAATCATTAATGTCAACTATTTGACATTCACACCATTATCATATAATGTGCTTTTGCATTTTGGTGATAAAGTGAGACTTCTGCTTTCTAGCTTTTACAATGACAATCTATTAGTCAATATAACTTTCAAGATATCATGTATAACTATAAAACACACTGATGTCTACGCACTTCTATTCTTGTAGACAGTTGTTGGGCCTCCAAGTGCAGAGGTTTGTAGAACAGCAGCAAGTTTTCCCTTAAGTGGATCACCCAAGGTTTATCGAACTCAGGGAGGAAGTGGTCAAAGGTATTCCCTCTCAAGCAATCCTGCAATTAAGATACAAGAAGTCTCTTGTGTCCCCAACACACCCAATACACTTGTCAGGTGTATAGGTGCACTAGTTCGGCGAAGAGATAGTGAAATACAAGTGGTATGGATAATTATAAGTGGTAACGGTGATAGAAAATAGCTTGAAGGCGTGGAAAAGACTAAAGTAAACTGAAATAAAGATGGAATCAAGCAAACATGTAACAGATCTAGTAGCAAACGGTGTTTCAATGCTTAGAAACAAGGCTTAGGGATCATACTTTCAGTAGTGAACACTCTCATATAGATATATTCTTCTTTATGATACTACGCTTAACTACTCTCCGGTTGGACACTCTAATCGATGGTAGGGCTATAACAGCACACCTCAAAGTAAGCCTTTCCCATCTAGAAAACCCCACACTATCACCTTGAGCACTAGATGGTTCCAACAAACACCACAATTTCATAAAGGCGTCCAACTCCAAATATAACTCATAACAAGTATTTGTAATCTCTAGCCTAACTACCACCATGGTGTGCATGCTGTCACTTTCACACACATGGGGAGAGCAGAGATCTATTAAAGCACTTGAGTAGCATGGTAGATCTACTTGATTACAAAGCTCATGACCACAACAAGATCATGCATAGATAGAGAGATAAACACATAGCTACCGGTAGAACCCATAGCCTCGAGAGAGAACTTACTCCCTCCTTATCATGGGAATCAACAACGACAATGGAGATGGTGGTGGAGATCGATGGAGATGGCTCCGGGGGCACTTCCTCACCCCGGCAGGGTGCCGAAACAGAGACTTTCTGTCCCCCGAATCTCCTTTTTAGTGGCAGCGGCGCTGTGGAACTTTTCGTGGCTGGAGGCTTGACTATTTAGGGTTTATGCATCGGGAGGCTTCTTATAGGCGAAGAGGCAAGGTCGGTGGGCGGCCAAGGGGCCCACACCACTTGGTGGCGTAGCCAGGGCTAGCCCGTGCCACCATATGGTCTGGCTAGGCCCTGGCCCTCCTCCGTCTCGTATTCTGGCTCCGTGAGTTTTTCGGTAAAATATCAACTTTGGCTTTTGTCCCGTCCAATTCCGAGAATATTCATTTTTTGACTTTTCTGGAACCAAAAATAGCAGAAAACAAGCAACTGGCACTGTGGCATCTTGTTAATAGGTTAGTCCAAGAAAGTGTATAGAAAGTACTCCAAAGTTGGAACAAAACACAAGAAAGTAGATAAAACCAAGCATGGAACATCAAAAATTATGGATACGTTAGCAACGTATCACACACTTAGTCGAAAGTCAAACTTTCACTAGACCCAAATTATACTTGGTAACATTGAAGTATCCTAATCCTTCTATATCTATGTAATTTCTAATCAAAGTGTAACACTTTGACTTCGATGTCTAGCTACGCTTTCGCTGCATTTAAACTTAACTCTTGTTGAGTGATTCAGAAATCATTCTAGAATCTGTGTTCTTTATAACTAAGAACATGGGTTACATTATGTCAAGTACAAACAAGGGTTTCACATTGGAAAACTATGGCCAAGGCATAGTTGATGTAGTGCATCCCTTTTTAACCATTGTCGTAAATACCGAGTCATTACTCAATACTTCTCCTAATCGTTCAAGTAAGAACCAATTCTTTGCTTGAAATCATTCTGAACTCTTTTCAGAATCTCAACTAGGTCCTTCTGAACACTTTCAGAATCCTCCAAGCATTTTGACTTTTAATGTTCATTAAACATCCTGATCTAATCACATAGATCCACTATATTTAATATATGCTGAATTTCATCCATCTAATGATTTAATCATTTCTAATACCAAACACATTGTTCACTAATATATCGATTACATATTCTAGAACATTGTCACGCTCCCACTCAAATATTACATCAATATTTGATATTCTAGGATGTAACTCATCTCCCACTCAAATATGTCATTCACATATTCTATTTGGAAAACCTCTTGGCTCCTACCCATTTTGCATAATTCTCTCGATAATCCTAGCAAATCCAAAATTCTTTGATCTTGCATCAAATCGAGAATTTTTGTTACAAGACTCCAGCAATTCCTGATTGAACAAAACCTGCCTGTTGTACCAGTTACAACCTTTCTTTTCATATTCTTGAAAACTTTGCAGTTTTGAATAATCGTTTACCAATTTCCAAATTGGACTTATTTGCTGATTAAATCCAATAGACATTAAGCATTTGTCAAAACAAATTTGTGACAAAATAAGCTTTTATGTCTTCCTTTTAAGTTTCATTTCCACCCTTTTAACTTTGAAGTTTACTAGGAAGGATTAAGTAAGTTCCATTACTTAATGAGATCAAGTAACTTTTACTTCATAAGTTTAAATGTTACTTAATTTGGGATTTCATGACTTTGAGTCATTTCTTGTAGTTAGGTCCATCAAACTTTCTTTGTAGTTTGTAGGTGTATCTTATTCCAATAATAGGACAAGTGAATCAAGAATGCAATTCTGCAACTGGCAGAACATGTTCTTGAATCCTACTTTCACAAATTATTAACTGAAACACTTTATGATCATATCATTCTAGTTTCCCTCTATTTGTAAAGTTTGTTTCCGGAACATATTCCATTTTTCATTCTTGACAATTCAGAGGTAAGGTCAAAACCTTTTTCTTACACTTTTTCCTTTCCACTAACACTTCTATGAGAACCTTTTCTCAAAATAAGTACCTTGTTGAGACAATACAAACTTTGTCTTCTTCAGGCATTAATTTGGAATTCATAGTCTTCACTAAGAATGTACCACAAAGACTTACTATTCACAATGATCTCGAACTATCGAGGTCTAGAAACTCGAGCTTGCCATCTCATATGGTGCTGTTTCGGTGAATCATTAGATGTTCCTAATACTTTTTAGTGTTTACTAATTCGATCTCTAACTCTAATTCCTAACATTAAACCATTTGAAGATCATTTGGACCATATGTATCTTATACACTTCGATTATGATTTATTAGAAATATCAATATGATTTTATTACTCCAATCATCATAATTCGTGAAACCGTTTTTCACAAGTCCCTTATATGCCAATTTGATATTAACTTTGAATTCGAAATCTCTTGGATCAAATTGCAAATACTTTGGAATTCTCGTTAATCTTATATCCATTTTATTTTGAAATCCTTTGAACAATTCAAATTTTTTCAAACTTGTGTTTCATTAAGTAAATACACATATTCACTTAAACTCACTAAGAATAATGATTTCCACTATCTGTTGAAAATACGATACATCATATGTATAAGATTCAACACTTCTTCGCATATCATCATTTTATAAGAATGCAAAGTTTTAGTCATTCTGCCCGACAAGGCATGGTTCTGCAAAGTCTCTAGATGAAATATCTAAGACCCCGATCTTCATTAATATGAAAAACATGCAGTAACTACAATGACTTAAACAATAGTGTTATTCATTATCTAGACTCGGATATCTTTTGGAAATTTTCATAAACATCCTTTTATCATACTGATAAAGACTAGAATAACTTGTTTATAATCTCAATGTGAATTATAAAAGAGATCATTCATAAAAACAGAACAATTGAGTTGTTTCTTATTAATATGAATAACCATCTCACAACAAGCAAGACACACTAATAAGTTTCACAAACTTGATTACAAAGCTTTTATTCAAATCTTATAATCCCAATGATAAACTTCGAGGGAAGGAGTGTCATCGGCCATGAACCAGCTTGATTGCCATCATCATGCCATCAGCGCCCCCATTCCATTCTGTAACTCTCACGTAGAGGGTCCTGTTTTCACTAAAACAAGATTAAGTATCCAATACTTGAAACATGTATAAGCGTTTCATGGAAATGTTCATTACTTGTATATCACATATACACTTTCTGTTGATGAAGATCCCAACTTTGGGTCTGACCTTGGCCAAGGTATCATGGTGGTCACGAATATTCGTATCTTCTCTACCGTTGGATTCATCAAGGAAATCTTCTAGGGGTTCATAAAGGATATAGAGGAGATGGTTTTCTACGCGGATCCTACTTTGGCGTTGGTATCAATCAATGAAATTCGACCCATCTAAATTAAGTTTATCCCCGTTCATGAATGGACTATATATATGTCCCGAACTAAGGGAATGGCCATAATCTAAAAGATATTAGCAAAAAGGACTTAGACTAAGTTCATAATATGGAGTTCAGATGAACTCCCACTTAAACTATCATCCCCAAAGACAGTTTTAGTTATTACACGACCCCTTTTCCCCACATCATCCCCGATCGTCACGGCCTTTGATGTGGGTGCTAGGGTAGACTTTATCGGTCGATCATATCATCCATGTGACTCGTGCTTGATCTTTCATTCGTTGTGTTCCGAGGTCATCTGCATATGCTAGGATCGCCAACTCAACCTTAGTGTACTCGTTGTGCAACATGGCTTACACCTGCTGTATGCAAACGTAGATATGTTTGACACCCGATCGTCATGGCCTGCCTCATACCAAAGAACTTTCTTGGTGGTGCACACTAAGGGAGCACACTTTCATTGCTATTAATTAGGGGTCATCCTATTTAAATGATACCATGTGTATCTAATACTAGCACTCAAACAAGATGCACATAAAAGATTAAATCATATCTAATCAAAATGTGACGTGATATGGTTGTCTTCCCACTCCATGATCTCCATCAAGTGCTCCATTTGGTGCCAAGTCCACGATGCCATCAGTCTTGTCATTCATCATCGCGATGATTACTACTACATGACTTAGCCATAGGAAAAGTAAACTAACTTACCTTTTCACTACTTACAACCATATCACATCACTGAGCCTTCTCTGCAACATAAAGTTAGAGGCCTCTACCCTATATATTGTAGATTTTACGTGGTGGTTAAGGCTTTCACGATAGAATCATTTCTACCTACGAACTTCCAACCACAACATGGATACAATAGTTGTCGCTACTACACCCCTTTCGGGGCCTTTCATTGTAGATGCCATATCAACTACTGTGTGTGAGAGAGACACCCGCTAGCCACTTATACGGCACCAGTCGTATGTCGAGCCTGGAACTAGTCTCGCGTAGGATTACATGTAAGGTCGGTCCAGGCTGTTTCATCTCACAGCACTGCGATATGAGGAAATACACGTGGGAAGGTAACAACTAGGGTATTGATGCCCACACTTTGCATGTGTCTATCCATACTAGCATACTAACCATAGACCTAGCTCTGATACTACTGTAGGGTTTCCGCAACAATAACAAAAAAATTACTACCCAAAATACCCTGAATGCCCAAGGACCTATCTAGAAGTAATATAGGAATGGAGGAAGACAACCGCAACGTACCCTTGAAGACCGAAAAAGTGTTATGCTCACGCAGGAGCATGGATGATTTAGTCGTACTCGTCCGACCTCAAGGTCGCAAAGATCCTCGCATGTCACCCCTTGTCCAGGTCCTTGTACGATGGCCTAGAAGCTTCAATCACCCAACCGAGTTATCACATGCATACGGTGCAATGCAATGACTCTCGAACTCCTTGATCCCTGTTGGGGTTGCGGAAGTAGATCCCCCGGCGGAATCCCCACAGCACAACGGCGTGCCATAGATGCGTTGACTTTGCACGCACAATCCTAACTTGGGACCGCGCCACGACGAAGGCAACTTGAGAGAGGGGGAAGTATTTCAACCAAATGGAATACCTCAAATATTGTGTGTTTTAGTCCATGATGTCTACGCACGCTTCTATTCTTGTAGACAGTGTTGGGCCTCGAACTCAGGGAGGAAGTGGTCAAAGGTATCCCTCTCAAGCAACCCTGCAATCAAGATACAAGAAGTCTCTTGCGTCCCCAACACACCCAATAGACCTGTCAGGTGTATAGGTGCACTAGTTCGGTGAAGAGATAGTGAAATACAAGTAATATGGATGATTATAAGTGGTAATTGCAATCTGAAATAAGAGTGGCAGTAAGCAAACATGTAACATGACTGATTGTAAACGGTGTTTCAATGCTTAGAAACAAGGCCTAGGGATCATACTTTCACTAGTGGACACTCTCATATAAATATCTTCTCTTCATTATGCTACCCTGAACTACTCTCCGGTTGGACGATGTAGGGATATAACAGAACACCTTAAAGTTCGCATTCCCCATCTAGAAAACCCCTCACTGTCACCTTGATTGCTAGATGGTTCCAACAAACACCACAATCTCATAGATACATCCAACTCAAATTATACTCATGATAAGTATTTCTGTAACCTTAGCCAAAGTGCCACACGGTGTGCACACTGTCAACTTCACACACGTGGGGTTAAGCAGAGATTAATTAAAGTACTTGAGTAGCAGAATATATCTATAGATTACAAAGCTCATGATCTCATAAGATCCCGCATAGAGAGAGAGAGAGATGAACACATAGCTACCGGTAGAGCCCTCAGCCTCGAGAGAGAACTACTCCCTCCTCATCATGGGAGTCAGCAACAGCGATGGAGATGGCGGTGGAGTTGATGGAGATGGCTCCAGGGGCACTTCCCCGTCCCGGAAGGGTGTCGGAACAGAGACTTCTATCCCCCGATTCTCCTCTTCGGTGGCGGCGGCGCTGCAGAACTTTTCATGGAATTCTAATCTGGTACTTAGGGTTTTCGTCCTGGGAGGCTTTTATAGGCGAAGGGGCAAGGTCGGTGGAGCACCAGGGGGTCCACACCCCCTGGTGGCGCGCCCCTGGCCGCGTGGCCACCAGGTGTGGCCGCCCTGGTGCACCACTTTGTCTCCCCTTCGTTCTCCGTGTTGCTTCGGGTAAAATATTGACTTTGGCTTTTGTCCCGTCCAATTCCGAGAATATTTCTTTACTAGCTTTTATGAAACCAAAAACAGCAGAAAACAGGCAACTGGCACCGTGGCATCTTGTTAATAGGTTAGTTCCAGAAAATGTATAAAAATACCTCAAAGTGTGAACAAAACATAAGAAAGTTGATATAAAACAAGCATGGAACATCAAAAGTTATAGATACATTTACGACATATCAAGCATCCCCAAGCTTAACTCCTGCTCGTCCTCCAGTAGGTATGTGATAAAAAGAATAATTTTTGAGGTGACATGCACCATCATAATCTTGATCAAGGTATTTGTAAAACATTGATTGCTGGGATCATAGTACTCGAAACATAAACATGAAAGATAGAGTTCTAACAATATGACATAGCAACTATGTTGTAACATGAAAATGTACAAACAAAAGATCATGAATAACAATGTATCAAAAGACTTTAGTTTGTTTCACATATAGAAAACATAATAAGAGTGGTATTTAGCTTGTTCCTCATGGTATAGCAAAACATACATGCATCGGACACCTTCAAAGTTCATAAGGGTGACTAGATACAAATAATTTAAGAGCAAGCAATATCAAAGTTATGAATGAATCAACAAGTTTTGGGACAATGCACATTAAACTAAGAATGACCACTATGCTCTCTCAATTGGTGCATAAAGATAGAAGATGGAGACTCAACATAAAAGTAAAAAGAAAGGCCCTTCACAAAGGGAAGCAGGGATTTCAAGTTTCATAAAGAGCTTCCAAAAATTATGGTACTTATTAGCTTTCAGCTCTCATTGCCCCTATCATAAGCATCTTGAGGTGATTAAGGTTAAAGTGACACAAATATGAGGATATGATTGACAAGTTATAAGTTGAAAATCTCATGCCCCTTTCTTACGAGTACCAAACCTCATGCTACTCAACTTTAGTCACAAGTAAGTTCTTGTCATTGTAAGTACATGTGTATCATGGAGAACCGCCAACGGGGTACCCCTTTCCCCATGACACAAGAGCTTTCCCATATCAAAATGAAAAGGCAACATACAATGAGCATCTCAACGATCCTTTTATTTTCTATTTGCATAGGTTTTTATTGAGGATGCTTCACAAAATGCTCACTATGGTTATGCTGCAAGTTTCCACCATGATTAGGCATGGATTAGGCTAGCCGCCCAGGCATTTTTCTAACACACATACAAACTCCTTGACCTTATAATCTCCCCTTTTATTTCACATCGCCGGGATCCATAAACAAAAGAACATGATATCAACTGAATAATAAGTGAAATGTTGAAAGTGTTCCCCATGGTAACATGGTTCTGCTAATTCACAACCTATAAAGTGCAAGCATATAAGCAACATAGATGGACACAATGGTTCAAGTTTATTAAGTGCAAGAAAATAAAGTGTGCCATCAAGTTCGTGAGAGCTTCTATCACTAATTTTCACATAACAAGTTTAATTTGGAAGATAGATAAAAACATGAATATACTTGGAATGGTGTAACACACCATGCATAGGAATTTATAGTGGACTTTTTGGAATAACTTGGTTTTCTTGGGGTTGGATGCATGAGTGGAACTCATACTTGGTACAGGTGGAGGCTAGCAAAAGACTAGGAGCGACCAACTAAGAGAGCAATAATGGCCATAATCATGCAAAGCGACAAAACAATATTAATTAAAGCATAAAGTGATATTGCAAGTCAAAAACTAAATGATCATAGAGGCTATGGTTACTAGTTCATAGTCTTAAAATGGTGTAAGCATGTGCCAAGTCAACCCAAATAAATCATCAAAGGAGAATACCACAATATTATGCTTTTGCATGCTAAAACAACGCATGATTCTTTCAAGTCACATTAAGAAATCTCAATTGTTTGAAACAAGCCATGCTACAACAATAATCACTAAACATATGGTCAAAGCAACATCTAGCATGACATGATAAAGTCTAAGTCACAGTCAAAACAAGCTTCCTTTTGTAGCATTATAAGCATGAAACTTCCTACTCTTTTCCAACACCAGTCAACTTATTTGAAACAACTCTCAAAGATAATAATCAATAAATACCAGAGATCATGTCTCACCCATCTACAAAGAAGAACTAAAAATTTCTAAACCAAAAGAATAAGAAAAGTAAAGCTAAACGCAGTGCTAGCAAATGAGAATACTCACAGAACAATAAGAGTGAAAACTAGAGTGTTCTAGGCAATGAATAACGGGGTATGTCTCTCTCAAAAATAAGTGTGTTGGGATCCAACCAAATTGTTGCAGCAAAGAAAGCAAAAGAAAAGTAAAAAAAGACGCTCCAAGAACAACACATAGTGCATAAGGTAATAAAAATAAAGTGTCTTGAAAGAAGACCTGAGATTATTGATGAAGAAGGGGATGCCTTGGGCATTCCCAATCTTTGACACTTGTACTTCTTGAATATTTCTTGGGGTGACATGGGTGGCATCCCCAAGCTTGAGCTTTTGTCCATACTTCATCTCATCACATCATTCTTCCCTACACTTGAAAATTTCCTTCATACAAAACTTCACACAATCTTCATTAGCAACATTAGTGTATTCCAGATAATAAGTCTTTGGGTTTAGTTTCAACACAAGTAAAAATTCCATTAAAATACAAGCTACTGTATAAATTCCTTCTAAAATCTCAAGTGATCAAAGAGAACTCAAAGGGAAAAAGAGATTAAGAGGCAAATGCAAATAATGGCAGAAATCTGTCAAAACAGACCAGCAGGTAAAGACCAATTTTTTCGAAAACCTTCTGTTCCTCAAATAGAAAAGTGCTAAACTAACGAAAGTTAGATAATAACCTGGGGCATAATCACAGAAAATTACAGCTCAATCCGACATAGAAGGATTTTTCACAATTTTTTTCAGTGAAACACAAAAATATGTTTCGGGACAGCAACTTTCCCAAGTTTTACTTCCCTCTCATTAGAGGTTATTGTTGGCACAAAAACCAAACAAAAAGGATAATGAGAGGTTATTACAGAGGCAATAACTTCCAAGAATCAACAAAACAAAAATAAACTGAAAGTCAAAATATAATGGATTGTGTCCCAAAAAGCTCTTTCTTTATAGCCATTAAGATAGGCATGATAATTTCGATGATGCTCACATAAGAAATATGAATTGAAGTAAAAGAGAGCATAAATAAGCAAATATGGAACAAATTTAAGTCTAACACACTTCCTATGAAAAATAATCTTGTAAAGAAACAAGTCATGAAAACACAAAGCAACAAGCATAGGAAAGCAAAATAAGTGCAACTTCAAAACTTTCAACATAAAGAGGGGAACTTAATATTGTTGAGATAAATAAAACCATGTTTCCCTCTATCATAATAACTTTCAGTAGCATCATGAATAAAATTAACAATATAAATATCACATAAAACATTCTTATTATGAGCCACATGCATAAAATAATTATTACTCTCCCTATAAGCATAGTCATTCTTATTAATCGTAGTGGGAGCAAATTCAAAAAAATAGCTATCATTATTATTCTCATCACCACAATCATCAAATATAGGAGGCATATTATAATCATAATTAATTTTCTCCTCAATAGTATGTGGAATGAAAATATCATATTCATCATTGTAATCATCATATATTGGAGGTATAGTATCATCAAAGTAAATTTTCTCCTCCGTGCTTGGGGGACTAAAAATATCATGCTCATCAAAACCAGCTTCCCCAAGCTTAGACTTTTCCATAGCATTAGCAATAATGGTGTTCAAAGAATTCATACTAAAAACAATGCTATTAGCATGCAAATAAAGTTCCATAGGTTTTTAAATCTTCTCTTCAAACACTTCATGTCCTAACTCAAGATAAATACTATAAAGCTCTCTAATTTTGTTGTTGTTTTCCATCAAGCCTAACTAGTGAAAATAAAAACAAGAAACAAAAAGATATAATTGCAGAATCTAAAGGAAATAACTTTGAGCACTCACACACAAATAACAGTACTAGAAGATAGCTTAGTAGCCAGAGGATGTGAGTACCTTTTACCTTACCTCCTCGGCAATGGCGCCAGAAAATAGCTTCACGTATAAGCATGATTCTATTCTTGTAGACAGTGCTGGGCCTCCAAGTGCAGAGGTTTGTAGAACAACACCAAGTTTCCCTTAAGTGGATCACCCAAGGTTTATCGAACTCAGGGAGGAAGTGGTCAAAGGTATCCCTCTCAAGCAACCCTGCAATCAAGATACAAGAAGTCTCTTGTGTCCCCAACACACCCAATACACTTTTCAGGTGTATATGTGCACTAGTTCGGTGAAGAGATAGTAAAATACAAGTAATATGGATAATTATAAGTGGTAATTGCAATCTGATAAAAGAGTGGCAGCAAGCAAACATGTAACATGACTGATTTTAAACGGTGTTCCAATGCTTAGAAACAAGGCCTAGGGATCATACTTTCACTAGTGGACACTCTCATATAAATATATTCTCTTCATTATGCTACCCTGAACTACTCTCATGTTGGACGATGTAGGGCTATAACAACACACCTTAAAGTTCTCATTCCCCATCTAGATAACCCCTCACTGTCACCTTGAGCGCTAGATGGTTCCAACAAACACCACAATCTCATAGAGACATCCAACTAAAATTATACTCATGATAAGTATTTCTATAACCTTAGCCAAAGTGCCACACGGTGTGCACACTGTCAAGTTCACACACGTGGGGATAAGCAGAGATTAATTAAAGCACTTGAGTAGCAGAATAGATCTATAGATTACAAAGCTCATGATCTCATAAGATCATGCATAGAGAGAGAGATGAACACATAGCTACCGATAGAGCCCTTAACCTCGAGAGAGAACTACTCCCTCCTCATCATGGGAGTCAACAACAACAATGGAGATGAAGGAGTTATGCCCTAGAGGCAAATAATAAAGTGTATTATTTGATATATCTCCTATATGTTCGTAATACGTTTCATACTGTGCTATAAATGTGTTAATGCAAAACATTAATACACGTGTGGTATGTAAACAAACCGTGTCTCTAGTCACCTCTAGCGAACTAGTTCATTCGTCATGAGGATGGTCTGGGTTTCAAGATCATGGGCATTTGTGCCAATTGACAATGAGGTCATGTTATTAGTTGAATAACATGCTAGACAAACATCCAACCATTATATCTTAAATGAGATCTAGTTACAAAGTTCACCATTGATGATAAAACACAAAGAACCTTGCAACCTGATCCTTTGACTATGAGGTAATGAAAATCACCATTCCGGAAGAAGCTTAGATGGTTATAAAGAATCATCTCGTAACAGGGTGATCAAAAAGGAGCCACTCAGGTTTTCTGAAGGGATGCGTAGAGGAGTACATATCAAGACCAGGATTTGTCTAGTCCTTGTAATGGACAGATACATGTGGCCATCTCGGTGATGTTGCATTAATGAAGCTTGCAAGCATGTGACTTGGTCACGGAATGCAACGACATGAGAACGAGAAAAACAAGTTCATCGGTAACGAGACCGAACTAAGGTATGGAGATACCTAAGATCAAGTCTTAGATGAATTAGGTATCGAATGAAAAAATGAACGGGAAATGAGTATCTCACGGTTCGAGCGATTATATTGGTGAAACACATGGGGATCACATGGCCATCCAGGTCCCTCTGTTGATCATTGATGTGAGAGTAGTCTCGATCATGTCTGGAGTGTTTCTGAACCGAAGGATGTCACGCTTAAGGGTAGGGATTCTTAGGGTAGATGAGGTATCGTAGGAGAAATAGAGAAAGAGAAACCGGAATAGTTCCGGGTAACATCCGATGGAGATCGAAAGGGGTCCGGAAGGTGTTCCGGAGTTAAGGAATAATACAATATGTGTATTTGAATATTAGTTGGAGAATTAATATTAAATATATATTTTATTTTATTATTAAAGGCATCATAATGCTAATGGGCCTCACCCAAAGGGAGGCCCAATAGGGCATGGCGCCTAGGGAAAGGGGGCCAGCCGGCCTGGGCTTGATGGGCCGCCCTAGTGGGGCCCACCTAGGGTCGGCGGCAGCCCCTAGGTGGCCGGCGGGTGTGGGTTTTAGTCCCACACTGCCTGGCTCCTAGGTGGTGCGCCCCCTCCCACTATATATAGGGGTCTCCCCTCCCCCTTTGGAATTATCCTATTCCCTCTCATTCTCTCTCTCATCCATTGAGGACTTCTCCATAATATTGGAGAGGACCTCGTGGGTGAGTTCTCCACCTCCACACCACCGTCGTGTGATCTGCGATCCGGCATCTACTTCTTCCGCTGCTCGGTTAGATCGGAGTCCGGTTGACACGTGTGACGAACTTCGGAGGCACCACACTTGAGGTGTAGCTCGTCTTCATCAATATACGCCTTCCTGCGTAAGGTGTGCCTTGGTCTTCAAAGGTATGAATACCGTATCCCTTCTCCGTTACTTATGTCTACATAGTATAGATCCTGGTTTTAGTGTTTGAGTAGATAGAATTTTTTTGTTTTCTGCTATAGAACCGTTCAGTGGTATCAGAGAGGGTCTATGGGTAGACATGTCGTACGGATAGAAGACATAGCAATATGTGGGCATTGATTATCTAGTTGCTATGCTCTTTAATGTTATTGTTCATACCGTGGCACTGTTTGATGAAGCGACCCCCAACCGACCTCACGTGGTGATTCACGAGACTGGTCCACGAATCAAAGTGGCTTAGGGGGGTGTATGTCTCTCTGTAGTAGTTGATATGGCATTGACATTGGAGGGCCTTGAAAAGGGAAGAAGAACGGAAATCATTGAATCCATGTTGTGGCTCCACGTTCGTAGGTGGGAAGCGGTTCTACTACGAAAGCCCTAAAGCCGTGTAAAAATTGCAATAGATAATATAGAAGCGTCTATTTTTATTATTGCATAGGGGCAAGTATTATAACGTGGCAATGACAAGTTTATGAAACTTTCATTGAAGTTATTGATGATGATCATAATGCTATATCCACGTCATAACACTTTACTTTTGAAGTATTACTTATTATGCTGGTATTTTTATATTCGACGGTAGCATAATAAGATAATCCCTCACAGTATTCCAGTTATCATATTCCCCTTGTGTGTGCACCACCAAGAAAGTTCTTCGGTATGAGGCAACATGCGGTGAGTAGGGGTCAGACATATCTACGTTCGCATACAGTGGGTGCAATCCATGTTGCACTGCGGATACACACGAGTTAGAACTGGCGAGCCTAGCATGTGCAGACATGGCCTCAGAATACAGGAGACCAAAAGGTCAAGCATGAATCACATAGTTGATGTGATCGACATTAGGGAATGTCCACCTTTGATACTGCACTGATAGCCGTGACGATCGGGGGAGGTGCATGGGATTGGGATCATGTGATCACTAAACGAGTAGAGGGGTGTTCGTTTGAGTGGGAGTTCTTTTGTTTTAAGTTCGAAAAACATAACTAAAACTTGAACTCATTATTATGAACATGGTCTAAACACTTTGCAAATCCAGTGTAGATGTATCGCCCACCCACCTTCAACCTTAGCACTTTCCTCGAGAAGGACAAGCTGAAAACTGACGGAACCAACTTCACCGCATGGTTCCGCAATCTTAGGATCCTCCTAGTCCCCTACAAGTTAACTTATGTCATCGAGGCTGAGCTTTCGGCTAAGCCTATATATTCCGCCTCCCAGGACGAAAAGAATGTCTGGCAGTCCAAGGTGGACGATTTCTCCCTCATCCAGAGTGGAATGCTCTATGCCATGGAGCCGGAGCTTCAAAAGCATTTTGAGAATATGAATGCTTTTGAGATCATTGAGGATCTCAAGGCTGTCTTTTCTCCATAGGCCCATGCAGAGAGGTATGATGCTTCCAAGCTCTTCTTCTCTGCTAAAATGGAAGAGCACAACAATATTAGTGAGCACATGGTCAAAATGTCTGGCTACGTTAAGCGTTTAAATGCCCTGGATTTCAAAATCCCGGAGGAGCTCGTGATTGATAGGGTGCTACACTCGCTGCCCCTAGCTATAAGAGCTTTGTGATGAACTACAACATGCAAGGTATGACTAAGACCCTTGCTGAGGTGTTCGCCATGCTCAAAACTGCTGATGTTGAAATCAAGAAGGAGCACACAATGTTGGTGGTCAATAAAACCACCAACTTCAAGAAGCCAGGGAAAAAGGGGAAATGCAAGGGCAAGAAGACTGTTACATTGCAAATGTATCTATAATTTTTGATGCTCCATGCTTGGTTTTATCCACTTTCTTGTGTTTTGTCCACACTTTGGAGTACTTTTCATATGATTTCTTGGACTAACCTATTAACAAGAGCCATAGTGCCAGTTGCCTGTTTTCTGCTGTTTTTGGTTCCAGGAAAGTCATAAAATGAATATTCTCGGAATTGGACGGGACAAAAGCCAAAGTGCCTATTTTTCCAGAAGACTCACAGAGCCAGTATACGAGACGGAGGAGGGACAGGGGCTGGCCACACCCCCCCCAGGCGCGGGCTAGGCCTGGCCACGCCAGGGCCTGGTGTGGTGGCCCCAGGCACCCCCTCGACCTCCCTTTTCGCCTATAAGAAGCCTTCTGACCTAAAAACTTCAGGGGGTTCAACGTTTTTCCATGAAAAGTTCCACTGCACCGCCACCACCGAAGGGGATATTCGGGGGACAGAAACTCTCTGTTCCGACACCCTGCCGGGATGGGGAAGTGCCCCCGGAGCCATCTCCATAGATCTTTACCATCATCTTCATCGACTATCCATGTTTCCCCCATCTATGAGCGAGTAATCCCCCGTTGTAGGCTATGGGGATGGTAGGGATTGGATGAGATCGTTCATGTAATGGCATCAGATTTGTTAGGGCATAGTGCCTAGTATCTTTTATTAGTGCTTTATGACTTTTTTGCGAATTGTTGTGCTTAATGCTTGTCACTAGGGCCCGAGTGCCATGATTTCAGATCTGAACTTATTATGGATTCATCATGATAGTATTATTTTGGGTCTTATCTACAAGTTGTATACACATGTCGTTGTTCGGAACCTATGGTCCCGAAGTGACAGAAATCGGGGTAGCCGGAAGGGAAAGGCTTTGATGTGAGGATCACATGTGTTCACGGAGTGTTAATGCTTTGCTCCGGTGCTCTATTAAAAGGAGCACCTTAATTGCAGTAGTTCCCTAGAGGCCCCGCTGCAAATGGGCTGGCAGGACAAAAGATGTTGTGCAAGTTCTCATTGCGAGCACGTATGACTATATGTGGAACACATGCCTAGGATTCTCTAGTACTTGGGTGCTTTATCTTATTTATCTGCAATTGCCCTATGTTCTCATTGCTATGTGAATTGTCTTGTCCATGCAACGCTCGTCCATCCATCCCTATGCCTACCGCACTCGAATCCCACTGTTTACTGCTTTTGTTACTACTATCTTTGCTTTGCTACTACTGTTACTTTACTATTCCTACTACAAAACTGTTGCTACTGATAAACTGCTGCGAGTAAGATTGTTTCCAGGTGCAGCTGAATTGACAACTCAATTGTTAAGGCTGATAAGTATTCTTTGGCTCTCCTTGTGTCGAATCAATAAATTGGGTTTCACTTCCCTCGAAAATACTGCGATAGACCCCCTATACTTGTGGGTCATCAAAGACCAAGAGGGATGGCAAGATCGTTGCCAGTACCTCAAAGACCGCCAAGCCTGGCCCTAAGCCTGGCACTACGTGCTACGACTGCAAAGGGATGTACACTGGAAACGCAACTGCCCCAAGTACCTTGAAGACAAGCGAGCCGGCAAGATAGCCGCCAAGGACAAAGGTATATATGATATACATGTTATTGATGTATTCCTTACAAGCGCTAGGAGTAACACCTGAGTATTTGATACCGGATCTGTTGCTCACATTTGTAACTCTCAGCAGGATCTGCAGAGTAGGAGGCGCCTAAGGAAGGACGAGGTGACGATGCGCATCGACAATGGTTCGAGAGTCGAAGTGATGGCCCTCGGCACCCTGCATCTCCGTCTACCGTCAGGATTACTGTTGGTTTTGAATAAATGCTACTATGTACCCGCATTGAGTATGAATATTGTGAGTGGGTCTTGCTTGTTGCAAGACCGTTATTCGTTTAAATCAGGAACAAATGGTTGTTCAATTTATATGAATGATATTTTCTATGTTCATGCTCCTGTGTGTGATGGTTTATTCTTACTTGATCTTGATTGTAATACACAAATCCATAGTGTTGATGCTAAACGTTGTAAGCATAGTGATGATAATTCCATGTTTATGTGGCATTGCCGTCTTGGTCACATTGTCATAAAACGCATGAAGAAGCTTCATTCAGAAGGGCTTCTTGGATCATTGGATTTCGAATCCCTTGATACATGTGAGCCATGCCTCATGGGCAGGATGACTAGGACACCATTCTCCGGGACAGTGGAGAGAGTTGTAGACCTCCTGGGAATCATACATACGGATGTATGTGGACCAATGAGCGTCTCAACATGCAATGGTTATCATTACTTTGTTACCTTTACTGATGACTTAAGCAGATATGGATATATCTACTTAATGAAGCACAATTCTGAAACCTTTGAAAAGTTCAAAGAATTTCAGAGATAAGTAGAGAATCAACTTAACAAGAGAATCAAGCATCTTTGATCGGATCGAGGAGGCAAGTATTTGAGTTATGAGTTTAACATGCACTTGAAGGACTGTGGGATTATCCCACAGCTTACGCCAGCCGGAACAGCACAGCGTAATGGTGTGTCGGAACGTCGTAACCGAACCCTATTAGATAGTGTGCGGTCCATGATGTCTTTAACTGATTTGTCTATGTCTTTTTCGGGGTACGCGTTAGAAACCGCCGCTTTTATTTTAAACCGAGCACCATCCAAATCCGTAGAGACAACCCCATATGAGATATGGCATGGCAAGAAGCCAATGTTGTCATTTCTGAAAGTTTGGGGATGTGAGGCTTACGTCAAGAAACTACAGCCTCACAAACTCGAACCCAAATCAGAAAAATGTATCTCTGTAGGATATCCAAGGGAAACCATTGGGTATACTTTCTACAACCAAGCCGAAGGCAAAACATTTGTCGCAAAAACCGTCACCTTTCTCGAGAAAGAGTTTCTTGCTAAAGGAGTTAGTGGAAGGAAAATTGAGTTGGATGAAGTTGTTGACCCTTCTCTCCGAATTCCTAGTAGTACAACGGAAGTTGTTTCAAGACCGCTCTCCAACATGGAGGAAGAGCCCAATGATGATGATCAAAACAACGACGTCGAGACTCCTGACGTTCGCAGATCTACAAGAATTCGTGCCACTCCTGATTGGTATAACAGCCTTGTAATGTCTGTCATCCTAGATGAACATGAAGAACCTGCAAACTACAAAGAAGCTATGGATAGTGCTGACTCTGAAAAATGGCTAGAAGCCATGAAATCCAAAATAGGATCCATGCATGAGAACCAAATTTGGACCTTGGTAGATCTTCCAAAAGGCCGCAAGGCCGTGGAAAATAAATGGATCTTTAAGAAAAAGATAGATGTGAATCGTAATGTAACCATTCACAAAGCTCGACTTGTCACAAAGGGTTTTCGACAAATTCAAGGAGTTGATTACGACGAGACTTACTCTCCTGTAGTGATGCCTAAGGTTGTCCGGATTTTAATAGCAATTGCTGCACATTTCGACTATGAAATTTGGCAGATGGATGTCAAGACCGCATTCCTCAATGGTCACATTGATGAATAGTTATATATGATGCAACCGGAAGGTTTTGTTGATCCTAAGGATGCTGGAAAGGTATGCAAGCTTCAACGGTCCATTTATGGATTGAAGCAAGCATCTCGGAGCTGGAACCAATGTTTTGATCAAGTGATCAAGATTTTTGGATTTTTCCAAAATCAACAAGAGTTCTGTGTTTACAAGAAACCGAGTGGGAGCTCGGTTGTTTTCTTAGTAGTATATGTGGATGACATATTATTCATGGGAAACGATGTGGATCTTATGAAAAGCGTGAAAGCATATTTGAGTAACCAATTTTCCATACATATTAGGAATCAAGATCTATAGAGATAGATCAAGGCATCTAATTGCATTAAGTCAGAGTACTTACATAGAAAAGATTTTAAAGAGGTTCAAAATGGAAAACACCAAAAGGGGTTTTATACCCATGATGAAGAATTGCAAAATGAGTATGACTCAATGTTCGGTAATGGATGATGATAGAGAAAAGATGTCTTACATACCCTATACCTCAGCCATATGATCTATCATGTATGCAATGCTAAGTACACGACCTGATGTGGCATTGGCTCTTAGTTTGACGACTCGATACCAAAGTAATCTAGGACCAGATCACTGGACAGCTGTAAAGAATATCCTAAAGTATCTGAAAAGAACAAAGGATATGTTCCTAATCTATGGAGGAAGTGATGAAGCTCTAAACGTAATAGGTTACGTGGATGCGAGTTGGAACTCAGATCATGATGACTCGAAGTCTCAAACAGGATTTGTGGTCCTAGTGAATGGTGGGGTGGTAAGCTGGAAGAGTAAGAAGCAGCCGATGGTGGCACAATCTTCGATGGAGTCTGAATACATTGCTACGGCCGATGCAGCAAACGAAGCTATTTGGATAAGGAATTTCGTCATCGAACAGGGAGTTTTTCCAAATGCGCAAGACCCCGTGACAATCTATTGTGATAACACGGGAGCTATTGCAAACGCAAAGGAACCAAGAACTCATTCCACATCCAAACACATCAAGCTTAGATTTCACGTCATCTGACAGAACGTTGACGAAGGTGAAGTCAAGATTTGCAAAGTAGATACGGAACTAAATATGGCAGATCCTTTGACTAAAGCTCTCCATCAGGAAAAGCACGAACAACATCGATATTCCATTGGTGTTAGGTTCCTGCCTATTGTAAACTAGTTTTGTTTATACTCTACTGTAAGTGGGAGACTGAAGCAGTTATTCCCTAGAGGCAAATAATAAAGTGTATTATTTGATACATCTCCTATATGTTCATAATACGTTTCATACTGTGTTATAACTGTGTTAATGCAAAACGTTAATACACGTGTGGTATGTAAACAAACCGTGTCTCTAGTTACCTCTAGTGAACTAGTTCATTGGTCATGAGGATGGTCTGGGTTTCAAGATCATGGGTATTTATGCCAATTGACAATGAGGTCATGTTATTAGTTGAATAACATGATAAACAAACATCCGACCATTATATCTTGAATGAGATCTAGTTACAAAGTTCACCATTGATGATAAAACACAGAGAACCTCGCAACCCGATCCGTTGACTGTGAGGTAATGCAAATCACCATTCTGGAAGAATCTTAGATGGTTATCAAGAATCATCTCGTAACAGGGTGATCAAAAAGGTGCCACTCAGGTTTTATGAAGTGATGCGTAGAGGAGTACATATCAAGACCAGGATTTGTCTAGTCCATGTAACGAACAGATACATGTGGCCATCTCGGTGACGTTGCACTAATGAAGCTTGCAAGCATGTGACTTGGTCACGGAATGCAACGACATGAGAATGAGAAAAAAAGTTCATCGGTAACGAGACTGAACTAAGGTATGGAGATAATCAAGATCAAGTCTCGGATGAATTAGGTATCGAATGACAAAGGGATTGGGAAACGACTATCTCACGGTTCGAGTGATTATATTCGTGAAACGCACAGGGGTCACATGGCCATCCAGGTCCCTCTGTTGATCATTGATGTGAGAGTAGTCTCGATCATGTCCGGAGTGTTTCCGAACCGAAGGATGTCACGCTTAAGGGTAGGGACGCTTAGGGTAGATGAGGTATCGTAGGAGAAATAGAGAAAGAGAAACTAGAATAGTTCTGGGTAACATCCGATGGAGATCGGAAGGGGTCCAGAAGGTGTTCCAGAGTTAAGGAATAATACAATATGTGTATTTGAATATTAATTGGAGAATTAATATTAAATATATATTTTATTTTATTACTAAAGGCATCATAATGCTAATGGGCCTCACCCGAAGGGAGGCCCAATAGGGCATGGCACCTAGGGAAAGGGGGCCACCTGGCCTG
This sequence comes from Avena eriantha, assembly GCA_910589775.1. Lineage (NCBI taxonomy): Eukaryota > Viridiplantae > Streptophyta > Magnoliopsida > Poales > Poaceae > Avena > Avena eriantha. Next base: position 239,239,997 of record OU342743.1, read on the forward strand.
GGCTTGATGGGCCACCCCAGTGGGGCCCACCTAGGGCCTGAGGCTTCCCCTAGGTGGCTGGTGGGTGTGGGGTTTAGTCCCACACCGCCTGGCTCCTAGGTGGTGCGCCCCCTCCCACTATATATAGGGGTCTCCCCTCCCCCTTTGGAATCATCCTATTCCCTCTCATTCTCTCTCTTTCTCATCCATTGAGGACTTGTCCGTAATATTGGAGAGGACCTCATGGGTGAGTTCTCCACCTTCACACCACCATCGTGTGATCTGCGATCCGACATCTACTTCTTCCGCTGCTCGGTTGGATCAGTGTCCGGTTGACGTCTCCTACACCAGACGTGTGACGAACTTTGGAGGCACCACACTTGGGGTGCTGCTCGTCTTCATCAATATACGCCTTCCTGCATAAGGTGTGCCTCGGTATTGAAAGGTATGAATACCATATCCCTTCTCCATTACTTATGTCTACATAGTATAGATCCTGGTTTTAGTGTTCAAGTAGATAGAATTTTTTTGTTTTCTGCTACGGAACCATTCAGGAGATGGCAGTGGAGTCGATGGAGATGGCTCCGGGGGCACTTCCCCGTCCCGACAGGGTGCCGGAATAGAGACTTCTATCCCCCGAATCGTGGCGGCAGTGCTGCGGAACTTTTCGTGGAATTCTGATATTGTACTTAGGGTTTTCATCCTGGGAGGCTTTTATAGGCGAAGGGGCAAGGTCGGTGGAGCACTAGGGGGCCCACACCCCCTGGTGGCGTGCTCCTTGCCGTGCGGCCACCAGGTGTGTCCGCCCTGGTGTGCCACTTCATCTCCCCATCGGTCCCCGTGTTGCTTCGAGTAAAATATTGACTTTGGCTTTTGTCCCGTCCAGTTCCGAGAATATTTCTTTACTAGCTTTTCTGAAACCAAAAACAGCAGAAACCAGACAACTGGCACTGTGGCATCTTGTTAATAAGTTAGTTCCAGAAAATGTATAACATTACCTCAAAGTGTAAACAAAACATAAGAAAGTTGATATAAAACAAGCATGGAACATCAAAAATTATTGATACGTTTACGCCGTATCAGTCAACTCATAGGCACCCCTTTATATAGGCTAGAGAGGGTGTGCCTTTCTCAAAGGCTATGCCATATGGGACTATAAAGACAAGGAAATAGCGGAAAAATAGGCAAACCAGGCGGCTGGGTCAGCTCCTAGCCGGGTGGGCCGCCGGAGCCAGCCCAACCAGCATCAGCAGCAGCTACAGCCGGTAGAGGCGGCCAACGGCGCGTGGGCCGGCGTGCCCCACGGCCCAGCTAGAAGCTTGGTGCAGCGGTGAGCTATGCATCCGAATGGGCCAGCCTCATCGGCCCAGCTTGCCCCGCCTGCGTGTCTCGCAATCAACGGCAGCGGTCTACTACTTGTGGCCCGGGTGGGCCGGTTGCTCCTGCCCATGGCCTGTCAGCTGGCTCGCCTGCTTGCTGCCCCCATGCGACACCTTGTGCCTGCCGCCTGTGCGCCTTAGTGGGCTTCCAGTCCCACATGCGGCAGAAGCAGCCTTTTGCTGTTTTTTCCTTTCTCTTTTCTCTATAGATTTTCTTCTAGGTTAATTCCCTCCGGGGTTTTGGCCTAATAAGAAAGTTTCCTTTATAAATCTTAAATTAAATATTTATTTAGAATATATTAATTCACAATTAACATATAATAAATGCATATATTAAATTGTCATTTATCCGAAACTCCTTTCGGCATTTTCCTTTCTTTCTTTCTCCAAACAACTTCAGATCTCTCCGAAACGATTCCGATTTCTCTCTCTTTCACGATACCATCTAGCAAGATGATCTCCAAACATCGTATCTCCCTTAAGCGTATTTCCCTCGGTTTGTGAATGCTATAGACATGATCCGTATCAATGATCAACAAAGGGATCGGGATGCCCATATTGACCCCTATGCACTCCAAGATTCTCCATCGTGTTCGAACCTGAAATGATATATCCAATTCCCTTGTTCGCGATACAAGACTTGTCCAAGATTTGATCATCGGTATCATGATACCTTGTTCAATCTCATTTCCAACAAGTACTGTTTTACTTGTTTCCGTGAAATACAATCTCCATGACCTAGTCATGTGTTGCGCAACCGAGATGTAATTCACCGAGTAGGCCCAGTTGTATATTCCCGTCACACAGGAGAACAATTCCCGCTCTTGAAGCATATTGCCTCAACATGCTCCTTCGGATACCCAACATGTACCTTTATAGCCATCCTGTCACAAGATGACGGTTGATATAGTCAAACACCCTCTGGTAATAGTGATTGATATGATCTCATGGTCTAAGGATTAGGACAATCTGTTTCTTGATAATTGCAACGTGAACTAAGTGACATGATCATGTTGCAACAATCACTGGTGGGAAGTGTCCATCACATCATTCCAGATGATATGACTTCATTGTTACTGACTTTTGTTTAGCCCATGATCAGGAAACCTTGATCATTGTCTACCCAATGAACTAGTTGAATAGAGGCTACTAGGGAACTTGGTTTGTTTGTATACCACACCTGTATCAATGTTTCTGCTTGATACAATTATAGCATGATATAAAACTATTATGAACTAATGAGATATGATAATAATACCCTTTTATTATTTGCCTCTAGGGCTTATCTATTTTAGTGCACACTAAGGGAGAACAGTTTCATTGGTATTTTAATTAGGGATCATTTTATTAGGCTACCATCAAGTATCTAATCTAGCACACAATAAGACGCACAGACAATAAACATTGAATGTAAGTGTGATGCGATATGGTCCTTCACGCTATGATCTTCATCCTGCGCCTCCGGATTCCGACGCCGTAGGCACCAGGGTATCGGAGCCTTCTAGCATGTTAGTCCATCATCTCCATGACCATCTACTACTACTTAGCAATATAAAGTAAACTACTCTACCTTTGCCACAACCATATCACATCACAATGCCCCCTGCAAAACAAAGTTAGACACCTCTACTTTATCTTTACATGTTTTACGTGGCTGAATGGGCTTTCGCACAAGAACCGTTCTTACCTACGAACTTTCACCACAATGCTGATCAAGTAGTTGGCTACACTACACCTCTTTTGGGGACCTTTGTTGCAAATGGCATACCAACTAATGCGAGAGAGACAGACACCCCCCAAAGCCACTTTACACCCCTTTCGGGGCCCTCCGTATGTTAAGCATGGACCAGTATTGTGAATGAAGGTGTAAAGTCCGTTGGGGGCCACTTTATCAAGCATTGATGCAGTATACACAAGTACACGTGGGAGGGTAACAACTAAAAGATCAACGCCCACACACTACAACTCGTGTGTTCTACCCATACTAGTAATACTACACATGGATCCAGCTCTGATACCACTGTAGGGGTTCGCGTATGAAAACAACAAATTTTACCCTACGCCTAGAACCCTAGTTGTCAGGACCTATCTATTAGTAATGCAGTAACGAGAGGGGCTTTTCACGAACTTACCCTTGAAGACCGAAAAGCATTGTCAACGCTTAGGAGAGCGTGGTTGATGTAGATGAACTGAAGCCGACCTCAAGGTCGTGTTGAAGTCCTGGCAGCTCCTGCGGCTCCAATGACTCCTAGTGCCCCAAGTGTTGCACCTCACAGGGAGTTACATACATCCGGTACCTGGCAATGACTCCCGCTTCCCCGATCCAGCAACATTTGCGGAAGTAGAGCTCCTGGATCTGAATCCCGCAGCGTGACGGCGCTCCGCGGTGAAGAAGACTCCTGCTCGTGCGACCCGGACTTGGGACCATGGTCACGGGAGATAGAGAGAGAATAAATTGGAGGTCTCCCCAAAATAGAGGGAACCTATTATTGATTATTGTGTATTTATTTTGTCAAAATATGTCTCTTTATATAGGGGAACCCCCATAGCTAACTAGCTTAGCCATGTGGGACTAAACAAGGGAGAGGGGAGAGGAGGAGATGTGGCCGGCCGGCCAAGCCCCTTGTGGGCCATGCGCGGGGTGCCCAAGGCCCAGCCGGCCACCCCCTCTCTCCTTCCTCCCTTCAGTCTTTCCCTCATGGGCCCTTTTCCTTTAGGATTTAGCCCAATTAGGTATTTGACCCTTTTTAAATTCTTTTTATTTTATTGAATAAATATAATTAAATGATTAAATAAATATTTAACATTCTCTTACATATTACTCAATCCCCATTGATGTGGAACTTATTCCCTCTCATTTTGGACATCCTTCGGACTTATTGAAACCCTTCCGGTTTTCTCTCTTATCTTTTCTTTGGTGATTCTACCGATCCTTAAACACTATCTGGGCATCATCAAACCCTTAAGCGTGATACCCCATGGTTCGGGAACACTCTAGACATGGTCGGGACCCTTCCGCACCAATGATCAACACAGGGACCTTGATGGCCATGTGACCCCTATGCATTCCACGGAATCTTTTGTCGTTTGAACCATGAACATCATGTCTTATTCCTTTTGTCTCTCGATACTTGCATTGTCCGAGATCTGATCAATGGCATCACCATGTCGTGTTCAATCTCGTTACCGACAACTGCTACTTGACTCGTTCCAACAAGTGATATCCTTGTGATCAAATCACACGCTACGCAACTATTGGATATAACTTCTTCGAGTGGGCCCTCGGGTATCTTTTTGTCACGCGGATTGAGAAATCCCGCTCTTGACACATATTGCCTCAACTATTCTTCCGAATACCTTAACATACCTTTATGATCACCGTTTCACCGAGTTACTTTTGATGCTATCAAAGTACCCTCGGGTGACAGTAATTGATATTGCCTCACGGTCTAAGAAATAGTGCACTGGGTCTATTATAATCATCGTAACTTGAACTTCGTGACATGATTGGGTCACGATGCTTAGGTTGGGTATAGTTCATCATCTCATTCTCATAATGAGGTGACTCCATTTCCAACTGGCATAAATGTCAGATGATCAGGAAACCTTGATCATCTATTGACCAATAAACTAGTGACTAGAGCTTCACGAAAAACTCCTGGTTGTTTATATATCACACGTGTATTAACGTTTCCTTTCAATACAGTTATAACATGATATAAAACTTAATCATAAAATTTATGAAATATGATAATAATACTTATTACTATTTGTCTCTAGGGCATATTTCCAACACTAGTTTGAGACCGCCAAAGGCCGATGTCCCCTTCTCAGAGGAGATGCTCCTCATGGTAGGGTGGCATGGACAACGGCACTCCGTGTCTCCTAGGCAGCGTCTGGCGTCTCTCCCATCGGTGATTGTTGAGGGCGGCGGTCGATCTGATGTAGGGTGGAGAGTTGGGTCAGAGGGAGGAGATTCCGGGCTGGGGGAGACAAAGCAGTGGCAGAGGGTACACCGGCGAGGTTAGGGGCGGTGGCAGAGTGATTGAATCTAGATAGCGCTAGAGGATTTGGGGCTGGCGAGAAAGGGAAGGGAGAGGGGGAGGGAATGAGAGGAGGCGGTGGCACCGCGTTACCATTGATTGTTGGGTGGGCTTGTCGACCTCTCTACTCTCTCTTAGCTGGACCAACCAATGCGAGCGGGGAACACAGAGAGGCGATTGACCGCGTGATAGGCCTGAAGTGAAGTGACATACCACTGGAGTTGTCGCAACACGTACGCGCCATAGGAAGCTAGCTAGTAATTGATTATTGGTCTAATCAATTTTCTTGCGTTAATTGGGGAGAGACGCACAAATTCCACAATTAATGCATGCATGTACTGATCCTCCTCTCTCATCTAGCTCTCTTGACGATCATTATGATCCACAGAAAGTATGCGAGACGCATCCTACACACATCCATGTAGGATGCGTCACGAATATCTTGGCACCTACCACCTTGGGCCCACCTCACATGTACAGGGTGTACCAAGGTTCGTGTGTCTCGAACATGATAAAGTATACAAGGTTAATATGGGTCAGGTGCGCCTCGAAACCCTGGGCACCTGTGCGTCCCAGGCCCACCCACTTTTTACATGGCACATATGAACCAGATGCGCCATGAACTATTAATTTTACGTGGCGCACCTATCCATGTGCGTCTCGTATAAGGGGGCCGACCTGATCTAGTCCGTAGAGAGGCTATACAAGACACATCCCTAGGAGAATGCGCCACTAAGTACAAAAAGTACATGGCGCACTCCAAACTGGTGCGCAGTGTATATTTATTCAAGACGCGCCATGTACGGTGTTATCTCTTATAGCCTTTTTCCTAGTAATGAAGGCAATCTCAGGTGATAGTGATTAGATATGATCTTACGATCTAAGGAGTAGGATACTACTTTTCTATTTATTGCAACGATGAACTATGTGACTTGATTGCCTCGCAATACTTATATTGGATATATGTCCATCACATCATTCACTAATGATATGATTTTATTCTCAATTGGAATAAATGCTCCATGATCAGGAAACCTTGATTATTAGTTGCCCAATAAACTAGTTGAATAGAGGCTATTAGGGAGTTTGGTTTGTTTACATACCGCACGTGTATCAGTGTTTCTGATTGACATAGTTATAGCATGGTATAAAACTATCATAAATTAATGAAATATGCTAATAAGTTTCCTTTATTATTTGCCTCTTGGACATATTTCCAACATAATGATCTAGTAACAACCCTGCTTCCTATGTCAACTTTATTATATGGAGCATTTGAAATGCTCATATATTACAATATGGGGTGTTTCGGCTAGCAGCCTGCTGGTCTAGCTGGTAACTAATGCTTACTAGTGATGGGTCATGAATCAACTACACCAATGATAGTGGTTTTTTCACCGATATACTGTCACTAGTAACACCTTACCATTGATAGACGTCTCAGCGTCACCGTGAACTTGTTGCACTGACAACATTTTTGAGAAAAAATCGTGTGTTCAGTTGTCAAGCTAGCGGTCTTCATCCGTCGAGCCAGGGAAACAACAGTGGTGAGCCAGTGAAGTACGCTCGTCACCTGTATGTGTTCATCTGTCGAGCCAGGCTACAAAAGTGGCGAGTGAGGGAAATACGTTTGTCACTTGTATCTATTCATCCATTGAGCCAGGGCATAGTAGTGGCGAGCTAGTGGACTACGTTTATCATCTGTGTGTGTTCATCCGTCGAGCCAGGCTACAATAGTGGCGAGTCAGGGAAGTACGCTTGTCACTTGTATTTGTTCGTTCGTCGAGTAAGGGCACAATAGTGGTGAGCTAGTGAAGTATCTTTCTCACCAGTATATGTTCATCTATAGAGCTAGGCTATAGTAGTGACGAGTTGGGGAAGTATGTTTATCACATATATCTTCATCCATCAAGCCAGGCCACGACATACCATTAGCATAATTCTTGTCAGATAGAATTTACCTATAACTAGCCTAGTTTGTAGATGACCGTCATAAGTAAGTAATGCTTCAACGGATTTTTGTTCATTATCTGTCGCTCGTGCTGGCACATCACTGATAATACACGGATTTACGTCATCGCTGGTTAATTTTTTCAGAACAAAAGAGTAAATCCTGTAAATCCTGCACATTCCGTAATAATACATTTCAGGCCGACATATCTATAAATGCGCCGGTCAATGCATACAGTTGGTGCTAATACAGGCATTAATGCATCCATCAAGAGTAAATAATAGCGCTAGATTATTTCGGCTCAAACTGCTATCCGTGTTGTCCCGAGTCTTTTTGGTAATGGGATGGATGCCAAAAAGAACACGCGACAATGTTGCAACGGAGCCCTGCTATCCCGTGAGGCAGGTCCTGCTACGGGACAGAGAGAAATATTCCATACGATAGACAGGTGTAACTCGCACCGTCGTACCCCGCGTCATTGGATGGTGGATTGTGTGTGCGCCATGTGCCTAGTGTCAGCGTGCGCGGGCAGAATCGCACTTTGTGAGAGGCGCTCCCGGCACGACATGCTTCCGCACCTGCCGGGTGGAAGGGCCCACCGAGAGACGACGTGGCGCGATCAGCCCATGTCGGCGACAGTTTCTCTCAGCAATGGGCCCACTATAAGCCAATGTGGTTGCGTATATTCTAGGCGGCCACGTGTTCTCGCAGATTCGGGGCCCGACCATAGCCGACGTTGCGGTGTACATCATGGGAGTTCGTGGGTTATCGCGTCGGAGGGATGAGATGGTGGCGTAGGTTGCATCGGAGAGGATGGGCGTACAAGTATTCTCACGACGGAGGGACGAGGTGGCAGCATATGCTACAGACGATAACGGGTTATCGCGGGTGTCCTACGGCCTATTTGTAAACGTAGTCTATAGACCGAGCTGTCAGCGTTATCTCTCTGCATAGGTATGCTTTCGCTACATATACCCGATCTGGCAGCGGACGTGGCATCTGAAATATTGGCTGGACGCGGGTTCTCGCGTTCGACAAGCGAGCTGGCAGCAAACAGCAAACGCGGGCTTTCACGACCATAACGTATGTTAGATCCTTCGCTTATGGCAAGATACACCCGTTTGCATCGTTTTATCGCTTATATACTCTTCTACCTCATATCTCGGCCTCATCTCTGTTAGGTCGTTTGCTGTCGTTATCGTCGTACCGGCGTCCTCCATGGGGAGAGGATAGCCACCGGTGCTGGCTAGGGCTTGCATCGGCACATACTGAAAACGGCGCTAGGCTGCCACTACAAGTCATACGCTCTCCACGGCGACCGCATGCATTGTACGGTAAATTCTTCGAGATCTTGTACTCATATCGCTTGCACAACTCTTATCTAACACGTCTTTTATTTTTATCCATATTGTCCGTGTTTGAAAATAATGGAATGCATGTTGCTGTGAGTTCATTGTTGTGCTTGTCGTCCCTTCGTCCTTTTCGCTTATTTCTCGTTTTAAGATATGCGTACACCACTTTTTTAATCTCCTTCTTATCTCACTATACGTCTCTATCTAACACATTTTCGCCTTTTCTCTATATAGGTCGCATTTGAAAGAGTCCGTAGACGTCTCGGTAATATGTACGTCTTATTTTGGTTTCCTGTTTTTTCTTTTTCTTTTTTCGTATCTTTACCGATGCATGCTTTTGTCTTTTGTAGTTGTTTGTCTTAGTATGGATTTCTTAGACTACGCTCGACTCAGCTGCGGGAGTCCTCGCCCGACCATAAGAGTTGAGGAGAAAAATGTTGCTTCGTATGGACAGACGACTGTGAAGCTCTCTACTATGACTACATCCTCCGAGCACGGAGGCGATCGAACTCTCGTGCAAGGTATCCTTGTATTCCTTCATGAGATTTGCTCGCTCCTTTCGGTATGCTCCATCCTGTCTTTCCTTTACGCCTCTCCCTGTCTTCCGCTCTGCTACCTAGAGCATGTCGAGCTTCTTCCTAATTCCTATGTTAGACCTAATCCCCCTCTTACTTCTTCCCACTTTTTCCCTTGCTCACGGTGTCATCATCATCCTCTTCTTTCGTCTACTTTCTCTATGTGTTCAGATATTTTTGTTTCTCAGACATGTGGAACTTTTCCATCTCAAATGAATAACATGCCATCTCGAGCACAAAGATGTCACCTCGCTTCTTCCCACGCATGAGCGCCTGCAGGAGTGGATACGTATGCTTACCAAAATGTCAAATACATGAGGAAGCATATCGTATACATGAATGGTCACACCATCTGCGTTGGTGGAATGAAAGCAGAAGGTAGAGGGTGCGGCGGCGGCCAGGAAGTCTTCTATACATGGAAGTCATTATTCTTGGTAAACGTCACCTTTATGGAGTAGTCTAGAGTCTAACCATTAGCGTGTCAGATAGAACTAAGTCAATGTTAATTTTTAGTTTATTATTGTTTGTGACCTATGGTGTATAAGACTCTAGAATAAATAAGCATCCTTTGTTATCTTTGCTTAAGGTCAATATAATTTTCGGTTCACTTGTCTAAGAGTTTATTATTCTTTGTGACGTAAACTATCCGTGATGCTTTTAGAGAAGACACATTTTCAATACGTTTGATTTTTATGATGTCACGCCCGTCGACGATCTGTTCTCTTTTTCTACCATGATACTTCTGGTGGTATCTATCGTGCGCCCAGATACGTAGGGTTGTATGGAATCGTGCTACTCTACGAACAGATTTGTTACGTGTTGGGAATATGCCCTAAAGGCAATCATGTATGATGTTATTCCCGATTTATTCATAAAGTTGTTATGTTGTCCTTGTATGAACTACTGATATATGTCATTGAATATGAGATTCGGTGGTGGAACTATATATTCATGTTGTTCATACTAAATGTCCTTGGTTATTGAGGTTGTGCTGAACACACAACTTAGACTAATGTGAAAGTAGCCTGATGACTCGGTTCCACTTATCATGGGCATGGTGATGTCATTCCGACTAACATGGATTTGGCTAAAGAGTTTAGCAAGTCAAACTAACCCATATTGAGATACAACAAACAAGTTGATATTTGAATGTCTCAATCAATGAGGTTATTGTACAATCCGAGTTGTGGATCACCGACTTAGGTTCTGTCAAACGTTGTTCCGTCAAAGGGTAGCTATAAAGGAAGAGTTCGGGTCGACTAAGAATAAATCCGCGTGATGTGGATAACCAAGATTGGATTTTGTCTCTCCGACTGGAGAGATATTCTCTGGGGCCCTTTGAGAAGATATGATTCGGAAATCATGGCCATGCACGACTTGGTTAAGTGATAAGTGAGGCATCCGACTAAGAGTTAGTCGGAGTGAATCACTTTTCTCAGATTGAGAAAAGAGTTGAGCTATTTGAAGGATGACAATTATTCGCCTATAGCTTGACAAGATGTAACGCGAGGAAAAAGGGACTAAGATGCAAGTCGCACCGGAAGGTATGTCATCATGACTCTTTGGTACTTGGGAGGCGACACATTTTGCTAGGAGCCGATGCCGACTGATCGATCATGAGTAAGACTTGAATCGTGTGTGGGTTACTATGAGCCTGTTGGGTCACACACTTAAGAGCGGGTGCAAGTTTGGTTTGGACCCAAACCTAAAATCATTTTGGGTTGGACCCGAATCGTGCACGAGCTGAGTTAGTGAGTTGGACTCGCAGTGAATAATATAAATCTTTTTGTGAATGGGCCACAAGTGAGTGGAGCCCACTTTCACTCCATATATATACTAGGGCGCAGATGCCTAAGGGGCATGATCAGGTCATTCCGTGCGTTGGAAACCCTAACTCCATTTCAGTCTAGCCGCTGTACCAGACCTAGCAGTCCACTGTCAGCACTCCTCCTCGTACATGTGGGTACTGGCAGAGGTGCTATACGATCAGCACTTCGAAGGCCGTGGATTGGATTGGATCGTGTAGACTATACTGCATCGAGCGACGGGCTTCATTAGTTCCACAACCGTGCATCTAGTGGTAATCCTCATGGCCTTCTACCTCAGCCACCATGTAGAATTTTATTGTTTTATCTCTAGGTGGCCCAATATTACTAACTATGATTGTCAAACAAACGTCAAAAAGTGTTTCTGTACTAGAATTCGAAATAGCTGGCATAGAGCCTATGATCGTAATAGGCCACATCCTGGGAGACAGACTGCGCAGGAGAGACGATCCTCTATGCACTCCAAAGAGCAACTCTTCTCAAAATCTCAAATCAAAAGGTGCTGAGTTGGAATCCCATTCTAAGCATTCTTGTGGTTCTGAGGAATCCAGCTTTCTCTTGATCATTTATCTACCCTTCTTTTCTATTTACTAGTTTTGCAAATTGAGAAGGAGTTCCACTAACAACACAATGCAATTAACTCGATTCGTTAGAACAACTTCCTTGTGTTCATAAGATTTTCCGTAAAAGAACCATGTAACCTTTGCGTGTAAAAATATTTTCCTCTTGAATAATCAGCGTTTGACCTACCTTCTTAGGCCTAGTCTATGAGATGATGCTTTACCCGTGAGGCGAGCATAGACTTGAAATTTGCCAGTCTCGCTTAGTTGGTCTACCTGTATAAGAGTCATCGTGCAATAACCGGCGCCGACTGAATCATAGACTATGTTCTTCGGAATACTATCATAGGATTTAGCGGCGCGACATGGGTTTTAAGCAGCGATGAGGCCCACAACATAAGAATGTGATGTTGTTACCCCAAAAGAGTTATCACTTATTATTCCGAGAACATATATTTTCTCTTGCGTGTAGATATTGGGTTGTCACATCATAAAGCGTTATGTCTACCGACTGCGTCCCGGGGGCGCAGAGAGAATATAGTAAGTTACAATTGTGCGACTTATTTTGTCAGCTACAAACATCACATCAAAATCTTAACAAGTATCACCTTAATTTCTAAAAGTTTACATCTCATCAAGTTTAGAAGGTTTATGAATTTTAATACCACAGAACATGGACCATCATCTTCACGCGGCTGGGATCCTTATATGCCTCATATTCACATGACTAAGATCCTCATATGCTGGATCTTCATGATCTTAACAAGTATCACCTTAATTTCTAAAAGTTTGCAGCTCATCAAGTTTAGAAGGTTTATGAATTTTAATATCACAGAACATGGACAATCATTTCACGTGGATGGGATCCTTATATGCCTCATCTTCACGTGACTGAGATCCTCATACGCTGCACCTTCATGTGGCATCACTTTTTTAGGAAAAGCAGTCCAAGGTCATGGTAGAGATAGTCAAGTGTCCTATAATACCCCGGACTCTCCCTGTTCGGGCTGTCACTCCTGGCAATTTTCTAGGGACTCTAGACCGGTCTCACAAACAACACTAGTCTTTTCTACGCACTTTCTCCTCACTCGTGCGCACCCGGGACCCACTTCCCGGTTGGTCACCCATCCTCATATTGCTCTAGGCCAAGCACGCTTAAACTTAGAGTTCTTTTAGGATGAGCTTCCGGTAAAGAAGTTACAACTTATTGATATGGTATCCTATCAATCCTATTAAGTCATGCATCAGGGTCTCACATACACCCACCCTTAGAAGATCAATGCCCCCGTCAATCAACCACAAGCTAAGAACGTCCCTACTTGGCATACGTCTGTGCATCTAGTGCCGGCACATGTGCCATGACATGTCCACTCTGGGCTACACGCACCATGCTCCACATGTCCGCTACTGACATGCACACGCCTGTGTAGCCGCGCAGATCAGCTCTGATACCACTTGTAACACCCCGGACTCTCCATACCTGGGCTGTCACTCTTGGCAGCTTTGTAGGATCTCTAGATTGGCTCCACAGACCAACACTAGTCTTTTTTGTGCACTTTATCCTCACTCGTGCGCACCTGGGACCCACTTCCTGGTCAGTCACCCATCTTCAAATTGCTCTAGGCCAAGCACGCTTAATCTTAGAGTTCCTTTCAGATGAGATTCCGGAAAAGAAGTTGCAACTTGTTGATATGAATATCCTATCAATCCTATTAAGCCATGCAGCAGGGAATCACATGTCCACAAAAGATGTAGGCAATGAGAGCACATGTAGTTAACTAAATAAGGTAAAATGCATAACATGTATATATATACTTGGCTTGTAATAGGTATTATTCAGTGTGACATGACTGAATACGGAAGAACATGCTTCCCAAGATCATCAGTGATGTCATCCCTGAAAAAACTGTATGACATCAAATCATTGTGCACATATGGATTGGAATGCAAGATTAGTTTGTAAATATTAAAGCTTGAAATGATAAATATTTGGAACAAAAAATTATAACGAGTCATGAACAACTTAATTATAACAACAAGAAAAGAACATTGGGCCTTGCTTATTCTGATCTGTTAAGGATACATCAGGCATGCGGTCAACAAGGCTTACCTCGGTTCACCGGTTTCCCTATAAGCGAGAGTTCTGCGGTGTGTCATCGCCATAGTAGAAAATCCCGGTATGCATGATGACCTCCTTGTTGATGATAGACCCAAAGATCTTCTGGATGCATTTTGACTCTAGATTGCAGTCAAACTCAGCATCCTCAGGGAGAATACCTTTTGAAGTCTCCAACATTGGGGATATGGTCCTAGAACCGTACCAAGATCCATATACCAACAAAGATAGTAGTCAGCCTAGATATGACCCCTAGGCTTCTGAACACAAGATATATGTGTCACGTGATTGAACTTGTCTTCTACTCTTCACTACAAGAAAAGTTATCTTTTACAACGGATGATTTTCATGGTTGAAGGCCTATTTTTCATGGTGAAAAAGTCTTCCACGATGGATGGATACCCATGGTAAGAGCCCCGTCACCAAAGAGTCTACCATGGATTTTTTATGAATGTGGCAGATCGCACCCTTAAACCACGGAATTTCGTGACGCCGTAGATCGGTTTCGCCAGCCCCGTAGACTACTGACGTTATGTAAACTACCACATGGCAAGCGCAATCGCAAAACTGTGGGGAAAGCCAAGGCCCATCCAAGGCCTGCTAATCACTAAGTGGGCCAGCCCATGAGAGAATCCCAATAACAAGATGGCATGTTACTGTTTCGGCCTACTAGAGGCATGTGCTGATTGAAGGGACCCATCAATTTGTAGTCCAGCTGCGGCCTGTTAACTTTTCGGCTCGTTACTATTTTGGCCTACTGATGCTCTGCATTGCATACCATTATCCTACCAAATTTCAGCCCCAAAAGAGCCTATTGACATACCGACCTATTACTATTTTGGCCTGCTGACGCTTGCGTTGCTTATCAGGAGTCCACCACATTCCAGCCAAAAAATGGCCTACTAACTTATTGGCCTTTTACTATTTCGGGCTGCCAGCAGCCTGTGCTTTTTACCTATAGCCCAACTACGGACTAAATTTTTTCCGGCCTGTTACTATTTTGGCTTGCGTACATTCATGGAAGCCCATAAATTTGAAGCCCAACTACAGCCTGTTAACTTTCAGGTCTGTTAATGTTTAGACCTACTAATGATCTGTTACTGTTCTTAGAATATAGTCTGAATAGAGCCATTTTATGTTGGTGGGCCTGCTACTATTTAAGCCTATGCGGGATAGGGCCATTGAGGACCCATCATACTGGATAAACAAAGACTACTAGATTATCTAGAATGCCAAATGAATTATGCAACTATGGACAAAAAAAATTATAACTGGAAAATTAGTAAATTATTACAGTCCTCCAAAATTTCGTAACTCGGACAACATCATCGGAGTATAACACAACTGATAAAGAACATAATCGCCGTTTAAAAATGTTACTTTTAGGAGTTCGCATTGCCACACATGTAATGGTGGGCTTACCACGGGACCTACTGAGGAGATTATTAAGTAGATTCTCTGTCACATCTTGCATGTTTTTTAACTCAGATATCTCCTTACATGCTATTGAGACTACTTCATCTGTTTTGTTGGCTTCCTGTCCAACTATATCAAAAGCATCATGGAGTGCAACAATGAAAATTCTTTCTGATAGAATATTTGGAACAATCAACCTCCTGTACCTACGTTAGCAATACGCACTATCTCTGCTGCTATGCGAAAAGATATCTATATGTTCTGCCTTCACAATTATATTTGCAACCTAAAACAAAAAGAAATGCCTCATAACAACCTTTATAGGGAAACAAAACCTAAGAATTTCAAATCAGTCCTTTTGATAAAAGGAAGAAAGTAATAAATAGTAGCACCGCCTCATACATCTCTTTCTTCTGGAATAGCTAGAACAATCGACTTCATAGAGGAATGAGGGCGTGTGCGACTTCTGCTCTATGAAATGACTCCTCTACTTGATGAAGGTTGAATCTAAGATAGAAGAAGTTACAACATCATACCAAGGAACAAAACAACCATGTCCATTCTCAAACAATCTCAAAAGATTATTTGGTCTAATATAGAAATGTAAGCACTCAACCTAAGGACCTCATGTAGACTGATCAAACTAGAATGCGCCAACTATGAATGTAATGAAACCGGTGACTCAGAGTTTAACCAGACACAGGACAACAGAAATCTAGCAAATACAGTAAAAAGAAGTGCATGCCTTGCCTAAAGCTCCTTAAAATGATAGAAAAACATTTGCGAGAAAACATGATAAGCATTTAAACATTACGGCTGATATTAACTAGCCTAATCAATGTGCAGTTGGATCAAAAACTTAGGTAGGTGGAATTTTTGTAATCATAGCTAAACTATTATAGTACCTGAGTCAAATTAGACATAGAACAATAGAGTGCAAATAGACTAGCCAGATCATTTCATAGAAACGATGAAACAATCTATCAAACATTGTGATTCATAAATAGTTAGATTATTTCAATTTTTTTATTGTCTGCCCAAAAGACCAATTGTACTATCATTTGACTCATGTTAAGGTAGCCATACACGTGGATACAATAGTGATATTTGATTCTATTATATTGGATCCCATTGCAAATCTGGCCTTGCTCTAATCATCCACCAACTCAGATAGTGTCTCCCATAAAAACTAAACTAGAGCAAATGTCATCAAACTAGGGGACTTAAACTTTCAAACAAATGGGGGGGGGGGGGGTGCTTACTGTAGCTCTTTGTAGAGTCTCACGGTTGCTTTTCTAGTTGGTGATGTCCGCTGCATCAAGCAACATGACGGGTGGTCTCCGTACTTTAGTGTTGGACCTCTGCATAAAGGTGCGGCCACTAGTAAACATAAATAGGATCCAACCTAAAGAAGTTAGCATGAAGTGATGCAAAAGCAACAGATATTTACGGGATTATAGGGGTCATTCATTCTATGATTTATAGTGTAAACTGAGCCTGATCATTGCGTAATAACAACAAACAATTAGGAATCGTGGAGTAAGGAGAAACAAATAAACCCGACATATTAGTCAGAGCAGTATGACGACTGTAAATGTGTACTACAAAGGGTAGGAGAACAACAAGTAGGAAATAATAGTTAGCGTCATAGATTACACCAAACGAGAGAGAAATTATAATTGCATCATTTATGGGCATTTTAATAAATCAGATAATGGAAATAAATGTGTTCACCATTCATTACCTCATATTTCGCCATGACAAAGAAAATCGCAGTTCAATGGCTTATGGTTAAACCTGACTACAAATATTTTATTTAGGAAGATATAGATAACACTTATAGCACTTATAATTTACTAGAAAAGTACATGAATACAAAATACAATTAACTGCTACATATTTATCATACCAAAACATAGGAGATCTAGTTACCTAGGTCAGGGCGGTGCCTAGGCATCCTGCGCATCCTGAGTGGTGATATTGAGGTCACCAAGGGTGATGCAATTGTGGTGCTTGTGGGCGAAGGTGAAGCAGAATAGGGGTTGCTCCAAACACTGGACGATAGCGGAAAAGAAGCAGATTTTTGTGGTCGTAAATCTGTTCGGTGATCCAGGCGAGTGGTTCGATGAAGCAAATCCGGTGAAGTGCACGGCGACAATGGTGAATCAGATCAGGTGAAGTGGACGAGGGAATCATCAATATAGATGCTTAATGTCAGTGAAGCGAATCATGTAGACTGGTGGTTTAGTGGATGTTCCGGTGATAAGGTGGTGACGAAGGTGAGATCTAGGTTTTTCCTTATGTCTTTCACGGCTACGGGCAAGGAGTTGCGGGGGGTAGGTAGTGTTGTGATCTGGACTATAGAGGTAGTGAACCGGGAAATTACGATTGAAGCCCCGGCCAACCAACTTAACTAGGGGTTGAAGGGGAATTCCATAATGTTTGAAACATTGGGGCGTGAAATATTTCGGAAATAGCAGGAAAATTTCCGCTCGACTAAATTCAAATTTATCTATAGTCCAAATAATAATAGTAAATTGGTAGGCCGTAATCCCTCTGTTCAGGAATCCAAGGCCGATAGACACATCGTCATCCATGGCCTAGACTGCCTCTGTTCAGAAAACTGAACAAATTGAAATATTAAAGACTTTGAGGTGTTTGTATCCAACAAATAATATCGCTTTAAAACTGAAGTATTCTCGATAACTATATATTTTTAAGAATTTGAGAAAGATGGTAGACCCTCTTTTTTACGAAACTGGGATAAGAGAAAACTGAAGTATTGCTTTGGTAGGCAGGCCGTTTCGCATCAAAGTATTTTGAAGTATTCAGGGAATACTTTAGTTTCTAAAAATACTTAAGTAAAATACTTTGAAGTGTTTGGATCCAATAAATAATGTGGTTTTAAAACCGAAGTATTCTCAAAACTATGTGTTCGTTGAAGTATTTGATAAAGAGATCTGACCCTCTTTTTTTTAAAACTAAGAAAGAAGAAAAACTATGGTATTCGCTAGCCAGGTGTTGGAGTACTTTGGTTTCCAAATATTTCAGTTTACAAAATATAGAGCAACCAAACAGAGCCTTAAATACTATGGCATTGATATACTTCCGTATTATATCCATTTATCGCATGTTGATGTGTATGAAAATACTGTGTCACCAAGGCAGTAACTAGAGGTAGTGATCCGGAAAATTACGATTGAAGTCCGAACAAACCTACTTAACTACGGACCGAAGGGGAATTCCATAGTGTTTGAAACATTTGGGCAAGAAATATTTCAGCGATAACGGGAGATTTTCCATGTCGACTGAATTTGAATTTAGATATAGTCCAAGTAATAATAGTAAATCAGTAGGCCGTACTCCCTCTATTCAGGAAATCAAAGGATATGTCGAAAAGAGGATTCCTCGCTTCTTTCTCTCATGCAAAACTGTGCATGAGACTTTCACATCAACTGATCATCCATGATCCATACTGCCTCTGTTTAGAAATTAAGTACAATACTACTCACTCCATCTCATATTAAGTTACATGGTATGACAAAAACGTTAAGCATGTTCATAAGAAGAGCATGAAGTCTTATGTAGCCGAACGATGTACATGTACTGAGTGGCAAACAAAATATATGGAAATTTAATTAAAGTCCTAAGTAGTTGTGACATGGGCATACCTTGCGGGTACCTGAGTTTAGCCTACGCGGTTCAGCCCAAGAAGGAGTCCACGGTGCAATCAAAGCCCAATAGAGATTCAGGTGGCCTGCTAGAGCTCGACTTCTTGGAGGACACGACAAAGTGTAGATAGAAAGTTAAAGGAAAACCCTAACTTGTAACCGACTCGATCTGCTACCCCGAGACCTAGCCTCTCTATATAAAGGCCAGGAGGGGGCGGCAAGGAGGACCAACGAATACACCCCTGCATACACATCGCCAAATTGCATCTATGCACCTTTGTAACCTTCGACACCCTCATAATCAAGAGTAGACAAGTAGGAGTAGGGTCCTCTACGAGGCCTGAACCTGGATAAAACCTCGTGTCACCTGTGTGCTTGTTTGCTAGCTAATCGTTTCCTCAAGTTCTCCCCACTTCCTCGAACCTAAGTCCATCAACGATGGGCATTGCTGAGTTAACCCCTCGTCCATTGGCGCCCTTTGTGGGAATGGGAGTGCTGATGTTGCGGCTTCCTTGGCCCCATCAACCGCGATCTACGACTTCGTAGCAGCAGAGACTCGCCTCCTTTTCGGTGCCCTCGACTTCACCGTCCATGCACCGGTGACTCGCCCAGATTTCGAGTCCGTGGGCGATAGGATCGGCTTGGTGATCGGGAGCTTACGCTTACAAGTTGGTCGGCTTGGAACACTTTGCCTCCCTGATCAACCAAAGGTTCCTGCGATTGCTCCTGCGCCATGGTTCCCACCACCGATCGGCACCCTGAGCAAACTCAATGCCTCAGCATCATTCGAGAATACGGATGGCAATAGCAGTTGCGAGTCCGATCTGGGCGATCTGGCGATAGAAGACGAAGCCTACGGCTCCGGTTCTGAGAGCTGCAGGAGCAATAGCTTCCCCAACCACTACATGTGCACCGTCATCAACATGTGCGGTAGCGGCACTCAGGGAAACACTGGCACCAACGGTGGCATCCCAGTCGCGAACGACGCCCCCACCAACAACGGGCCAACCAACCGCCCCCCTGTCGTCGGCCTCGTCCAAGAAGATCACCAGTCGCACATCCCCGTGGGTGAACGTTCCAGCAAACGACAACTGATCGAGCTCAACGACGTCGAGTGGACACGATGCAGGGAGGCCCTATAGGGAAACCCTCTACCACCAAACTCATCACAGCAGATGCTGATGGGTTACCATTGGCTGCTCATGCAGGAGTTCAGGCGCCAGCAATAGGTGAGCGCCCAACTCAAGGAGCGCAAGAAGAGGGCGGCCGAATCAAGCCTCCGACGAGCTGCGCTCTCCTCTATCAGAGGATCCTCTTCGAAGGGAAACGACTACACGACCGCCAAAAGATACTCTCGACTGGCTCAACTCAACGACCAGGAGCGAGAAGAGGCCACTTGAGTCCTCAACTTCTCGTCCATGATGATAGACTCGCGAGGTAATGTGCTCCCGAAGACACTACACGCGGCGGTGATAACAGCCACCATGTACCTGCTCAACCACCAGCTGCTAGCTGGGATCCATGATCCACCATGGACTAATCTACGATCGCTGACCTAGGACTGGCCGAAGCTGCGCTCACCAAGGATCCAACGCCGCAGCCAAAGAAAAGCAAGGCTCTATCCAAGTACTACTCACATTCCTCCTCCAGCGATGATGAACATGACCTATCATGGTGGAGCCGCTCACATTGACATGATTACGACTACGAAGCACGTGATGACATCACGTAGCGCAAGGTCGAGAAGATGCGTGCAAGGTGCGCTCACTTGACGGTCTCGGAGGATGATGGAACAGAGCTCTACAGTGCTAGCTCCTTCAGCAGAGCCATACGGCAAAAGCGAATGCCGAAAGGGTTCAAACTCCTATCAGATAACCTGAAATTCGATGGTCTCCAAGACCTGAAGATTTGGCTGGAAGATCACATTTCTTCCGTCAGATTTCACGTCGGAACCAAGAGCACAGCCATGCAATGCCTCCAGCTGCAGCTGCAGGGCGCTGCCTGTGCGTGGCTCAACAACCTCCCCCACGGGTCGATCCGCAGCTGGGATGAGCTAGTATATAGCTTCATGCAAAACTTCAACGACACTTACAAAAGGCCAACATCAATCGAAGAGATAAAGGGCTGCTGCCAATATCCCGACGAGTCACTACGCTCCTATATCCAGAGGTGGTCCATCCTTAAAATTAGGTAGAGGACATCTGCGAGGACCGCACAATCGACGCGTTCAACGGCAATGTACGGCGCAGAGAGCTCAGGAGGAGCTGGGTCATTTGAAGCCCAAAACAATTGACCACCTGATGGAGATCACGAATAGGTGGGCTGATGGAGAGGACTAGGTGAAAAACAACCATGTCCACTCAAACGATGATGACGACCTCGGCCGCAGACATGACCATCGAGGGAAACGCCTGATGCGTGGTTACGAGGACCGCGAAGAAGTCGACATGGTCGCGGCTGGCTATGCCGATAGACGCGACGATGGCAACCGCAACAACGGATACCATGACAACAGGAAAACCACACATGTATGGCAATGTCATACCCGCGATGAAGCGCCTGGAACATCTATCCAGGACAAGCTATCTAGACCTTGCAACATCCACTTCTATATGAACAAACACGATGGCAAGACGAAGTCCATTCACTTCTTAAATGACTGCCGTGAGTTCCTCAAGCTCCACGAAGGCCTTGCCCAAATGAATCGCGACGCGATAAATCATGGCTATGGAGCTGCCCCGGGTGTTGTGGCTCACGGAGCACCGCCACCACCACCCGGGCCACCACCGCCCGCGGCTGCACCAACCCAGAACAACGGAGGCGAGCAGTACCCACGAGCGCTAGGAAATATGGGCATGATCCAAAAAAGAACGGCCCTCCAATAGAGTGCAGAAGTCTATCACCCGCCAAATCAATCTGGCAGTCAACTCTCCACCCTCGACCACTGAGTACCTCAGCGGGTGCGAATCCTGTATCACCTTCGACAAGCGAGATCATCCACGCCAGGTGCCTCGCCCGGGCCACTCACCTCTGGTACTCGAGGTGCAAATTGGCGGCTTCGATATGAGTCGCATCTTTATGGATGGCAAAAGCGGCATCAACCTCATGTTCGCCAGCACCTTGCGCGCCATGAGGATCCCATTGTCATGCCTGGAAACCTCCGACACAACATTTCACGGCATTGTCTCAGGGTACCCCCTGGGCAAAATTAGCTTGGATGTCATCTTCGGCATGCCGGCAAATTTCCAGCGAGAATGCGTCGAAATCGAAGTGGTGGACTGGCCCTCATAGTACCATTGTATCCTCGGACGTGTCACATTCGCAAGGTTCATGGCTGTGCCACACTATGCCTACCTGCAAATGAAGATGTTGGGCCCTAACCGCATTATTAATGTCAACGCAAGCTTCGAGAGGTTAGACAGCTGCGACAGGGAGTTCAATAGAATTTCCTAGTCTTTCAGCATGCAGGAGGAACTAGCGAGGCTGAAGGAGTCGACAGACAACAGTCTACCTCCTCTGAGTACGCCAAACTCACCCGATCAGTCCTTTGACTCGTCGGTCCGCACCAAGATGGTCCAGGTGCACCCAATGGACCCGACCAAGACGGCTCTCATTGCCAACAACTTGAGTTCCCTGTAGGAACTCGCGCTCGTCGAATTCCTCTGTGAGCGCTGGGAAATCTTTTCCTGGTGTCCGGCAGACATGCTAGGGGTTCCTAGGAAATTCACCGAGCACTCACTCAACGTGTATCCTGAAGCTCGACTAGTGAAGCAGACGATATGTTGACTATCAGAACCAAGGGAAAAAGCGGTCGGTATGGAAGTCAACATACTCCTCGGCGCTAACTTCATACGAGAGATCAAGGAGGGGACCTGGGTAGCAAACCCTGTTCTTGTTCCTAAAAAAGACACGGATATCCTGCGAATGTGCGTGGACTTCACCTCCCTGAATATGCATTACCCGAAGGATCACTTCCCATTACCGTGGATCGACCAGATAATCGGTTCCACCGTGGGATGCGAGCGCCTCTGCTTCCTCGAGCCTACTTAGGCTATCACCAGATTCAAATGAAGGAGGAGGACCAGGAGAAAATGACCTTCATCACGCCTTTAGACGTCTTCTACTACACAACAATGCCCTTCGGGCTGAAGAACGCAGGAGCCACCTACCAGCGATGTATGCAGGCCTGCCTAAAGAGCCAGCTCGGTCGAAACATCCAGGTCTACATCGACAACATCATCGTCAAAACCAAGGAGAAGGCCTCATTACTCGACGATCTCCGTGAGGCCTTCGACAACCTCGACCGCTACCGGATCAAGCTAAATCCACATAAATGCGCCTTCAGCGTACCATCTAGGAAATTGCTCGGGTACCTCATCTCTGTGAGGGGAATTTAGGCTAACCCGAAGAAGATAAAGGACATACTAGCCATGGAAAAGCTGAATAACGTAAAAGGCATCCAACAACTGGCTGGGCGAATCGCGGCGCTCAGTCGATTCATCAATCGAATGGACGAGAAGGTGCTACCATTTTACCAGCTCCTCCGCAAATTTGAGAAGTTCGAATGGACAGAAGAAGTGCAAGAAGCATTCAAAGACCTCAAGCGTCTACTCTCCACCTCGCCAGTACTAGTGATGCCCAGAGAAAAGGAGCCCATGATGCTATACATCTCCACCACTAACCAGGTGGTTAATACTGTGTTGGTAGTGGAACGAGCCGAGGAGAACAAAGTCCACGTAGTGCAACGCCTAGTCTACTACCTCAGCGATGTGCTCATGCCGATGAAATAGCGGTACCCGCACTATCAGAAGCTAGCATACGACGTCTTCATGGCAGCCCACTGACTACGCCACTACTTCCAGGAGCATCCCATCATTCTGGTGAACGACGCTCCACTGGGGCACATCCTCAACAACCCTGACGCCACCGGGCGAGTCACGCTTTGGGGGATCGAGCTATCTCCACGAAACATCACATACGAGAAGCGAGACGCGATTAAATCGCAAGTGCTCCCAGATTTCCTCGTTCACTGGATGGAGAACCAGCTCCCTAACACACCAGACATGTCCTTCCTATGGACAATCCACTTCGATGGATCAAAACATCGAGAAGGAGTTGGTGCCGGCGTCATCCTAACATCGCCACAAGGCGACAAGATGAGGTATGTTCTGCGAATGCAGTTCTGTGCCTCCAACAATTACGCTGAATACGAGGCCTTACTCCATGGGATGCGGATGACCAAAGCCTACGGTGCAACATGACTCGTCATCTACGGTGACTCCAAGCTCGTGGTAGATCAAACCATGAACCAGTGCGATGCCCTGAGTGACAACATGATCACCTACCACAACCTCTACGACGCACTCGAAGGAGACTTCGACGGCTGCGAAATACGACATGTTGGCCATGAAAGCAATGAAGAGGCAGACACACTTGCCAACATAGGCTCCACCTACGCTCCGGTACCACCTGGAGTATTCCTGGAGGAAATCTATGAACGCTCCCTCAAGACGAAGGCTCCAGACTAGCCAGCTAGCAAGCCAAAGGACTCGGGGCTACGCTACCTGGAGGACTCGAAAAACCAGATGAGGGAGAACAAGAGCCTGGAGGTCATGCTCATCGAGCCATCCTGGATTCAGCCGTACATCACATACCTACTCAGCAAAAGGCTACCAGATGACCCGACAGATATGCGACACATAGCGCGATGCTCAAAAGCTTCCACCATCATCAACGGCGAGCTGTACAAGCGCATCATCATAGGGGTCCTTCAACGATGCGTCTCCAATGGCGATGGGAGAGCCGTCCTCCTTGTGATACATGAAGGCACTTGCGGCCATCACGCCGGGAGCCACGCCCTCGTTGCCAAGGCTCTACGAGCTGGTTTCTACTGGCCAAAGGCAATGCGCGATGCCAAGGACATTGTCCAAACGTGCATTGCCTGCCGAAGGTTTGCAGACAAACCGCACGCACCTGGTGCAGAACTTAGGTCAATACCTATGGCCTGGCCCTTCGCGCAATGGGGACTCGACATGGTCGGCAAGCTGCGAAAAGTCATAACCTGGAGTTTATACTTTCCTCCTCGTCGCAGTCGACAAGTTCACCAAGTGGATAGAGGCCATGCCAGGGATGAATCAGACAGGCGCCACCATCGTCAAATTCTTCGAGTCCATCATCTTCAGGTTCAGGGTGCCACACAGCATCATCACTGACAATGGGACGAACTTCACCTTGATTGAGTTCCAGGATTTCTGTGAAAACCTGGGAGTCAACATCAGCTATGCTTCGGTATCACATCCCTATACCAACGGTCAAGTTGAGAAGGCCAACGACCTCATCTGCAACGACATCAAGAAAAGGCTCCTCATGCCACTCGAACGAGCAGCTGGGTGCTAGCCTGAGGAACTACCATCAATACTATGGAGCCTGCGAACAACTCCAAATAGTTCCACAGGCTACACTCTGTTCTTCATGGTACATGTTTCCAAGGAAGTGCTACCTGCAAAAGTATGCTATAAATCCCAAGGGTCGTGGCATATAGCAAGGCCGAGTCAATGGCCGCACTCGAAGACTACGTCGACCTCCTCGACGAAGCACGCGAGATCACGGCGGAGCGATCCACGATCTACCAGCAAAGCCTCCACAACTACCACAACCGATGGTTGTGCTCAAGGTCCTTCGTCGAAGGAGACCTCGTCCTACGACTGAAGCAGAAAGAACACCTCAAGCTCGAGTCTCCCTGGGAGGGACCCTATGTGATTACCGAAGTAATCCTAGGTGGCACCTATCACTTGAAAGACGTAGAGAGTGGAGTCACATACTCCAACCCCTAGAACATCGCGCAGTTGCGCCGTTTCTACCCTTAGACGTTTTTTCCTTTTACAATAAGGCTACTTAGCCAAACATTGTACCTCCTGATATTCTACAAATAAATAAAGCTAAGTGCCTCTAACCTCATGTTTTGTTTTTATTTACATTGCTATTTTGCACTCGGGAGCTACACCACCCTGTTTACTGATGGCTCAAAATGTAGATCTCGTTGGGAACCCCAAGAGGAAGGCATGATGAGCAAAGTAGCAAGTTTTCCCTCAGTTATGAAACCAAGGTTATCAAACTAGTAGGAGCAAGGAAACAACTCCAAGGTGTTTCTAGCAACTTGGAATCCTGCACAACACAACCACAGAACTTTGCCCCAACTTACAGTGAGGTTGTCAATCTCACTAGTTTTGCCGAAAACAAAGGATTAAACGTATAGTGTGGAAGATAGTAATTGCTTGCAGAAAGTAAATAGTAAACGGTAAACAGTAGATGGTATATCAATGGTAAAGGGATGGACTGGGGTCCACAGTTCACTAGAGGTGTTTCTCCTTAAGATAAATAGCATGTTGGGTGAACAAATTATAGCGGGGCAATTGATAGATTGAGCAAGCATAACAATGCATATACTAGACATTTTGACTCCTATGAAGTTTTATTGGGCATTACAACATAATACATACACCGTAATCTAACTACATCTACGACTATTAATCCACCTTCCAGTTATCGTCTGAACCCCTTTCAATATTAAGTTGCAAGCAATAGATAATTGCATTAAGCAAAGTGTGTAAAGTAAACAATACAATTGCCCCATGGAAAAAGGATTGATGTTTTCTCCCTAGTAGCAACAACACATCTACAACCTTAGAGATTTCTGTCACTTCCCCAGATTACTAGAGGCGTGAACCTACTATCGAGCATAAATACTTCCTCTTGGAGTTGCAAGCATCTACTTGGCCAAGATAGTTACAAACAACGGAGAGCATGCAAGATCACAAATAACATAGACATGATAGAATCAATAATCAATTTGACCTAGTATCTCAGTATCCATCGGATCCCCGCAAACACAACATGTAGTATTACAAATAGATGATCTTGATCATGAACGGAGCTCACAAGATCTAAACATGATAGCACAAAGGAGGAGAACCAACCATCTAGCTACTATATGAACCCATAGTCCAAGGGTGAACTACTCACGCATCACACCGAACGCAGGCATGGTGATGAAGAGGGCCTCCAGGATGATCTCTCCCCACTGGCAGGGTGCCGAGAAGAGCTTCGGGTCACCCCGATCTAGGGATGGAGATGGCGACGGCTACAGATTCTTTCCTGGATTTCTGATCGGGTGTTTAGGGTTTTCGTCTCGGGGTACTTTTATAGGCGAAGAGGCAAGGTCGGTGGTGGCCTGAGGGGCTCACACCAGATGGTGGCGTGCCTAGGGGGCCGTGCCACCCTAGGGTGTGGCCGCCTCGGCACCCCTCTTCGGCCGCCCTTCGGACTCTGTATTCCTTCTGGTAAAATATTGACTTTGGCTTTTGTCCCGTCCAATTCTGAGAATATTTCCTTACTAGCTTTTCTAAAACCAAAAACAGCAGAAAATAGGCAACTGGCACTGCGGCATCTTGTTAATAGGTTAGTTCCAGAAAATGTATAAAAATACCTCAAAGTGTGAACAAAACATAAGAAAGTTGATATAAAACAAGGATGGAGCATCAAAAATTATAGATACGTTTACGACGTATCAAGCATCCTCAAGCTTAACTCATGCCCGTCCTCGAGTAGGTAAGTGATAAAAAGAATAACTTTTGAGGTGACATGCACCATCACAATATTGATCAAGGTTTTTGACAAGCATTGATAGCTGGGATCAAAGTACTCTAAACATGAACATGAAAGATAGAGTTCTAACAATAAGACATAGCAACTATGTTGTAACATGAAAAGGTACAAACAAACGATCATGAATAACAATGCATTTGAAAGACGTTTGTTTGTTTCACATATAGAAAACATAATAAGAGTGGTATTCAGCTTGTCCCTCATGGTATAACAAAACATAAATGCATAGCACACCTTCAAAGTTCATAAGGGTGACTAGATACAAATAATTTAAGAACAAGCAATATCAACAAGTTTTGGGAAAATGCACATTAAACTAAGAATGACCAATATGCCCTCTCAATTGGTGCATAAAGATAGAAGATGGAGACTAAACATAAAAGTAAAAAATAAAAGCCCTTCATAGAGGGAAGCAGGTATTTCAAGTTTCATAAAGAGCTTCCAAAAATTATGGTACTTATTAGCTTTCAGCTCTCATTGCCCCTATCATAAGCATCTTGAGGGGATTAAGGTTAAAGTAACACAAATATGAGGATATGCTTGACAAGTTATAAGTTGAAAATCTCATGCCCCTTGCTTATCACTACCGAACCTCATGCTACTCAACTTTAGTCACAAGTAAGTTCTTGTCATTGTAAGTACATGTGTATCATGGAGAACCGCCAATGGGGTACCCCTTGCCCATGACACAGGAGTTATCCCACATCACAATGACAAGG
This sequence comes from Avena eriantha, assembly GCA_910589775.1. NCBI lineage: Eukaryota > Viridiplantae > Streptophyta > Magnoliopsida > Poales > Poaceae > Avena > Avena eriantha. The sequence goes on from OU342743.1 coordinate 239,268,248, forward strand.
CAACAGACAATGAGCTTCTCAGCGATCTTTTTATTTGCTATTTGCATAGGTTTTTATGGAGGATGCTTCACAGGATGCTCACTATGGTTACGCTGCAAGTTTCCACCATGATTAGGCATGGCTTAGGCTAGCCGCCCAGCCGTTTCTCTAACACACATACAAACTCCATGAGCTTACAAGATCCTCGTTTATTTCACACCGCCGGGATCCATAAACAATTGAACATGATATCAACTAAATAATAAGTGCAATGTTGAAAGCGTTCCCCATGGTACATGGTTCTGCTAATTCACAACTTGTAAAGTGCAAGCATATAAGCAACATAGATGGACACAATGGTTCAAGTTTATTAAGTGCAAGAAAGTAAAGTGTGCCATCAAGTTTGTGAGAGCTTTAATCACTAATTTTCACACAACAAAAGTTTAATTTGGTAGGTAGATAAAAACATGAATATACTTGGAATGGTGTAACACACCATGCATAGGAATTTATAGTGGAATCTTTGGAATAACTTTGTTTTCTTGGGGGTTGGATGCATGAGTGGAACTCACACTTGGTACATGTGGAGGCTAGCAAAAGACTAGAAGCGACCAAATAAGAGAGCAATAATGGCCATAATCATGCAAAGCGACAACACATTATTAATTGAAGCATAAAGTGATACTCCCTCCATCGCAAGGCTTAAGGCATATAACTTTTTTAAAAAGTCAAGCCATGCAAAGTTTGACTAAACTTTTAGAAAAAACTATCAAGAACAATTATATTATATAGATACCATGTGAAAATATGTTTCATGATGTATAAAAGGGTATGGATTACATAGTGTCAATATTAATATTTTTCTCTAAAAACTTGGTTAAACTTTAGTTGGTTTAACTTTTGAAAAAAGTTATATGCCTTAAGCCTTAGGACGGAGGTAGTATTACAAGTCAAAAACTAAATGATCATAGAGGCTAAGGTGACTGGTGAAGACCCACAAGTATAGGCGGTGTATCATAGTACTTTCGAGGGAAATGAAACCCAATTTATTGATTCGACACAAGGGGAGCCAAAGAATATTTATAAGCCTTAACAATTGAGTTGTCAATTCAGGTACACCTGGAAACAATCTTGCTCACAACAGTTTATCAGTAGCAACAGTTTTGTAGTAGGAATAGCAAAGTAACAGCAGTAGTAAAGCAAAGACAGTAGTAACAAAAGTAGTAAACAGTGGGATTCGAGTGCGGTAGGCATAGGGATGGATGGACGGGCGTTGCATGGACAAGACAATTCACATAGCAATCAGAACATAGGGAAATTGCAGATAAATAAGATAAAGCATCCAAGTACTAGAGAATCCTAGGCATGTGTTCCATATATAGTCATACGTGCTCGCAATGAGAACTTGCACACCATCTTTTGTCCTGCCAGCCCGTTTGCAGCGGGGCCTCTAGGGAACTACTGGCAATTAAGGTGCTGCTTTTAATAGAGCACCGGAGCAAAGCATTAACACTCCGTGAACACATGTGATCCTCACATCAAAGCCATTCCCTTCCGGTTATCCCGATTTCTGTCACTTCGGAGCCATAGGTTCCGGACAATAACGTGTGTATACAACTTGTAGATAAGACCAAAAACAATACTATCATAATGAATCAATAACATGTTCATATCTGAAATCATGGCACTCAGGCCCTAGTGACAAGCATTAAGCACAACAAGTTGCAACAAAGTCATAAAGCACTAATAAAAGATACTAGGCATCATGCCCTAACAATCTGATGCCATTACATGAACGATCTCATCCAATCCCTACCATCCCCATAGCCTACATCGGGGGATTACTCACTCATAGATGGGGGAAACATGGATGGTCAATGGAGATGATGGTGGAGATCGATGGAGATGGCTCCGGGGGCACTTCCCCGTCCCGGCAGGGTGCCGGAACAGAGACTTTCTATCCCCCGAATCTCCCCTTTGGTGGTGGCGACGCTGCGGAACTTCTTCTAGAAAAACGTCCAACCCCCCGAAGTTTTTAGGTCAGAAGGCTCCTTATAGGCGAAGAGAGAGGCCGAGGGGGTGCCTGGGGGGCCCACACCACACCCTGGCGCGGCCTGGCCTGGCCCGCGCCACCAGGTGGTGTGGCCATCCCCTGGCTCTTCTCCGTCTCGTATTCAGGCTCCTGGATTCTTCGGGTGAAAATGGATTTTTGGCATATTTTTCGGGATTTTTCCTGATAGTTGATTTTCTGCACAAAAAGTAGACACCAAGGCAATTCTACTGAAAACAGCGTCAGTTTGCATTAGTTGCATCCAAATCACACAAGTATAGAGGAGAAACAATAGCAAAAGTGTTCGAGAAAGTAGATACGTTTTGGACGTATCAACTCCCCCCAAGCTTAGCTTATTGCTTGTCCTCAAGCAATTCAGTTGAAAACTGAGTGCGATAAAAGAACTTTCACGAACACATTTGCTTCATATGATGTAAATATTCTCAGCAATGTGATCAACTACTTAGACAGTTCATAATCAAGAGTATGCAACTGAGTCTACTTAATAGTCATTGCAAGATATGAAGAGATTCCAACTCAAGAATAATAAGTAGCATGAGGCACAAACATAAGCAACATTGCAATGCTCATATAAAGGTATGATAGAGTGGTATCTCGCTTGCCTTTGATTATGAATATCAAGGCACCTCTGAAGTTCAAGTGATGACTAGAAGTAAAGATATCAAGGATACAAGCATCAAAGTCATAACACAAATAATCAAGTAGTGAACAAACACAAAGAATGACAACTATGCTCTCAAGAGGGTGCTCGGAGAATATGTGGAGACTCGACAAGTAGAAGAAAAGGTTTTGAATAATTTGAAAGGCTTCCAAATGCTGAAAGTATGGTACTCATTAGCTTTGATCTCTCATTGCCCCTATCATAAGCATATTTAATGTGGTTAAGGTGAAAGTGAGGTCCAATCTGAGTTATATACTTGACAGACTATAAACTGAAAAACCCAAGTCCCTTGAGTACGAGGGTCGCTCCTCATGCTACTCAACTTTAGTTACCGGTAAGTTCTTGTCATCGTAAGTATGTGCGTATCATGGAGAACCGCCAATGGGGTACCCCTTGCCCGATGATACGGAAGAATCCCCATATCAAAATGACAAGGCAAGCAGACAATGAGTATCTCAACAATCCTCTTATTTACCGTGGGAAAATGGCGCTTTTTTCTCTCTTTCCTCTTTTCATAAAACTCTCCTTTTTTCTTTTTCTCAATAGCTATCTCTCTTTTTTATTAGAAGAATGCTTCACAGATATCATTATGGTTACGCTGCAGGTTCCCACCATGTTAGCATGGATTAGACCAGCGATCCAGGCATTTCCCTAACACACATACATAACTCCATGGACTTACAAGCTCCCCTTTTATTTCACACCGACGACATCCGCAAACAAAAGAGCAAGGTATCAACTGGGTATATATTTACAAGTTTTGAAAGCGTTCCCCGTGACAGCACGGTTCTGCTAATCCCCAGCCTATAATTTGCAAGCATATAACTTTCATGGAGAGTTCACAATGGTTCAGGTTTATTAAGTGCAGGAAATAAAGTGTGCCATCAAGTTCGTGAGAGCTTTACTAACTAATTTTCCCATAAAAAGCAAACATTTTATTCGGAAGAAAACAAGGCATATTGAAAAGCACGGGAGTAGCAAATGATGCTAATAGGTAGGTATGGTGGACACTTTGGAAATATTTGGTTTAGGGAGTTGGTAACTTGAGTAAAACACTCAGTGGAAATGAAGGCTAGCAATAGTAAGGGAGCGACAAACGAGAGAGCACTAGATGTCATTATCATGCTTGCAACAAAACAGGACTACTCATGGCATGAAAGTGATTCAAGATCCTCAAGGAAAAATAATTCATGAAGGCTTAACTGATTATCACAGTCCTGTGCATGCGTAAGCATGTGCCAAGTCAATTCAAATGAAACATTCAGAGGAGGATACCACGGTGTCATACCAATTTATGAATAGAGCAATGCCAGCAAACATTTATAAGACATGCTACAAACTATTAGCGAGCTGAAGCTAATCATAAGAAAGCAAGAACTACTAAGCATCCAAAGATAACATACACCCTACACGAACAGACTAAGCATGCTCACAGTGATGAGTATATGCACAAAAATGAAAACAAATAGAGTTCGTTACCAGCCTCTTACCATGCCTGAAGTTGTCATTGATCCTCATTATTGCTCTTCACTTGTGCGGCTTGAATAATAATTTGAAACCAATATCCATTGAGGACTGCCGAACCCTGTAGCAAACTCGCAAAAACCAAAGAAGAACGACACATATTTTTTGGTGTTTTTGATTTTTAAATAAGAACCAAAAGAGAAAAAGAAGGAAAGTAAAATCTTTTTGGGTTTTTCGAATAGTTCAAACAAAGAAAAAAGGGAAAAGCAAACCAAGGCAAAAATAAGAAGCAAACCAAAGAAAAACAACAGAAATATTTTTGGTATTTTTGTGTTTTTAGAAAGCAAAAGCAAAGAAAGAGAACGAAAACTAAAAAGAGAATGAAAACATGAATATACAAAGTGCCGACACAACATGATATGGAGATGAGTGCGGTGTCGGTGTACCTCCCCCCAAGCTTAGGCTTTTGGCCTAAGTGGGTATCAATCCCAAGCTGGCCAGGATGAAGTGTCACCCTGGTATGACGAAGAGGTCCCCTCATCCTGGTGCAAACTCGAGTACATCCCTCTGTAATGCGCGGAGTAATCATAGGAGGGCACATCCTGATGGTGCTGCTCGTGGAAACCCAGCAAGCGAAGCTGCTCGTCCACCTCCTCCTTGGAGCGCAACCACGGTCTCTTGTGAACACTAAACAAGGCAGGCTATGGCAAAAGGATCTCCCTTTCATCCCCATCAATGAAAAGCATCCTATATACTAGATTGTTCGAATCAAAGGTAGCAGTGACAAAGTGATGAGTTTTCATGGCAACAAGGTCAAGCCTCTGTGGTGCCAGCATAGCATCAAAGGGATTCACTGAAAGACCTAATACATTGAATATGCGCGATGCAATGATGCCCCCATAGATAGGCCCCATAGCCGTTAGGCGGCGAGCAATGAGCGAGCCAAGATTGTACTGAGTATCATTGTTAAGCGCAACAGCAAGGAAAGCTAAATGATAGTTGGAGATATTACTTGTGTTCTCCCTACCCAGTACACTAGTAGCAAGATAATATGCAAAGTATCTAAGAGCAGGGAGTTGGATATTTCTTATCTTTCCGTGATGTGCCACACGCTCATCATCATTGGTCACCCCTCGGTATAGCTCCAACAAATCAGCGGGCTGCCCTTGAATTTTCTTCACGGTCCCTGTCATACGCACACCTACAATACTGCAAAATCTCTCCAAAGGCATGGTGAAGGGCATATCATAGATTTTAACAGAGACAGTAGACTGATAGGGTGTGTTAGTAAACGTGAAGCTCTCAACAAATGTTTTGGTGAGCATAGCATATTGTGCGCTCTCATCTTGCATATATGAGGTCAAACCAACCCTCTCAATCAGTAGCAAGAAATCATCAAGAATACCTGCACCTTGTAAGAAAGTAAAATAAGGAAAAGAAGATGGGTGAGCATCCCCATCATCCCTTTCACTACCAATATGAGTTGCAATGAGATCTTCATTGTATGATGGCGTAGCTTGAGGGGCTGTTCTTGAGGGCCTCGACCTCCTAGCTGCATCACTCTCAAATATCTCTCCAAAAGTATGGTTCTTCATGCTTGGTATTCTGAAATTTAAACACCTATTAAACAAGTGATTGCAAAGTATATATAATGAATGATTCTACTCATAGGAACTTGCAAGAGGCCTAAAAATGCATCAAAACTATATCTCTAAGAATCAAACAAGCTTACAAGCCCTCATAACCAGTCACCTACAGCAGCAAAATACTCAACATATAAACCACTAAACACAAATCTACTTGGACAAGGGGAGGAGTCACATACCAGGGAACAAATGCTCCAAATTTTCAGCAAGAAAGATGGGCTGAGCAAGCAGATTGAAAAAATCGAGAGCAAGCACAGCAAGAACGTGATTTTGAGCTATGAACTAGAGCTTACTCGGGAGAGAGAAGAAAGTAGCAGGTGAGAGAGTTAGTGGGGGGGCAAGGGGTGGCCCACACCAGGGCATGGCGCCGCCCAAGGCTGGTCGCGCCACCATGGGGTGTGCCTGCCTGGTGGCCCCCCTGGTTCCTCCTAGGTACTCCTCTGCCCCTTTTTTCACGTAAAAATTTAATATGAATTTTCTGGAATTTTTCGAGACACCTTATTTTTGGGCATTTTTCAGAGATAGAAGAATGATTTTTCTGACAGACAGATTTTTTTTCTTTTGGAAACATGATGCAAGGAAAAAACAAGGCTAGAACTACAGAAGTTCTAACATGCAAGCAACTAACAACAAAAAGAAAACTAACCGAAAGCAAAAATTAAAATGCAAAGGATAGAAATAAACAAAGATAATCATAATGAAAACATTGTTTTGTTCAATGGAATCCTTTTGTTAACAAGGTTGATCAAGTCTTGCTACCAAAACAATTGCATATGAAACAAAAATTTGTACTCCACTAATGATTATGTTACCTCAACCTTGATAGCAATAGTCCCAATCATAATAGTTTCAAATTTTTCTCTTGGTATGGGACAATATATTTCTCCAACTTGAATGCCTTCAACATGTTCAATTGAATTCAAGCCATAAGTCCTTTCAATCTTCTTGGGGAAATAGACAGTATGTTCCTTGTCATTAACACTGAAGGTCACCTTTCCTTGATTACAATTAATAACAGCTCCTGTAGTATTAAGAAAAGGTCTCCCAAGAATAATAGACATATTATCATCTTCAGGCATTTCAAGCACAACAAAATCAGTTAATATCAAGCAATTATGAGCCACTTGAACAGGTACATACTCACATATACTCACATGAATAGTGGTAGATTTATCAGCCATTTGCAAAGATGTATCAGTTGGTATTAATTTTTCAAGTTGAAGCCTCTTATAGAGAGAGAAAGGCATAACACTAACTCTAGCTCCCAAATCACACAAAGCAGTTCTAACATGACTGTTCTTAATAGAGCAAGGGATAGTTGGAATCCCTGGGTCTCCAAGTTTCTTAGGAACCTTACCATTGAAGGAATAATTAGCAAGCAAAGTAGAAATTTCTTCATTAGGGATCTTCCTTTTATTCGAGACAATGTCCTTCATATACTTTGAGTAAGGAGGCAATTTAATAGCATCAGTCAAAGGAATTTGCAAGAATAAAGGCTTCATCCACTCACAAAACTTATTATAGTTTTCATCTTCCTTTGACTTGTGTTTCTTATCAGGGAAAGGCATAGGTTTTTGGACCCAAGGTTCTCTTTCACTACCATGTTTCTAAGCAATAAAATATTCTTTAGTGTATTTAGTAGTCTTAGTGTGGTTTTCAGGTTCTTCTTCAACTTTTTCTTCATTAGGAACTTCATTTTCTTCATTACCACTTTCAGTTTCATCATCATAGATAGATATACTATTAGGATCTAAAGCAGGTTCAGAGGGTTCTACAACAGTTTTATGTTTCTTTTTCCTTTTCTTACGAGTAGAACCACTATTTTCAGCTTGTTGAGAATCCTGCTCAATTCTTTTGGGATGCCCCTCAGGATATAGAGGATCCTGGGTAGCAGCACCACTTCTAGTTCTAATTTCATAAGCATGTTTTTCTTTAGTAGCATTAACTAGCAAGTCGTTTTGCACTTTAACGAGTTGATCTATTTGAGATTGAACCATTTGAAAGTGTTTAACAATCATTTTAACATCATTAGAGGTTCTTTCCACAATATCTTTCAACTCAACAATAGCTCTAGTGTTTTCCATTAGATGATTTTGCACCCTTTTGTTAAAGTTATCTTGCTTAACAATAAAGATATCGAATTCTTCTAAGCATTGATCAGGAGGTTTAGAGTAAGGGATATCACCTTCATCAATGTGTTGGAGAGAGTGTACCTCAATAGTGGATGAGTAGGGAATATTCTTACATAATTCTTCTATAGGAGGTAAATTCTCGACATTTGCTGCTTTAATTCCCTTCTCCTTAAGACATTTCTTAGCTTCCTTCATCACTTCATCATTTAATTCAATAACTCCCCTCTTCTTTGATGTTGGAATAGGCACGGGAATAGATGGTTCAGGTACAATTACTTCAGGTATAGCTTGTTTAGGAGGAGTCCAATCTTCATAATTCTTGCTTATTTTAGCCATTAACTCCTCAGCTTCCTTAGGAGTCCTATTCCTGAAAACACAATAGCACAACTATCTAGGTATGTCCTAGATTCTTCGGTTAGTCCATTATAAAATATATCAAGAAGTTCATTCTTAGGTAATGGACTTCCAGCCTGTGCATGCATCAAAGCACAAAACCTTGCCCAAGATTCGGGCAATACCTCTTTTTCTCCCTGTTTAAAATCAAAAAGTTCCTGCAAAATAGCATGTCCAGCACTGGGAGGAAAATATTTTTGCAGGAAAGTACTAATCAAGCACTCAGGGCTGTCAATAGATTCAGGAGGTAAATTACTAAACCAAGTTTTATCTTCTCCTTTCAGTGAAAAGGGGAAAATCTTAGCAACAAAGTAAGTACGCATCTTAATATCATCAGAAAACAAGCCACTCATGGTAGAAAGTTCATTCATATGTGCTACCGCACTTTCATTCTTAGTCCCACAAAAAGGTTCTTTCTCGACAATAGCTATGTAAGATAGATCGAGAGAAAAATCATAATCTTCATCTATAATGTTATGGGAGAAGCAGCAAACTTAGCAGCAGGATATAATTTGGGTCTAATAGTACGCCTCTCAAGGAGACTCTTAGCAGTGCTCCTATCATGGGTGTTCTTACATTCTTTAATAAACTCATCGGTCATCTCAACATAACCATCTTCAATATCATAACTCTCACTATACTCAGGTGAGCTAACAGGTGTGGTAGTGTCTTCATTAGGAGTTTCGGTATTTCCAGCTATAGTTCTAGCAATCGTAGCATCTAGGAAAGGACCTAATGAACCACTCTTATCAAGCACAGTAGAAGCAGCATCATAAGCATCAGAAGTTTCAGATTCAGCATTAGTAGCAGTGTGTGTAGCATGTGTATGTGGTGGTGTAACGAGCTTACTTATAACAAATGGTGAATCAAGAGCAGCAGAGGTGTTTAGAACCGTACCTCTTCTTGTAGTGGATGGTAAAATAGGAACCTTGCCATCACGAGACTTACCCATGATGGATGGATAGCAGCGAACAATAGAGAATCCAAGTGAACTAAATAAATAAAGCTATGCTCCCCAGCAACGGCGCCAGAAAATAGTCTTGATGACCCACAAGTATAGGGGGTGTATCGCAGTATTTTCGAGGGAAGTGAAACCCAATTTATTGATTCGACACAAGGGGAGCCAAAGAATATTTATAAGCCTTAACAACTGAGTTGTCAATTCAGCTGCACCTAGAAATAGTCTTGCTCACAGCAGTTTATCAGTAGCAACAGTTTTGTAGTAGGAATAGCAAAGTAACAGCAGTAGTAAAGCAAAGATAGTAGTAACAAAAGCAGTAAACGGTGGGATTCGAGTGCGGTAGGCATAGGGATGGATGGACGGGCGTTGCATGGACAATACAATTCACATAGCAATCAGAACATAGGGCAATTGCAGATAAATAAGATAAAGCATCCAAGTACTAGACAATCCTAGGCATGTGTTCCGTATATAGTCATACGTGCTCGCAATGAGAACTTCCACAACATCTTTTGTCCTGCCAGCCCGTTTGCAGCGGGGCCTCTAGGGAACTACTGGCAATTAAGGTGCTCCTTTTAATAGAGCATCGGAGCAAAGCATTAACACTCCATGAACACATGTGATCCTCACATCAAAGCCATTCCCTTCCGGTTATCTCGATTTCTGTCACTTTGGGGCCATAGGTTCCGGACAATAATGTGTGTATACAACTTGTAGATAAGACCAAAAACAATACTATCATAATGAATCAATAACATGTTCAGATCTAAAATCATGGCACTTGGGCCCTAGTGACAAGCATTAAGCACAACAAGTTGCAACAAAGTTATAAAGCACTAATAAAAGATACTAGGCACCATGCCCTAACAATGTGATGCCATTACATGAACGATCTCATCCAATCCCTACCATCCCCATAGCCTACAGCGGGGGATTACTCACTCATAGATGGGGGAAACATGGATGGTCGATGGAGATGATGGTGGAGATCGATGGAGATGGCTCTGGGGGCACTTCCCCGTACCGGCAGGGTGCCGGAACAGAGACTTTCTATCCCGTGAATCTCCCCTTCGGTGGTGGCGGCACTGCGGAACTTCTTCTGGAAAAATGTCCAACCCCCCGAAGTTTTTAGGTCAGAAGGCTCCTTATAGGCGAAGAGAGAGGCCGAGGGGGTGCCTGGGGGCCCACTCCACCCCCTGGTGCGGCCTGGCCTGGCCTGCGCTACCAGGTGGTGTGGCCATCCCCTGACTCTTCTCCGTCTCGTATTCTGGCTCCTGGAGTCTTCGGGTGAAATAGGATTTTTGGCATATTTTTTGGGATTTTTCCTGATAGTTGGTTTCTTGCACAAAAAGTAGACACCAAGGCAATTCTGCTGAAAACAGCGTCAGTCTGCATTAGTTGCATCCAAATCACACAAGTATAGAGGACAAATAATAGCAAAAGTGTTCGGGAAAGTAGATACGTTTTGGACGTATCAACTGGTATAGTCTTAACATGGTGTAAGGATGTGCCAAGTCAACCCAAATAAAGCATCAAAGGAGAATACCACAATATTATGCTTTTGTATGCTAAAACAACGCATGATTCTTTAAAGGCACATTAAGCAATCTCAATTGTTTGGAACAAGTCATGCTACAGCAATAATCACTAAGCATAAAGTCAAAGCAACAACAAACATGACATGATAAAGTCTAGGCCACAGTCAAAACAAGCTCCTTTTGTACCACTTATAAGCATGAAACTTCCTACTCTTTTCCAACACTAATCACTTATTTGAAACCACATATGAATGCGGGGGTCCTACCAATTTATTTAAGCAAACCAAACAAAACTAAACTAAAAACAAAAACAAAGACGCTCCAAGAACAACACAATTGTGCACGAAACAATAAAAATAGAGTGTTTTGAAGAAAACCTAAGATTTTTATTGATGAAGAAAGTGATGCCTTGGGCATACCCAAGCTTTGACGCTTGTACTTCTTGACTATTTCTTGGGGTGACACGGGTGGCATCCTCAAGCTCGGGCTTTTGTCCATACTTCATCTCATCACATTATTCTTCCCTACAATTGAAAATTTTCCTTCATACAAAACTTCACACAATCTTCATTAGCAACATTAGTGTATTCAAGATAATAAGTCTTTAGGTTTAGCTTAAACACAAGTAAAACTTCCATGAAAACACAAGCTACTGTAGAAATTTCTTCTAAAAGCTCAAGTGATCAAAGAGAACTCAAAGAGAAAGAGATTAAGAGGCAAATGCAAATAATGGCAGAAATCTGTCAATACAGATCAGCAGTTAAAAACCGATTTTTTAGAAGACCAGCAGGTAAACTAACGAAAGTTAGATAATAACCTACATCATAAGAAAAAAAATTACAGCTCAATCCGACGTACAGGGATGTTTTGCAATTTTTTATAGTGAAGCATAAAAATCTGTTTCGGGACAGCAACTTTCCCAAATCTTACTTCTCTCTCATTAGAGGTTATTCTTGGCACAAAAACCACACAAAAAGGATAAGGAGAGGTTATTACTAAGGCAATAACTTCCAAGACTCAACAAAAGAAAAACTTACTAAATGTAAAAATAATTTGGGTTATCTCCCAATTGTGCTTTTCTTTAACGCCTTTCAGCTAGGCATAGGAAGCAAGATTCAAGTATTTTAGAATGAAGAAGCATTAAGATCAATACCAGAAATATCTTCGACGAGGCAAGTTATCTCATCCAAATAAGTTCTAGAGGATCCTCTCTCAATACTCTTGGGTTCACTATTTTCATCAAACGGGTTTTCAGGAACAATCCAATCAAAATTCTTTTCCAAGGCTTCATGCATTCCTACAAGTTTAAAAGGTATTGGTATCTTAATTTATTCTCCATTTTTGGGTTTGGTTTTGTCCAACTCTTCTAGTGTACCAATAACATCTACACATGAACCTAGCATATTAAAATGATCAAATACCTTTCTGGCTTCCTTAACAACATCATTGAATTATTTAAGCAAAGTTTCTAGAATAAAATCTCTCTTTTCAGTATCCTCAATATCTTTAAGTTTAAGCAACATTATTTGCATCCTGGGGTTAAGGTTAGCAAACCTAGCCTCCAACATATGAATTAAAGAAGTTGCATCACTTTCATAATTTCGAGCAAGTTCTGCTAAGGATCTATCCTCAATATCCTCATGCTTTCTAACATGATTAATGAATTCTTCTATATTATCTTTCCCAATTATAGAGCCACTACCTATTGAAAGGTCTTTCCGGGTGAACTTAGGGATCAACATGGTGAGCTAAGAACGAGGTGACAACTATAGATTTTTTTTGTGTTTTTGCTAAAAAAGCAAACCAATACAACTATTTTTTTGTGTTTTTATAAAAATAAACAAGCAAACAAAGCAAAAAATAAAATAAGCAAAACAAAAACAGAGTAAAGAGATTGGTTGTGAGGGACTCCCCTTGCAAGAATCTTCTTTCTCCCTGAAAAGAGACTGACGAGGAGGAAGAGATTGAAGTTGTCCTTAAATCCCCGGCAATGGTGCCAGAAAAAGTGCTTGATGGCTCAAAATGTAGAGCTCGTTGGGAACCCCAAGAGGAAGGTATGATGAACACAGTAGCAAGTTTCCCTCAGTTATGAAACCAAGGTTATCGAACCAGTAGGAGCAAGGAAACAACTCCAAGGTGTTTCTAGAAACTTGGAATCCTACACAACACAACCACAGAACTTTGCCCCAACTTACAGTGAGGTTGTCAATCTCACTGGTTTTGCTGAAAACAAAGGATTAAACATATAGTGTGGAAGATAGTAATTGCTTGTAGAATGTAAATAGTAAACGGTAAACAATAGATGGTATATCAATGGTAAAGGGATGGACAGGGGTCCACAGTTCACTAGAGGTGTTTCTCCTTAAGATAAATAGCATGCTGGGTGAACAAATTACAGCGGGGCAATTGACAGATCGAGAAAGCATGACAATGCATATACTAGACATCTTGACTCCTATGAGATTTGATTGGGCATTACAACATAATACATAGACCGTAATCCAACTACATCTATGACTAATAATCCACCTTCCGGTTATCGTCCGAACCCCTTTCAGTATTAAGTTGCAAGCAACAGATAATTGCATTAAGAAAATTGTGTAAAGTAAACAATATAATTGCCCCATGGACAAAGGATTGTTGTTTTCTCCCTAGTAGCAATAGCACATCTACAACCTTAGAGATTTCTATCACTTGCCCAAATTACTAGAGGCATGAACCTACTATCTAGCATAAATACTCCCTCTTGGAGTTGCAAGCATCTACTTGGCCAAGGTAGTTACTAACAACTTAGAGCATGCAAGATCACAAATAACATAGAAATGATAGAATCAATAATCAATCTGACATAGTATCTCAATATTCATCGGATCCCCGCAAACACAACATGTAGGATTACAAATAGATGATCTTGATCATGAACGGAGCTCACAAGATCTAAACATGATAACACAAAGGAGGAGAACCAACCATCTAGCTACTATATGGACCCATAGTCCAAGGGTGAACTACTCACGCATCACACCGGAGGCAGGCATGGTGATGAAGAGGGCCTCCAGGATGATCTGTCCCCTCCGGCAGGGTGCCGGGAAGAGCTTCGGATCTCCCCCGATCTAGGGATGGAGATGGTGGCGACTATAGACTCTTTCGTGGATTTCTGATCGGGTGTTTAGGGTTTTCGTCTCGGGGTACTTTTATAGGCGAAGAGGCGATGTCGGTGGTGGCCCGAAGGGCCCACACTAGGTGGCGGCGTGCCTAGGCGGGCCACGCCACCCTAGGGTGTGGCCACCTCGGCGCCCCTCTTCGGCCGCCCTTCGGACTCCGTGTTCCTTCTGGTAATATATTGACTTTGGCTTTTATCTCGTCCAATTCCGAGAATATTTCCTTACTAGCTTTTCTGAAATCAAAAATAGCAAAAAACAGGCAACTAGCACTGCCGCATCTTATTAATAGGTTAGTTCTAGAAAATGTATAAAAATACCTCAAAGTGTGAATAACATAAGAAAGTTGATATAAAACAAGCATGGATCATCAAAAATTATAGATACATTTACAATGTATCATTTACCTCGTCACATGAGTGACGCAGTAACCTGAGTAGCTGACGTACTATTAATCGAACCCTTGAGAAAACCCAACCTAACTGCAACGCATATGACAGGTTGGCAAGGTGCTGAGATAAGTACACGTCAGACTAACGAAAAGGCACTGCATAATACAAGCTACTCGAAAAACATACAAGCTAGCAAGCTTTACATACAATACGGGTAACAAAACACCCAGTCAAACTATACGAACTTTACAACACCTATACATCTCTGTGCAGGTCCAAAAATACTCTACTAACATAAAAGAAGAACGTTGGTACGCTGGTCAAACAACTCGATGATATATTTGGCTGGTTGATCAACGTCTCGGTAATGGGGTACAATGTTCCATGCCATACCCTCTATAGGTGGCGGTGGCCCTGCAACAATGACACCCAAGTCCACATCGGGTCGATGCAGGCGCACAAGCGCCAGCGTAGCCTTGGCACCTGCAACCAGCTGCTAGTGCACACACTCGCGAACCACATCGGCACTTTGGAATTTCCTCATCAGGGCCAACAGGCTCGAGGATACCGTATCCAAGGGGAGCATCCACCAGAAGATATGCTTCAAGCATGATTGCGCCTTCTTCAAGTAGTGCAGCACCTGGGACACGCGATCTTGCAGCGTCACCATTGTGACTACACAATCCCAGTCAACCCAAAAGTACCCACTAGCTTCCAATCGCTCTTGGATCAGGCAGTTCAGTCGTATACTCACACGGTCCTTCTCTTCCTGCAGGAGATGAAGACTCACAACTACAAAGGACATTCAAGCAGCAAATGAATGAGTCGCCATTACAAGCGACACGGATAAGGGAAAAGGGAGTCTGACAAACTAACATTGCAGTTGTTCATTAAGCTGAGCCACCTCATGAAGTAGATAGGCTTCCCGCTCAAAAGCCTTTTTCGCCTTTGACTTCTAGACATCGGCAATACCACGGACGACTGGTGACTCTTGCTCTAAATGCTTCAGATGGTCGCGTGGTCGAGGCAGCAGTGATAGCTCCTCCACCTTCGAACATGGTTGCACCACAGGTTCGCTAGGGGAGGATGGACTAGGTACGTCAACAGAAGGCACATCATGCGGATCATTCGAAGGTCCCTAACCAGGCAACAGAATAGAGGAATAAGAGCCATCATTTGAAAGAAACAAAAGCACAGAAGAATCAAGTATCAAACTTAACAAGTTTTGATAAGGGATACTCCCCACAACCGCAAGTCAAAACAAAGTATGCAAGTGCCAGCATGATTACAGAAGGACAACATGACTATGCCTATAGCTACGCATTGGCACTTGGGGGCTTCATCGACTCAGTGGCAGCCTCCGATGATGTGGACTTCTTAGCTACAACCTCTGACGCCGTGGCCTTCGACGTCTTCGACCTTTTCTGCTCCTCCGAGTACCTCACAAGTGTCTCTATGAGACGAGGCCCATACTTGTGTCAACAAGTGGCGAGAAAAAACTACCTGTTGTCCATCTGCAGAAACCGGCATCGTCGTGGAGACCTAGCTAGGGTCCAAGTTGACACTGTGGGCTTGCGTCATCGCAAGCCCCATAGTAGCGCCGACCCCTTTCTGTGCATTCTTATACTCCATGGGGACGCCACCGGCAAAGGCCTCGATGAGTCCATTAAGATCTTAAATTATCTTGACCTTGGGAAACATCTCCTCTTGAAGACGCCCAAGTGCAACCTTGGCATTTTTGAGTGACCCTTGAACGCCGACGCTGGGTCTTCGACTACAGCCACGACGCTAGCCAATGCATCATCACGAGCAAGATCTCAGGGATCGAAACTCATACCAGAAGCGTCTGCATAAAACCCACAATTAAATTTATCAGATGTTGAATAAAAGAAGAAAAGGAAATTCTTCACGAAACAAAACTGCAACAACAGAATACCTGAAAGCCCTTTAGCGATGGAATGAAGTTGTTCTGCGAACATATTCTCTCGGCCAGCTGTAGTGGCCGCGAGGTCATCTTCGCGCCTCTTAGACTCTTGTTTAGAGCGCTCGAGGGCTGTGAGTGCCTCATCCTTTTTCTTATCTGCAATGTTAAGACCCTTCTCGAGGGTAGTAACACGACGGATGTGATCATCGTTCTCAGCTGAAAGAATGATGTAGCTCATCCAGATTTTCTACGATAAATTTAAGGAAAAATAAGAAGAAGATGACCACCTTCGAGCTGGCGAGTGCGGTTATCTAGCCAAGCATATTGTCGGCCTAAAGTTGCAATATGTTCGCCAAGGCGAATAGATTCTTTCAAGATAGGTCGTAGAAGAAAACGCAACATCAGCACTAAAACAAATTCAAATGACAAGAATGAAGACACTTACATGATCATCCAGGGACTCTGAAGTCTCCTTCTGGGTGGATGTCCGAGCAACCATCTAATGGCCCCCCGCGTAGGGGGGACTCGAAGAATTAGCACCGGAGTTGGCCGCTACCTAGGGAGAGTGCAAATGCTCCTCCACATTCTTGTCTTTGAAGTCTGTGACTCCGGTCTCTTTCAAAAAGGGACTATCATCGGATGATGATGACGCAGTTTTGCTACAGCAAAATTCGCAACTCACTTCAGAAAAAAGATCCTCAAGACATGAAATTAAAATGGCGAAGTCAAAAACTTTACCCCTCGAAATTTTCACGGTCGAAAGTGTCCCACGACTCGTCCTTCTGCTCCCTCAACTTCTTTCGCGCAGGAGGAGCTACAACGCGCTTGGGCACTGCAGGGATCAGAGCGTCCACCTCTGTCGAAGGGCCCTTCGGCGTCTCTAGCGACGAGGCATCTGATTCCTTGCTCTGGGAGCGCTTGCGAGTGCTGCCCCCGCTGCACTCAGGGGATCCTTGCTCCTCAATGACAGGGACGGTAGAGACGGATTTGTCCTCCTCCTCTGCATTAGGAGGAATTATCCCTTCTGGATGGGGAGGGAGGACGGTCGCCACCTTCCATTCCTGTAACAAATAGGCACAATGGCATTACAACAGGCCTTGCAGGCAATTGAAGAACCATAGAAGAAGCAATAATAAAGTTACCTCAGGTGGAGGGTGACTCGCGCAGAACAGGAGCACAACTGAATCACCTAGGAGCTTCTCCTTGGCGGTGAACTTGGTCACCCCCTGAATCTCTTGTCCACTTCACCTAAAGAAATGTTCTCCTGGGAGACGCGAGTGATGTCACCGACACCAGTCCAGTAGTACATTGGGTGTGCCCTAGCTTGCAGCGGCTGCACCCGGTGACGCATCCAAGTGCGGATGAAGTCCAGGCCGTCAATCTCATTTCCTCGAATAAACTGGAGGTCGCAGATGCGCTTGTACAAGACTTAGACTCCCTTGGCCTCGCCGGGCATCACCACATTCTTCCAAGATCTCCTCTTCTTCAACTCCGCTTTCGGGTTAAAAGGAGCAAGCCTGGAAAGCTCACCCTCGACATTTTGATCGTGGATTTAAAACCACTTCTCCCTCTGCTGGCTCGTGGTTGATGTCGAGCTCGTTGGGGAACCCCAAGAGCAAGGTATGATGAGCACAGCAGTAAGTTTCCCTCAGTTATGAAACCAAGGTTATCAATCCAGTAGGAGCAAGGAAACACCCCAAAGTTGTTGCTAGCTGAGCCTGGCAGGACGCACTACCGGTGCTAGTAGCAACATGGAGACCTGGACAACACAACCACAGAAATCTGTCCCCAACTTGCGATGAGGTTGTCAATCTCACCGATTTTGCTGAAAACGCAGGATTAAACGTATCCAATGGAAGGAAGTAATAGTTTGCAGAAAGTAAACACAAAGCAGTTTGTAGATTGAATGGAAAATAAAGGACCGGGGTCCATAGTTCACTAGAGGTGGCTCTCCTTAAGATAGATAACACGCTGGGTGAACAAATTACAGGGGGCAATTGACAAACATCGAAAAAGCATACAAGCATATACTAATCATCTTGAATCCTTTGAGACTTGATTGGGCATTACAACATTATACATAGACCGCCATCCAACTGCATCTATGACTAATTATCCACCTTCAGGTTATCATCCGAACCCCCCTCTAGTATTAAGTTGCAAGCAACAAATTATTGCTTTATGAATTGCGTGTAATGTAAACAATATGATTGTTCTATGAACAAAGGATTGTTGTTTTCTCCTTAGTAGCAACAACACATCTAGTACCTTAGAGATTTCTGTCGCTTCCCTAGATTACTAGAGGCATGAACCCACAATCGAGCATAAATACTAACTCTTGAGGTTGCTAGCATTTACTTGGCCAAGATAGCTACTAACAACGGAAAGCATGCAAGATCACAAATAACAAAGACATGATAGAATCAATAATCAATCTGAAATAGCATCTCAATATCCATCGGATCCATGCAAACACAACATGCAGAATTACAAATAGATGATCTTGATCATGAACGGAGCTTACAAGATCTAGACATGAAAGCACAAAGGAGGAGAACCAGCCATCTAGCTACTACTTGGATCCGTAGTCCAAGGATGAACTACTCATGCATCACACCGGAGGCTTGCATGATGATGAAGAAGGCCTCCAGGGTGAATTCCCCTCTCCGGCAGGGTGCCGGGAAGATCTTCAGATCCCTCTCGATCTAGGGATGGAGATGACGACGGCTACAGACTCTTTCGTGGATTTTTGATCAGGTACATAGGGTTTTCGTCCTGAGGGCATCTTATAGGCGGAAGGGGAGGCCGAGGGGGTGCCTGGGCTGGCCACACCACCCCCTGGCGTGGCCAGGCCTGGCCCGTGCGGCCAGGTGGTGTGGTGGCCCCCTAGCTCCTCTCTGTCTCGTATTCTGGCTCCAGATGTCTCCCAGTAAAATAGTGACTTTGGCTTTTGTCCCGTCCAATTCCGAGAATATTCATTTTCTGACTTCCTGGAACCAAAAACAGCAGAAAACAGGCAGCTGGCACTTATTAATAGGTTAGTCCAAGAAATCATATGAAAAGTACTCCATAGTGTGGACAAAACACAAGAAAGTAGATAAAACCAAGCATGGAACATCAAAAATTATAGATACATTTGCAATGTATCAACATCCCCAATCTTAACTCCTACTCGTCCTCGAGTAGGTAAGTGATAAAAAGAAAGAATAATTTTTTAGGTGACATGCACCATCATAAACTTGATCAAAGTATTTGTAAAGCATGGATAGTTGGGATCATAGTACTTCAATCATAACATGAAAGACAAAGTTCTAGCAATAAGACAAAGAAACTATGTTGCAACACGAAAGGGCACAAACAAAAGATTCATGAATAACAATGCTTTGCAAGACGTTTGTTTGTTTCACATAAATAAAACATAGCATAATAGTATTCAGCTTGTCCCTCACAGAGTAACAAATATAAATGCATAGGACACCTTCAAAGTTCATAAGAGTGACTAGATACAAATAGTTTAAAACAAGCAATATCAAGTTATGCACCAATCAACTAGTCTTGGGACAATGCACATAGAACTAAGAATGGCCACTATGCTCTCAAAGTAGGTGTATAAAGGTAGAAGGTGGAGACTCAATATAATGGTGGAAGAAAGGCCTTCATAGAAGGAAGTAGGGATTCAAATCTCATAAAGAGCTTCCAAAAATTATAGTACTTAATAGCTTCTAGCTCTCATTGCCCCTATCATAAGCATCTTGAAGTGATTAAGGTTAAAGTGAAGAAACTATGGTGTACATGCTTGACAAAGTATAAGTTAGAAATCTCATGTCCCTTGAATACGAGGGCCGCTCCTCATGCTACTCAAGTTTATTCACCGGTAAGTTCTTGTCATCGTAAGTACATGTGTATCATAGAGAACCGCCAATGGGGTACCCCTTGCCCGATGATACAGAAGAATCCCCATATCAAAATGACAAGGGAAGCAGACAACGAGCATCTCAGCAATCTTCTTATTTACCATGGGAATATGGTGCTTTTTTCTCTCTTTCCTCTTTTCATAATCTCATTTTTTTCTCTTTTTCTCAATATAGGACTGCTTTTTTATAAGAAGAATGCTTCATAGACAGCTCATTATGGTTACGCTGCAGGTTTCCACCATGTCAGCATGGATTAGACCAGCGGCCCAGGCGTTTCTCTAACACATATACATAACTCCATGGACTTACAAGCTCCCCTTTCATTTCACACAAACGACATCCATATACAAAAGAGCATGATATCAACTAGGTACAAAGTACCAGTGCAATGTTGAAAGCGTTCCCCATGACAGCATGGTTCTGCTGATTCCCAACAAATAAGTGCAAGCATATACAACATAGACGACACAATGGTTCAAGTTTATTAAGGGCAAGAAAAGTAAAGTGTGCCATCAAGTTCGTGAGAGCTTTAATCACTAGTTTTCTCATAACAAGTTTAATTTGGAAGGTAAAAAAAAGCATGAATATACTTGGAATAGCATAAGCTAGTAGGTAGGTATGGTGGACTCTTTGGAATAACTTGGTTTAGGGAGTTGGATGCATTAGTGGAACTCATACTTGGTTGTGGAGGCTAGCAAAAGACTGGGAGCAACAAACTAAGAGAGCAATAATGGCCATAATCATGTAGAGCGACAAAACATCATTGATCAAAGCATAAAGTGATACTACATGTTGAAAACTAAAGGATCATAAAGGCTATGGTGACTTTGAATAGTCATAACATGGTGTGAGCATATGCCAAGTCAACCCAAATAAAGCATCAAAGGAGAATACCACTATACTATGCTTTAATATGCTAAAACAACGCATGATTCATCCAAGGCACATTAAGAAATCTCAATTGTTTATAACAAGTCATGCTACAGCAAAGAATACTAAGCATAAAGCCAAAAAAATATCAAGCATGTCATGACAAAGCATAGGCCACAGTAAAAAACAAGCTCTTTTTACCACTTAAGCATGAGCTTTCCTACTCTTTTCCAAACCAAACCAAACTATTTGAAAACCAATGCATGAAAGAGGGGGTCCAACCAATTTATTCAGCAAACTAAGCAAACAAAAGCAAATGAAAAACCAAAACAAAAACAAAAAGTAAGACGCTCCAGGAACAACACATCTGTGCATGAAACAATAACAATGAAGCGTTTGGAAGAAACCTTGGATTTTTATTGATGAAGAAGGGGTGCCTTGGGCATCCCAAGCTTTGACGCTTGTACTTCTTGGATATTTCTTGGGGTGACATGCGTGGCATTCCCAAGCTTGAGGTTTAGTCCATCTTTCATCTCATTACTCATTCCTTCCATACACCTGAAATTTTTCCTTCATACAAAACTCCACACAATCTTTATTAGCAACATTAGTGCACTCAAGATAATAAGTCTTTAGGTTCACTTCTAACACAAATAAACTTCGATTAAAACACTAGATACTGTAGCACTTCCCTCAAAAAGCTCAATTGCCCAAAAAGAACTCAAAAAGGAACCAACAAGAAGCAAATGCAGAAAATGGCAGAAATCTGTCAAAACAGACCAGCAGGTAAAGACGAATTTTTTCAAAGACCTTCTATTGCTCAAATCAAAAAGTGTTGAACTAACGAAAGTTAGATAACAACCTGGGGCAGAAGCACAAACATTCACGCCTCAAAAATACATTCAGAGATTTTACACGAATTCTTACGGTGAAGCACAAAAATCTGTTTCGGGACAGCAACTTTCCCAATCATTACTTCTCTCTCATTAGAGGTTACTCTTGGCACAAAAAGCAAATAAAAAGGATAAGGAGCAGTTATTACTGAAGTAATAACTTCCAAGAATCATCTAAAACTTTTGGGTTATCTTCTAATAAGTACTTTTCTTTAACGCCTTTAAGTTAGCCATAAGAAGCAAGAAAGAATCAAGTGTTGTCAAATGAAGAAGCATTAAGAGTAATACGAGAAATATCTTCAACAAGGCAAGGTATATCATCCAAATAAGTTCTAGAGGATCCTCTCTCAATGCTCTTAGGTTCACTATTTTCATCAAAAGGGTTTTCAGGAACAATCCAATAAAGATTCTTTTCTATGGCTTCATGATTGCTACCAGTTTAAAGGGTATTGGTATCTTAGTTTCCTCCCCATTAGGTTCAGTTTTGTTCATCTTTTCTCGTGTACCAAAAACATCTACACATGAGCCTAGCATATTGAAATGTTCAAAGACTTTTCTAGCTTCCTTGGCAACATCATAGAATTCCTTCAACAAAGTTTCTAGAATAAAATCCCTCTTTTCAGGGTCCTCAAAAATTACTTGGCAATAGAATTCCTTGGCAACATTACTTGAATTAAGGGGTTGAGCTTAACAAACCTAGCTTCCAACATGTGAAGAAGCTACAACAATCTCATAGTTTGGAGCAAGTTTTGCAAGGGATCTATCCTCAGTATCCTCATGTTTACTAAAATGATTAAAGAATTCTTAAATATTATCTTTTCCAATTATAGAGCCACTACATATTGAAAGGTCTTTCAAAGTGAATTTAGATCTCAACATGGTGAGCTAAGAAAGAGGTAACCACTATAGAAGACTTATTTTTTGTGTGTTTTTAATAAAGAAAGCAAACTTGTAAAACTATTTTTTGTGTGTTTTTGATAAAGAAACAAGCAAACAAAGCAAAAGTAAACTAAGCAAAACAGAAATAACAAAGTAAAGCGATTGGTTATGAGGGACTCCCCTTGTGAAGATGTCCTTGACTCCCCGGCAATGGTGCTAGAAAATACTTGCTGGCTCGTGGTTGATGTCGAGCTCGTTGGGGAACCCTAAAAGGAAGGTATGATGAGCACAACAGTAAGTTTCCCTCAGTTATAAAACAAAGGTTTTCAATCCAGTAGGAGCAAGGAAACACCCCAAAGGTGTTGCTAGCTGAGCCTTGGCAGGGCGCACTACCGGTGCTAGCAGAAACGTGGAGACCTGCTCAACACAACCACAGAACTTTGTCCCCAACTTGCGATGAGGTTGTCAATCTCACCGTGTTTTGTGGAAACAAAGGATTAAACGTATCGAATGGAAGGAAGTAATAGTTTGTAGAAAGTAAACACAAAGTAGTAAACAGTTTGTAGATTGAATGTAAAAGAAAGGACCGGGTCCATAGTTCACTAGAGGTGGCTCTCCTTAAGATAGATAACATGCTGGGTGGACAAATTACAGCGGGGCAATTGACAAACATCGAGAAAGCATACAAGAATATACTAATCATCTTGACTCCTTTGAGACTTGATTGTGCATTACAACATTATACATAGACCGCCATCCAACTGCATCTATGACTAATAATCCACCTCCAGGTTATCATCCGAACCCCCTCCAGTATTAAGTTGCAAGCAACAGATTATTAGTTTACAAATTGCGTGTAATGTAAACAATACGATTGTTCTATGAACAAAGGATTGCTGTTTTCTCCCTAGTAGCAACAGCACATATAGTACCTTAGAGATTTCTGTCACTTCCCCAGATTACTAGAGGCATGAACCCACTATAGAGCATAAATACTAACTCTTGGAGTTGCTAGCATCTACTTGGCCAAGATAGCTACTAACAACGGAAAGCATGCAAGATCACAAATAACAAGGACATAATAGAATCAATAATCAATCTGAAATAACATCTCAATATCCATCGGATCCCTGCAAACACAACATGTAGAATTACAAATAGATGATCTTGATCATGAACGGAGCTCACAAGATCTAGACATGAAAGCACAAAGGAGGAGAACCAGCCATATAGCTACTACATGGACCCGTAGTCCAGAGATGAACTACTCACGCATCACACCAGAGGCTTGAATGATGATGAAGAAGGCCTCCAGGGTGAATTCCCCTCTTCGGCAGGGTGCCGAGAAGAGCTTCAGATCCCTCCTAATCTAGGGATGGAGATGACTGTGGCTACATACTCTTTCGTGGATTTTTGATCGGGTACTTAGGGTTTTGGTATCGAAGGCAATATATAGGAGGAAGGAGAGGCCGAGGGGGTGCCTAGGCTAGCCACACCATCCCCTGGCGCAGCCAGACCTGGCCCCCGCAGCCAGGTGGTGTGGTGGCCCCCTGGCTCCTCTCCGTCTAGTATTATAGCTCCAGATGTCTCCCGGTAAAATAGTGACTTTGGCTTTTGTGCCGTCCAATTCCAAGAATATTCATTTTCTGACTTCTTGGAACCAAAAATAGTAGCAAACAGGCAGCTGGCACTGTGGCTCTTATTAATAGGTTAGTCCAAGAAATCATATGAAAAGTACTCCAAAGTGTGGACAAAACACAAGAAAGTAGATAAAACCAAGCATGGAACATCAAAAATTATAGATACATTTGCAATGTATCACCCTCCACCCCTGGACAAAATGGGAGCTCTTGAGGGAGAAGTAATGGATAGTCGTGTCCACATGGATACCACAGCCTCCAATATCATATACCACAAACCCAGAACTCGACTTTCGCTTCAGTTTGAAGAGCTTTTTGAAGAGGCCGAAGTGTGGCTCGATTCCGAGCAAGCACTCACAAAGAGTTATATAGCACACAATGTGTAGAATAGAATTTGGGGCAGCTTATGCAGCTGGAGCCTGTAAAACAGAGTAACCCTCGCACAAACTTGTGGAGGGGGAGAGAAAGTCCCCGAAGGACAAAGGCCCCAAAATCCAGCAGGGGGATCGGGGATTACCTCCAGGCCAGACATCTTGCAGTCTTTTTCATCAGCAAGGAGAAGACCATCCCGGCGCTGTTGCTCGAGCTCATGTTCTTTGATGGTGGTGTGCCGCCACGATCCATTGGTGACGCGCATCCCCGCGCCTTTCTTCTTTCCGGCCATAGAAGTGGTGCTGGAACCGGTGGTGACGTTGTCCTTCTTCTTGTTCGAATTAGTGACTGCAGAAGATCAAGATGCGCCCGCAGCTTTCTTCTTCCCCATCTTCCACTGGCGATGAGATCGCATGAAGTATCTTGGGAAGGTTTTGAGACCGTCCAACGCAGCGGCGGGGGCATGAGCAATGGAGGCAGCAGCACGCCAGGTAGAATACGAGGAAATGTGGAGAAATTTACCGCACAGGAACCCCTACTTAACCACAAGGAAGATGCAACCCAACAGCCAGAAGCGCATCAACCGGACGTGTGGCGCAAATCAAGGTGGACGTGTGGCGATGGGAACGATGAACCATCGCCACACTTTCCCCACTACGTGTGAAAATCGAGGAGGCGCAGTTAAAACAAAGATTACACATGCCTGGTCAAATATCAGTCAGATATGGGGCCCCACTTTCGTCACATCCCATCAATACTGCTTGGGTGGGCAAATGAGATCATCTAATCATCAGCACTGACGTCATGTGCTTTAGCAGAGGATACATTTTACTACTTTACTCCTTTCTTGACTATGCGAGTCGACCAAGCACTCGGGGGCTACTCCTAACAGGAGCGCTGGCCATGCACCCGAAGATTCTCATCGACACAGAACTGCCATCACTAAATTATTACCCCTCTTTGGATGAACGATTCAATTATGTACTGGGGGATGACTCCCATAGGGAGCGTTGTAAGCATATTCAGCTGAAACGAGGAATGACAGCAATCAAAAGCATATTCAAAGTCCCCACCCGAGTTTGCGACTCAAATAGGCACTCGGGGGCTACTCCCATAGGGAGCACTAGCCGCACAGCCTATGATTTTTTTAGTTATTAAACATGTGTTGATTACGTCCACATTCGAAATGGCGACTCCGCCTCACAGTCTCCCTGCAAAGAGACTACGTCTCCTGGGAGAATATCATTTTACGGCCCGAAAGTTGGGTCGCCCAGGCAATGCGGTACCCAAGTTGATTTTTATCACCATGATTCAAAAAGTTGGGGCGCTAATTGCTGAGAGGTGTCTTTCGTGAATGATGGCCAAACCCAATATTTTCAAATCGCTCCCGTTAACTCAGGATATTCCGTTACACTAGTTCCTGATGTGCCCCTCATTTGCCGGTCACTATTTTTAGCCACCCTACACGTGCCGTAGGGGCAAATCCATTACTGTGCTTTCCTAACTCTCGACACTGAATCTTGCTGCGGCGGCGGTGGCGGTCCCTTTTCTTCCCTTCCCCGACCCTAAATCTGACGGCAGCGGAGGACCTTTTTTCTCCCTCCCCCGACACTGAATCCGACGGCGGCGGCCCAACATGTCTTGCAAGGCGAAGGTTGTAGCTACGTCGCCGACTGATTCAGGTCCGTCGGGGCCCAAGTCTGGGGCTCAACGCGTAGCAGCGGCGAGGTCTTCAGCCCCGGTTAGCGTGGAGGCTAGCAAGGATTCTGCTCCCATGGTACCTACGAGAAGCAGGTTGAAGAGAAAAGAAAGGCCGGCGGCGGATTGTTCGGCTCCGGTGGGCGGATGCAACACCTAGATCTCGAAGAAAAAACCTAGGAGAAGAGCGAGAGGTGAATTTTTCTTATCTGTGCCTTATCTTGCAATTAGATTAGTTACGGCATAATAGAATCGAATGAACGGAAATGTTCCCCTTTTTAATCAAATTAGGCACAGCTTTGATACAAGGGACCTATATGAGTTCACAGTTCATGTTTGGCAGTACACTACAAAACTTGATTTTGGTGGCGAGAGGGTTGTGTTCGAGCAAGATGTGCATCTGCTTGTGAACTGCAAAGAGGTTGTGTCTATTTCGCAGCTGGTAGATATGCTTGCAGCTATAATTCCCTGGGGCTCTACACAGAGGACAAAATTGGTGTGGCGCAACATGAATGATACCTATAGCAAATTGAGCACTCCCATGAGCTTCAGATGGTTTGGGAGTGTTGTGTAGCTGATCGTAAGGTGAAAGTTGAAGCGATGATTGATGATATATATGCAGATGCTGGAGATCTTGCTTCTAGAGCTTCTGCTCCTAGATAATACAGACCAATAGATGTTGATCTAGATAAGTTCAGTATACCCATAGAGGTGGATTCATACATGGCAAAACTTGATGAGGGAGTTAATAAGCCAGTTTCGTCATGTACTGTGGAGATCACTGCCGATTCCAAAAAATAACTCTTGATGAAATGAGAGAGATGATCGGTAAGGAAATCAGTATTGGCCCTAAGCAGATGGCAAAAATCCGGTGGTGGCACCATAAGAAGCAGCAATCCATAGATGTTTTGGATACTGAAGATCTTATGCAGATTATGCGACGAAAGAAGCAAACCAAGAAGGTGTTCTTCCTTGTACCATTTCTGATGTTGTTGAACAGGTTATAGTGGATGTAGATGCCCCTGTAGTGGCTGAACAGAATGAGGTGGCCGACGTTGATGAGATCTGATGAGAGCTGCTACCCTGGGCTTGTCATATGGACCGTGGGGGTCCCCTGCCTGTATTTGTAATATTGACTTATGTTGCATTTAGAGCGTGTTTCTGTGATTATGTTTGTTGAGAGATTGCGATATAGTGCTGTGCGAGCTGTTGAGATTTTCGGACATGTCACTCACTGAAACCATCGTTGTTGTATTAAGACATAAGTACATTGTAGTTGACATGATTATGTTTCTTAAGATGACGTACCGTACTTGTTTCTGTTATTATGTTTGTTGGGACATTGTAATGTAATGTTTTGTGAAACCATGACTGGACTAGTGATGCATAAATACATTGTAGTTGACATGATTATGTTTCTTCAGATGATGTACTGTACTTGTTTTTGTTATTTTGTTTGTTGAGAGACTGCAATGTAATGTTTTGTGAAACCATGACAGGACAAATGATGTGTAAGTACCTTGTAGTCGACATGATTTTGTTTCTTGAGTTGATGTAATATACTTGTTTCTGTGATTACGTTTGTTGAGAGATTGTAATGTGATGTTTTGTGAAACAATGTTGTGATTATGTTTGTTGAGAGATTGTAATGTAATGTTTTGTGAAACCATGACTGAAGAAGTGATGCATAAGTACCTTATAGTTGACATGATTTTGTTTCTTTAGATGATGTAATATATACTGGTATGTTTTCGTTAGGCAATGAAATTGGGATGGAGGGAGTGCAGGTTTAATATTTGAAATGAGAATATGTGAAGAGAATCCATATCAGGCAGGAGACAGTAATCCAGGGAAAGGGCATGGTATCCATTAAACTATTGTAACATGCCAATTTAGTCATTGTTGCAGCGGTAGAAGGGCTGCTCTCTCTCTCTCTCTCTCTCTCTCTCTCTCTCTCTCTCCCTCTCTCGCTGACGCCTATCGTCGGATTGAGGACTAGTACGCCATGAGGGGGTCCTCGAGGCGTGCGGAAAAGAGGGGTGTGAGACGTACGGTGTTCCGGGACGGTGAGCACACAAGTTTACCCAGGTTCGAATCCGCTGGCTTTGGACGGACCCTACTCCTGCTAGCAATCCAGTAATACGGCAAAGCCGGAATATGGGTTACAATGGTATCGCCTGTGCGAGTTGAGGGTCTAAAGTATTGGGTGTTATCTGGTGCCCTAAAGGCTCTCCCTAGGATGGCTTATATAGATATCCGGCCTAGGGTTTTATAGGAGAGATCAATCTGGCTACGACTAAGAGTTGGTTACACAGTACATCTTGAACTACAAGTAACATTATGGGCCTAAGTCGATAAGTCTTCTGGGCCTTCCTGTAGCCGGATTGGACTCTGTCTTCTCTCTCTAACTAGGCCGCCCGTGAAGCAAAGCTCTAACCCGAACTGGGCCAGCCTGGTCAGTGAGGAACTGTGAGGATACCCGGAAAGTATATCCCCAACAGCAGCCCCCGGAGGCCTCCAAGATCCAAAGTTGGATTTTATCATCGTCTAGCTTGATCTTCGGCTTGCAGAATCTTGAAGGCTTCCTGAAACTTCACAACAAAAAATACGATCCAGGTCTTACAAGTAAGTCGGACCTTTCAATTGGTTACTCGGATTTTCCAGCTCGCTTTTTAAAATAAGCCGGAACTTGGTCTCTAACGCCACCTGACACAACTATGGTCAGGTCATGTCATCTGACAGACTTTCCGTCAGCACGACCGTTGGTGGGTCCGTGGCTCGCGGAACCGAGGCGCCGTTTCAATGCGTGCGTGGAGATCGAGGCGACGTAATCATCGCGCGGGCCCTCCCCAGTTCTTTCCACAACGCGTGGCGGTTACACTGCAGCGTTTGCACGAATCTTGGCATAGGTAGGTGGATATAAGGGGTTTAGATTTCTTCTTCTCCTCTCCACCAGTCCTTTGTCGTTCCTTCCTTCCCAATCCTCCTGCGTCCCAAAGCCTCCACGTCCTCATCCCACAGAGCTCCTAGCGCCGCCACTTTAAGGTCACCTTATTCACCGGAGAAAAATGGCTTCCTCTTCTTCTTCCTCTGGTTTGGCGGCGGCAGCGGCGGAAGCAGCAGCGAAGAAGGAGAGTTTCCGGGGAATCTGGATCCCCTGCGCCCTTGACGAGGCAGGCCTCAAGAACGTGGAGAAGGAGGGGCTTCTTGCCGCTGGCGACTGGCGGACCGGCCTCGGCGAAACCGTCCCCAACCCGCGCGAGGGCGAGCGTGTCCACTTCGGCACCCATCTAGACCGAGGTTTGTCCTTTCCTCCCTCGGAGTTCTTCTCCGAGGTGATAGATCACTATGGAGTTCAACTCCACAATCTTCCTCCCAATTCTCTTCTAGAAATTAGTGCATATGCTGCGCTTTGCGAGGGCTTTCTCGGCATTAGGCCGAGTTTGCTTCTCTTCCGGTACTATTTCCATGTCCGGAGAAATTCCATCACTGCCGGTGTTCCTAATATCACAGGTACCATTAGTTTTTCTGTTAGACGAGACCGGGCCTATCCCAAAATTTCTGCCAGTGACTCGGTCAAACAATGGCCAGCCACTTTCTTCTACCATAGGGATATTCCGGCTCCCAGCAAAGCTACTGCTTTGCCGGCTTTTGTCGACAGAGCTGTCACAGTCCAACCTTCCTGGGACGAGGCTGCTCCGGCTCTGACCGATGATCTAATCCTCGCTAAGAGGCAGATCGAGTATTCTATCAAGCACAAGGGTCTGAAGGGATCCGACTTGGTCCATTGCTGGGTCTCACGTCGGATCCAGCCACTTCAGTACTACGGGGACAGACTGATGCACTCCATCACGTCTTCCAAAAAAGATTCCCTCCGCATCAGCCCGAAAGCCTACACCGCCCAGGGTTACATAAGCCAGATCAAATGGCTGATCAAGGAGCGGATCGAGAGGAAAATTCCGGAGGTTTCTCTGGATATGCACACGGCGGAAAACCCCGTGGTGCTGGTAAGCTTCCATGAATACACCTTTCATGTGTTTCAATCTTTAAGTTATATACAGCAATGCTGATATGCTTTCCTGTTTTCAGCTTGCTGACCTCCCCGAGTCGGAGCTTGCTCCACTCGAAGGATATCCTCCTGAGTTTTCTCAGGAGACCGAAGTAGTCCCATTGCCAGATCTTACGCTCAAGAAGCGTAAAGCTCTAACAGTGGCAGTTGGCACAAAGGAGGTGCCAGTCGTGAAAAGGTAACCTTTTGTCACAACATTTTCACCATTGCACTTTACTCAAGTTTCTTTCCGAGATGTAATGTTTCCGACTTTACTACTTTCTCAGAGCAAAACCAATCATCAAGGGCAAGCGGAAAGGGATTCCTTCGAAGCCCTTGCGACAAACGAAGCTTACCATAGCTTCCCCTGACACGGATCCTCCGACTCCTGCCCCTCAACCTTCTACA
Organism: Avena eriantha; assembly: GCA_910589775.1. Taxonomy (NCBI): domain Eukaryota; kingdom Viridiplantae; phylum Streptophyta; class Magnoliopsida; order Poales; family Poaceae; genus Avena; species Avena eriantha. The sequence goes on from OU342743.1 coordinate 239,299,292, forward strand.
ACACCGGCTATTACTCCTTCTCTGGTTGTTGTAGAAGATCCGGCTCCTCCAACGGCGCCTGTGATCCTTGGGTCACACACTGACGTCACCGTGGGTGCGTTAGCTCAAGATAAGGGTGAACCCTCTTCAGGTAATGATCCCTCGGATGAAGTCTTCGCCGATAACCTCCTTAGCAATCCCGGACTTGCCAAGTTTGGCTTATCCTGGAAATCTACAGAGGAGATCCAGCGGCTGGCTAGGCAAGTCCTGGACAAAAGCCATCTATCCCCCGAAGAGGAAGCGCAAGAAGCAGAGGACGTCAAGTTCTCTGACCTTCTCGCTCAAATCCGCCTTCACGACGAGAGAATCAGGACTGGCGAGCTTCCAACAACCCCAGTAATTCCTCTTACCCTCGCCGAGAAGGTGGCAGCTGAAGTGAACGCGGGGTTAGACAAACTAACCCGCGAGCAATATGTAAGTCGGAATTCCAACTCTTTTTTTTTACATTATGTTATATCATATCCTCTAGCCCCCAAGCATGAAGTAGGATATAGAAATCCAGGTTTATGCTTTCATTAGGATGCCAAAGAACGAACTAGTGTAGCCCCCAAGGCTCGTGCTGATATTTAGCAAAAAATATTAGCCCGAGTCTTAAGTAGCCTTCTGACTTTGGGTATTCCGACTTACAGAAAATATGTTCCTATAACCAGGAATTATTAACCAATGTCTGTGATAAGCGGAGAGAGATCAAAGCTCTCCGGCATAAAAATGCTGAGCTCAAGGTAGCCAAGGATGAAGCCGAAGGTAAACATTCCGAGATTGAAACCTTGTCTTTTGCTTTTTCAATGTCGAATTTTTCTGAACTTTTGTTCTTTTGGACTTACAGCGTTGGTGAAACAATTCATCGCTATGATTGAAGAGGCCGAGAACCTCAAGACCCTGGTGGTGGAAAACAAGGGACTCCGCCAAGAGCTGGATAAGCTCAAGGCTGATCATGAAAGGAGCATAGCTCAAGTCCTTGAATCCTCCTCCATGGCCACTGAAGAGCGCGATCGCAAGATTGCCGCTCAAGATAAAGTTATCTCGGACCTCAAGAATGAGCTTGGCAGATAGAAAGATCTCTCTGAAGCGCTCCGGGCTGAACTCTAGAGTCTCCGGGAGGAGAAGACCAAGATTGACGACGTAATTCTTCGTACGTTCCATCTGTCTGATTTATCATTTCTTCAACTTTCATCAATGTCGGATTTTCCTTGACTTGTGTTTGTGTATAGGTCCTCTGAACTTGACGGACTCCTCCTCGTCCGAGCCCAGCACTCACCGACTTACCCAAGTTGGTGATCTTCTTCATGACTACCGCCAGTCCCTTGAGGACATTGGCGAGTCTCTCGGGATTCCGAACATGCCAAGCATGTCGGACTTCCAGGTGCGGGAGAAGGCCAAGGAGATGCCGCAGCTCGTTCGAGACTGGAACATGTCCTACGCGCGGACTGCTACGCAAAACGCTCTCACCATGGTCATGAGCCACCATGGAAACATGGAGATATGGCAAGTGACCAGAGGGTACTGCAAGGTAGACGAAGACGGCCAGGAGCAAGACCTTCAAGCCATCATGCACTCCTGCGCCGGATATGGGTGCCACGTAGCTGATCTGACCAGCTACGAGATCCCCTTCTTCACCCGCATAGATACCCCGCCACCTCCTCCAGAAGAAACCGAAGAAGCTTCCAACGATGAACGGACCACCTCGGATCCGGATATCTCGGAACGATATCAAGGCGGAGTAACCAATGAGCCGGCAGCTCCTTCATCTCCTCCTGCATCATAGACCACAAACTTATGTATTATTCTGTGAAAGAACATGATGCGCTTGTAAATATTAAGTACTATGACTTTTGCTAGTGCTAAATTTTTTATCTATTCAGCAATTTTGTCTTAGAATTTTTGCGTGCCTGAAATGTTTTCATAAGCACTTGAAAATTTTCCATCTCTACTTATCGTTTATCTGGCTTTCCGCCTCGTCCCTTTCGTGAGCCGGCTAAACCTTCAGCCGGAAACTTTGCCGAGCAACGGAGCTCAATTGCTAAACCAGTTTAAACTCGGAAACAAAGCCGGCTTCCAGTACCAACAATTCACTACTCGGAAAATACCCGCATCCAGCAATCAGACAAATAACCAAAGTAAATACTAGAATTTTTAGAGTTATACCTAAAGGTAGCAGTTTTAGAATCGGAAATCTAAACCAGAACGAACATGAGCATAAGGTACTTTCAAGCATTCTGGGATTTTCGACTACGACATGATCATTAGGAAATAAGATGGTACAAACTTCTCAGAAAAACCTTGAGGTAACCAAAACTTTTATTTCTCACAGAACATGTGCATATTTATGATTACAAAGAAGGATAAACTAAGAATAAAAGGGACGTAGCTGAGCAATATTCCACGGTCTGTCTAACTCATCCGGATTTGTACTTCCTCCAGCTCTCTTTCTCTTCTTAGTAGCAGGTCTTTCTTTGACTGGCCTCATGTCAGTTAAGTAGTATGATCCATTGTGCAATACTCAACTAACTAAAAAGGGCCCTTCCCATACTGGGGAAAGTTTGTGCTTTCTTTGTTGCACAAGCCGGAGAACAAAATCACCTTTATTGAAAGATCTAGTTCGGACTCTCTGGCTATGATACTTGCGTAACTTCTGTTGATAGGCTGTAGATCTCATTTCAGCAACGACGCGAACTTCTTCGACTAAGTCGAGATCATTTTGTCAAGAAATTTCGGCATCCTCTTCAATATACGCGGCCACTCTAGGAGAAGTATGAATTAAATCACTAGGAAGAACTGCTTCTACACCATAGACCAAGAAGAAAGGTGTATATCCTGTTGACCTGTTCGGAGTTGTTCGTAAACTCCAAATTACAGAGGGTAGTTCCTCTGCCCAAGCCCCCGCAGCACGTCTCAGTGGTGCTTCGAGTCTTTGTTTCAAGCCTTGTAGAATTAAACCATTTGCTCTTTCGACTTGTCCGTTAGCCTGTGGATGTGCGACTGACGCAATGTCAAGCCGGATATTTTGCTCATCGCAGAATTCAGCCAGTTCTCCCATGGAACAGTTACTCCCATTGTCCGTGATAATACTATTCGGATAACCAAACCGGATTATAACATCCTCGACAAATCTTTTGGTTGTTGCTCCATCACAACTAGTGACAGGTTTAGCCTCGATCCACTTTGTGAATTTGTCCACCATCACTAAGAGGTAAGTGAATCCACTTGGGGCTCGTTTAAAAGGTCCTACCATATCAAGCCCCCAGACCGCAAAGGGCCATGTTATAGGTATTGTTCGCAGCTGATCAGCCAGAACATGAGCTTGCTTGGCGTATTTTTGGCAGCCTTTGCATGTCTTGACTAATCGTTCGGCATCTGCCTTAGCTCTAAGCCAGAAAAATCCATGTCGAAAAGCTTTTGCCACTAAAGATTTGGCTGCAGCGTGGTGACCACACTCGCCTTCGTGGATTTCCCTTAAGATTTCCACTCCTTCTTCCGGAGATACACAGCGCTGAAAAACCCCAGAAACACTCCGTTTATGGAGCTCACCTTTAACAATAGTATAGGCTTTTGCTCATCGGATAATCTGTCGGCTCAACACCTCGCCTTCGGGTAATTTGCCATCTACCAAGTAATCAAGGTCGGGTTGAGTCCAGCTGGGAATTACAGCCAGAACTGCTATCAAAGGTGAGTCAGATTTGGTCGGATATTCCTCATCTACTCCCTTTATCGAGGGAACTTTGAGGTGCTCTAAAAATGCGCCATCCGGGACCTCTTTCCGCGCAGAGCCAATTCAAGATAATGCATCTGCTTCCTCATTTTCTGCTCGAGGGATGTGTTGAACTTCAAACCCTTCGAACAATTTAGATAGATCATCCACGACAGTTTTATATCCGAGACTTGCTGAGCAACAAGATCCGAATCTCCGTAACACATCAAACATCGGATGCCAATATCCTTAGTAATCTGGATTCCATGCAGCAGTGCTTCATACTCGGCAATGTTGTTTGTCGCTGTGAAGTGGATCTGCAACACGTATAAAAGTTTATCTCCTTGGGGTGATTTGAGCACCATGCCAGCCCCCTCGAGCCTTAGACCCATTGAAAAAGAGGGTCCAATATTCCGACTTAGGGAGGACCATGTTCTCCTTGGTCTCTATCCAATCAGCGACAAAGTCGGCAAGGATCTAGGATTTGATTGCTGTCCGGGGTTTGTACTCAATATCGAAAGCTGCAAGCTCTATGCTCCATTTGGCGACACGTCCTGTGGCATCGCTATTGTTGATTATATCTCTCATGGGAGCTTTGATCACCACGGTAATTAGATGCTCCTGAAAATAGTGTCGTAACTTACGAGATGCTAGAAAAACACCATAAGCCAACTTTTGATAGTGCGGATACCGCTGTTTTGATTCTGTCAGGACCTCGCTGACAAAGTAAGTCGAACGCTGCACCAGGTGTTCCTAATTTTCTTCTGGTCTCTCCACTACCATAACGATACGGACAACCTTATTTGTCACAGCAACGTAGAGCAACATCGGTTCCTGAGGTTCCGGCGCTGCAAGGATAGGAGCAGATGAGAGTACTTTCTTCAGGTCTTGTAGTGCAGCTTCAGCTTCGTCAGTCCAGACAAAATCCTTGGTCTTCTTCAAGAGTTTGTATAATGGTGCCGCTCTTTCACCAAGCCGGCTTACAAATCGACTGACCGCAGCAATGCAACCAGTTAATCTTTGTACGTCCTTCAGGCGAGTTGGCCTGGAAATGTTGAGAATAGCCTTGATTTTGTCACGTTTACCTCTATGCCTCTTTGAGACACGATGAAACCTAACAATTTTCCGGCTAGTATTCCAAAGAAGCATTTCTTCGGGTTAAGCATGATGTTGTATTTTCGTAGATTGGCGAACGTTTCCTCCAAGCCGGAAATCAATGTTTCCTTCTTTTTGGACATGACCGCGATATCATCCACGTATGCATGTACATTGCGTTCGAGTTGATCATGGAGGCAATGCTGCATCGTGTGCTGGTACGTAGCTCCTGCGTTCTTCAGCCCAAAGGGCATCGTAACAAAACAGAAGGTTCCGAAGGGGATTATGAATGAAGTTTTGACTTTGTCAGATTCCTTCATCCGGATTTGGTGATAACCGGAATATGCGTCGAGAAAACAGAGGAGTTCTGAGCCTGCCGTAGAATCGATAACTTGATCAATTCTAGGCAGAGCAAACGGATCTTTTGGACAAGCCTTTTTCAAGGCAGTATAATCAACACACATCCTTCAATCAGTGGTGTCCTTTTTAGGGACCATTACAGGGTTGGCCGACCAATCAGTATGGATGAACTCTTCTATGAATCCGGCTAACTCGAGCCACGCTAGTTCCTTAGCTATTGCCTTACCCTTTTCATCACCAAACCGGCGTAAGGACTGTTTGACGGGTTTAGCGTTCGGGTTTACATTTAGAGAGTGCTCGGCAAGTTCCCTAGGTACTCCGGTCATGTCAGATGGCTGCCATGTGAAGATATCTTGATTTGCTTGGAGAAACTTGACGAGCGCGCTTTCCTATGCGCTACTTAGGCCTACGCCTATATGGGTCACCTTGGAGGGGTCATCATCCTTCAACGGCGTCGTCTTCGTCTCTTCTGATGCCTTGAACTCCGGATTTGGCTTTGTGACCTCCTTCTTTGTTGCAGGCATCTCGGACGGATCTATGCTCTTCGTGATCTCCTGGTACTCCTGGGCGTGCAGCACGGCTTCGGCAAAGGTGGCATTTCCATCTTTGCACTCTCGCACCTTCTTCGGGTCTCCCCTGATGGTGATCACGCCGTTGGGACCTAGAATTTTCATCATATTGTAAATGTAACATGGACGAGCCATGAAAGCCCAGTAAGCCGGACATCCGAATATAGCGTGGTATGCGCTCTTGAACGGGACCACTTCGAAGGAAAGTGCCTCCGTCCGATAATTCTTTGGAGTTCCAAAAGTAACATCCAAAGTGATCTCTCCCAGGGAATTAGCTTGTCTTCCTGGGACAACTCCGTGAAAGATCACAGAGCTATGATTCAGCTGTGTTTCCGAGATCTTCATCCGGCGTAGCGTTTCGACATAGAGAATATTGATACTGCTACCACCGTCCATGAGGGTCTTGGAGAAACCATAACCGTCAATAAGTGGATTGACGATTAAGGCGTATTTTCCTCGCCTATGTAGCTTAGGCAGATGATCAGCGAGGTCAAATGTTATTGCCACTTCCGACCAGTCCAGATACTGAGGGACAGTCGGAACTGTTGTGTTGACCTCGTGGAGAACTGCTTTCTTGACCTTTGCTAGTTGAGATCCGAGGAAGGTGACGTAAGTGTCCTTCTTGGTGGGAAAAGTTTTCTTCCCTTCCGACTTGGGATTTGAAGCATCGGCTTCCTCCATGTCGGAATCTTCCTTGGTCTCTTTGTCCTTTTCGGGGTTTTTCTTTCCCTTCTTCCGCTTAGCCTTGTAGCCTGCGGTATCATCTTTCTTGATGTCATCGTCAAAACGACATTCAGCGTTGGTGTGGGACGAGCCCCCATTGGCGTCCAAGTGATGCACAAATGGGTTATTGGCGATGTCGGCCCAAGTGTAGGTTTTGCCTGGTTGTTGCTCTCCTCTACCTTGGACCCTTGATGTCCCACGGCCACGCCTGCGGCCTCCACCACGTCCTCCTCGTCCTCCAGACCCGGAAACAGTAGTGACTACTGCTGTCTCCGCGTTGGGTTTTTCTTCCGAGGTATTTTTGCGCTTCTGAGCTTGTTGCTTTGGTTGTTTTGCCGACTGAGGCACAGCCAGGACATTGAGTAATCCCTCTGCATCATCGTCAGCATATGCATACTTGCTCGCTGTTTCTATCATCTCTCCCAGATCAGTAACCTTGTCACACTTCAAGCGATGGCGCAGTAAACCAATTGGGAGACCTGCGATGAAAGCTTCAATCACAGTTTGATCATTTACTCCTTCGCCGGAGTTCTTGGTGTCAATCCATCATCCGAGGTAATCCCGGCAAGTTTCTCTGGCTTTCTGGGTGCAACGCTGTAGGTCTCCAACCGTACAGGGCCTCCGATATGTGCCTTCGAAATTCCGAAAGAACGCACTTTGTAAATCATACCAGTTATGGATGGTGTTCGCCGGAAGTTCATTGAGCCATGATCGTGCCATCTTCCGCAACATAAGTGGGAGATATCGGGTTGCGACCAGGCTGTTTCCGCCTTTGGCGATGCAACAAGCTTGGAAAAAATCCTGTAACCAGGTGTCTGGCCGAGCAATGCCGTCGTAGGCTTGGATATGTCTTGAGATAGCAAATCCTTCCGGGAACTTTGTAGCTCTGATGCATGGTCTGAAGCATTTTGGGCCCACGTATACATCATCATTTTCGTAGCGCCGAGCCTCTATATTGGAGTTGATCATGTGCCTTGCGTCGTTCAGGGATAGGGATCGTCCCAAATGTCGGTGTGGCTGCGGTGCCTTGGAGCCGGACTTCGGCTTCTGCCACCACCTCCTCCGCCATGTCGTCCTCCTTGACCTCCTTGGGGGCTGTTGTGATAACTGTGTGGTGGAGATGGTGGTGCGGCTGGATAGTTTCTGGCTGATCGACGGCCTCCGTCCGGAGCGTCATTATTCCCTGCGGCTCCGGGGAGGTTCTTGACTATGACAAGCCCCCTGCCGACTTGTTCCAGCGTGGTTTCCGTCGTTTCTTCGTCCGTCGTTCCCACCATGGCGAGGCTCAGCCGGACGGTTTTCATGTCTGGGAGGTGGCATTCTCTGACGAACCTCCTCCCGACGTTTCTCTTTATCTTCTCCCTTTCGGGGAGGATTCCTTGGATTCAGTGCAGCGATCGCGTCTTTCTCGGTGATTGGAGCGACATTGCTCCAGTTATGTGTAGCTCTGCGGTGTTGCCCCGACGATACGGTTCTTGAATAATTGTCTTCACTGCGTTCGGGTTAACGATACTGCACCCGAACGTAGTGGGATCTTACGTCGGCCCATGCTGGATCTGTGCGACATTGGTCGGAATTCGAGACCAGCTTTTGACTTCCAGACAAGGCGACCTTTTGCTGCTCCAGTCCCATATTGAGTAGCTTAATACCCAAACGTATCTCCTCTGGTCCTGGATTAGCCGATAGAATTTCGTGAGATGCCATGGTATTTTGCACTGGTGTTGGGTAAACCCAATCTCCGTTGCTATCCTTCCGTGGCTTCCCCATCTCATCTCAAAAAAGGACGGCACGGACACGTGGGAATTGGTTGTCATCTATGTGACGCTTCTGTGTCTTCTGATGCAGACGGGACATGTACTCCTTGTTTGACATACGCTTCTTCTCCACCTCGATGTTTTTGGCTTCATCAAGGAGTTGTTGACGACGCGCTTCTAGGGCCTGGGCCCTTTCGTCCAGCTCATCTGCAGTAAGTTCTGCAGCTGTAGGGATAGGTGTGGTTAATGCGGCATCGATGAGTTTACGCGCACCTTCAGTGATCACGTGTCCATCCACCGATGCTTCTTTTTTCGGCTCGTCTGGGATAAGTGCTCCATCCGAGTCTTCTTCGTATTCCTCGACGATTACCTCCTCTGTGAGGAGGTCTTTTGCCGGGGTCTTGTTCTTCTTGTTCTTCTTCTTTGCCTTCTTGGCAGCGCCGGTAGCAAAGACGGCTTTGGTTCCGTTTCCCAGAGTCAAGCTCTGATCGGTACTTTCGGACATCTGGATCTCGGGATTATCTCCGATGTCCATGTCATCCTGCGCTTTGGGAGAGTGTTCCCCAGATCCTTCATCCATGGCTTCTCCTTCTTCTACAGCTTTGGAGTTGTACTCCTCTTCGTATTCCACGGAGAACTTTCGGAAATCTGCCGACGTCATAGATTCATCCGAGGATGCGGGAACGTCGGCGTTTGTTTTAATTGCCTCCAGCACCGAGTCAGTGTTTTCTCTAGCATTGGCAGAGCCGGATCCGGATCCAACATATCCGACGAAGTGCGATGCGTGCTTCCTGAGGTACCTGCGGCTTTCGCGATCAGCCATATTGAAACTTTTAATGGTTTCGAGGATTGCATTTGCGCTAGCGCGTTGCAGTATCATACATCTTAGTGTGTACCTAAGAAAAGGCCTATCTGTCCCGGCATCGTCAGAGCTAGAATCAGTGTCGTTGATATGCTCCTCCTGGATTTCGACTTCCACTGGTGGGTCGATCTGGGATCCGGCTTCTCCAGAGTGATCCACTCCAGATTCGTCTTGGACCGTGAGGTCTTCTTCAGGATCGGATTTCTCCACTATCTCCGCAACTAGTGCGGGCTGGGTGGGATTAGGGTTTTCTGAGATCCGGAACTCTGCCGCCTCCGCGGACAAAGGGGACCCAGAAGATTCTTCTGCCTCTATCATCACCGCTGGGGTGGGTTGGGCAGGTTCAGCAAAACCGATGTAAACATCGATCTCGCCAAAAGACATGATAGTATAGGCAGCCACGGCCTCCCTAGCCGGAATCCAAGTCTCGTCGAGAACGATGAGAGGGACGTCGCCGGCGTAGAGGATGCGACCGACGGCGATGGTCTCGCCGATTCCAATTCTTGCAGATTCCGCTCGGAATGCAGATCCGAAGCTCACTTGCCCCACGGTGGGCGCCAACTGTCGGCGGATTGAGGACAAGTACGCCATGAGGGGGGTCCTCGAGGCATGCGGAAAAGAGGGGTGTGAGACGTACGGTGTTCTGGGACGGTGAGCACACAAGTTTACCCAGGTTCGAATCTGCCGGCTTTGGACAAACCCTACTCCTGCTAGCAATCTAGTAATACGGCAAAGCCGGAATATGGTTACAATGGTATCGCCTGTGCGAGTTGAGGGTCTAAAGTATTGGGTGTTATCTGGTGCCCTAAAGGCTCTCCCTAGGACGGCTTATATAGATATCCGGCCTAGCGTTTTACAGGAGAGATCAATCCGGCCACGACTAAGAGTTGGTTACAGAGTACATCTTGAACTACAAGTAACATTATGGGCCTAAGTCGGTAAGTCTTCTGGGCCTTCCTGTAGCCGGATTGGACTCCATCTTCTCTCTCTAACTGGGCCGCCCTTGAAGCAAAGCTCTAACCCGAAGTGGGCCACCCTGGTCAGTGAGGAACTATGAGGATACCCGGAAAGTATATCCCCAACAACGCCGACACCGACGCCATCACATGCGACGACGCATTCGCCATGTTGTCCTTGAACGGCGAGGACGACCAGTCGAGCAACGACAGCCTTCTCTCCGACATTGAGTATTCCTTCCATGATGTGAGTTCCTCTGTTTTATCGGGCTAGGGCTAGGCAATGGTAAATCTCTCGATCTGAGCTCCATATGTGCATGCAATCGTGTTTGATTTCAGCTTTGCGTTTACCTATAGGTACCACGGACGATCTACGACTCCGAATGGGAAGGCCTAGATCTCGATGGAGAAGTGCCATGTGACCATGGGCTAAAACTGAGGAAATATGTTGCATTCGAAGGCAGTAACACTGGGAGAAGGTTTTTGGGCTGTACAAATCAGGTTTGTTTATATTATGTGCAACTGTGACATGAAGTAAAATGTATCGTGCATGTTCATAACACCATAGTGTGTGTGTTTTTAGGTTGGTCCGGTGTGTAAAGCAGTAGAGTGGGTGGATCTTGAGTGGCCAGATGCACTTAAGAAATGTTTGGCATAGTTGTGGGAGATGTATGAGTTGGAAAGGTCGAGGACATTTACTGATGTAAGTGATGTAGCTGAAAAAAATTACAAACTATCGGTACAAAATAAGGAGCTGGAACAAGAAATCGAGAATTTGTAGTCAGAGCTAACTGACAGAATCGATTGGAGGTTGGTTGTTGGAACTACAAAGAAGCTTCAGGATAGTCACAGGTTGCTGATTCATAATGCAAAAAAGGAGAGGGATCAGCTCAGGGAAGCCAATAAGAAGCTAGAGTACTGCATTGCGGATCTGTTGAAGGAACTGAAGAAGGCGCGTAAGTGTGAACAAGGACAGACTATAGAGGATATAGGAAATTCGAAATGAATAATTTATGTTGTGCCAATGCCTGAAACTAGTTAATTGTAAGACTTGCAGTTGCGCTTTCCGAACTAAGCCAAACTCAATCCTCGAGCAAACTAATTTCAGACGAACACACATATCGTGCATAGAGTTAAGTTCACGCTTACAAAATCACCACTTCAGAGGATAAACCAGGCAGTTCAGTACTAAATAGACATATGTTGTGTTCAAGCGAGCCTGGCCCAGAGCTGCCTGTTTTCCTCCCTAAGACTAGCCAGCTCCTTCAGTACTATGTCGTGCTTCAGCTATAGGTTCCAGCGCTCCGTCACGGATTGGAGAATTTTGTTCGTAGCCATATGATTTTCCTTCAAGATCCCTTTCATGATCTCCGTTTGCATCCTAGCCGAGGCGCAACCTTCATTGTGTAGCTTCGCCCAGCCAGCATTTAACTCCTTCAGTTTCTGGCACTTGTCAGAAAGGACCGCGAGTTCAGCGCGCAGTTGGTCAAAGGCCAGTTTCTGGGAATTCTGCTTCTCCCTTTGGATTGCTATCTTGTCCTTTAGCCAGGTTGCCAGGTCCTGGTTGATCTTTCGCCTCTTTCCCTGCAACAAAAATACATAGTATGGTTTGTTCAGTTCACCTGGATAAGCTAGTTAGTTTCCATAATTATCTGAATCGACTAGTGGCACTGTCATAATTTCAAGGAAGAAGCAATCTAGGACTAATCCACATTTTATGAATCAACTAGTGGCACTATCATAATTTCAATTTCAAAGACAGATAAGACATATCTGCAGTTTAGTGTGCTGTGGGTTTTTCCCAATATCACCAAATAGTAGTGGGAGAGTGGCAAACTCATAATGCAGAAACCCATGTCCAGATACATAATGGAAAGAGAACATGGTGTCCATTCATGAACATGAACACCAACACATGTCCAGATAGATAAGGAGTTGCCTTAGGATTCTTATTGCACCCTATAATGGGAAGCAGACATGGGCATTGCTCCCTGAACCCTAAACATTACAAAAGGAGTGGAGGACGAACTGATATCCGTGTCCCCGCTAACGGGAATCAGACTTGGGCATTGCTCCGATACCCCTCCAAACATGCCCTTAGCTCCTTGTTCTCTTTCCGAACACCCTCGAGTACGGTGATCCCTCTACTCATGTACGCCTTCAACTCCTTGACTGCATCCAGGCAACGGTTCCTGTCATGGTAGGCTCGGATGGTAGCCTTGGTGTCCTCGATGCGTCCTCTGAGTGCCTCGCTGACTTCGTCCTGCAGGAGAATGCACCTTTCCACGAGATTCTTCTTCTCCTCCGTGAGCTCATTTATTATCTTGATGGCCTGTTCTTGCCTGTTCAAGTTATGGTCGAGCACCTTCTGCAGCCTAACAACGTCACGTGCAAAATCAAGCGAGATCTCCTTCTGCACAGATAATTGCTTGCGTTGGCTCTCATTAGCTTGGGTGAGGGAGCGTGCAAGCTCATGTTGGTTGGCAATCTTGGAACTGATCGCGGCCACCTTGTCACAGTACTCGGCCTTCGATCGCTGCATCGTTCATGTTAATTTAAATAGGAATTCTACAATTACACTCTAGGTCCCAGGTGAATACTAATACAGATCAAAAAAATCCCCGTTGAATCTATTGGCCGCAGTATTTAAAAATGGACCTAGAGATCTATTCATGACCACGATAAACTAATCCTAATCACAAAAAATCCATAGTGAATATATGAACAACGGTATTAAGGAAAGACCAAGATATCCACTGATATTCATGAAAACTAATACAACTCGCAAAAGAAGAAGAAAAACCAATGCGGGGCAGATAGGATCTAAGAAATCCACATCACAACTCGGAGAAATAACAGCGTGGAGATTTGCTACCTCACTAAGACATGGAATGGGGCTGAATGGGTCCTGCAACGCCTCCGTCGTGGTGGATTCGGGCTCCACGGCCAGCCTGTAATACGTAGAAGAGGAAGAGCTAGAAGAAGAAGAAAAACAAGAAGATGCTGATTAAGATCATGATGGAGAGGGAGATGGAGAAGAAGTAGAACAAGAAGACCGTATCGGGAGGACCCTCGCCCGCTAGAACATTCGGTGCCATTGTCTGTTGAGATTGGGCCTCGATGAGAGGTCGGGCTTGAGCGGCCGGTAGAGCAAGAAGTGCCTCATGGCGATTTCTCTACCTTTTCTCCGCGAGGATTGTCGACTGGCCTCTCCCCCTCCTCGGTGGAGCCATGGCTTGCAGGGTGTGTGGCGGCGGTAGGAGGAAGGAGATAGTGATTAGTGTTGGAGAAGATTCAAAGAGTAGAGGTCGTGGTCCAGTAGTACTAGTACTATTATACAAGACCACCATGTACGGTCTACCTTCTCAAAGAAGCCAGGGAGGCCGGGTAGGGAATCGATGTGACTTGTCTTTATTGCGATGGACACTTCAATGGTCTTCGGCACCGCCCAAAATCCAGAATATAATAAGGGGAGTGCGAGCCAGGTGGTCATCACGGGAATCGACACGCACATCCCACATTCGTGTGTCACGTGTTGATGGGGCAATGCCGCGCGCAACTGCTGCGCGATCATGTCGAACTCCGTCGAATTCCACGTGACAGGAACGCACGGGATATTTACGAGTCTAGAATACGATGTGCCACTTTTGTTGTGATCAAATTATGTTTAGTACACGAGATATTACTTCTTTCTTCTTCTATTTTGATAACCGACAAATGCATGCGTGGACACGATGCACGAAACTGCTGCTTGTCCTTGATCAGATCGGCACCCCACTCTATGTACCTGCCATCGACCATTTGGAGCAACTATCTCGAGCACGATGCCCCCTCGCCGTGGCAATGGCAGGTCCAAGCCGTCCACTGACCGTCCTACATCCCCGGCTCTTCGCTGCATCGTTCGCGCTCGCGAGTCGCCTGCTGAGGCAGCACGTCGTGTACGACCGCGCTAGGATCCATCGACATCGGCACTCGAGGACACCGCAACATCGAAGCTCGTACCTGCCGCGCAGGAGGAGCATGGGGTACCTGCAACATCGGACGAGTGCAAAGCAGCAGCCAGGATGGGGGGCGTGTTACACCTGCAAATATGGACAAGAAGAAGACCAGGAAGAAGAGATTAGATAGCTATTTGGACCAGTCCGACTCGGCCAACGAGGAGGCGATCAACGATCAGTTGGAGGCAGAAGCGGAGGAGAGTGACGTGGCCCCATGAGACTATGAAGAGGAGGACGAGGACTCCGATGAGGAGATAGCACGCTTATTCGAGGAAGGGGGCAGTGTCAAGTTGTCAGAGGAGGACACCAACGGCAGCGATGGCAGGGACCATGGCGTTGACGAACACGAGGACGAACTGGAAGACAAAGACGATGGCTTCTTCGAAATATGATCATTTATTTTATTTATTTTAGTTAGATAGATGGATTTTCACTTGTTTATGGAGGTAAAGTATCGGTGGCATGGATAGAGAGGTGGCACGGATTGACCATGCATAAAAAAGTGGAGAAGAGAGGGGTTATCCTGCCTGTTGGATCACATAGGATCAACGGTTGGTGGAGAAGATCCGCGTGACATCTGTGGCAGCCAATCAGGGCATAGCACCCAAAGTGAGCACATGTTTGGGATCTCCACACGTTTGGGGTTTTGTGAGATTTGTGACCGAGAGAGAGGGAAAATCTCTTTTCACAATCCGCCTATGGATCCACCAGTGTCATTGAAATGTCTGTTCTTTTCAGAGACCAAACATGGATCCACCAGTGTCATTGCATGTGTGTTCTTTTTAATAACAACAACTGGAGTCTCACATACCTCATATGGATCCACCAGTGTCATTGCATGTGTGCTCTTTTCCAATCCACCTATGGATCCACCAGTGTCACTGCATGTGTGTTCTTTTTACTAACAACAACCAGAGTCATTGCATGTGTGTTCTTTTCACATACCACATATGGATCCACCAGTGTCATTTCATGTGTGCTCTTTTCATAATCCACCTATGGATCCACCAGTGTCATTGCATGTGTGTTCTTTTTACTAACAACAACTGGATTCATTGCATGTGTGTTCTTTTCACATACCACATATGGATCCAGCAGTGTCATTGCATGTGTGCTCTTTCCATAATCCACCTATGGATCCGCCAGTGTCATTTCATGTGTGTTCTTTTCACATACCACATATGGATCCACCAGTGTCATTGAAATGTGTGTTCTCTTCAGAGACCACACATGGATCAACAAGTGTCATTGCATGTGTGTTCTTTTTGCTAACAACAACCCGAGTCATTGCATATGTGTTCTTTTCACATACCACATA
Organism: Avena eriantha; assembly: GCA_910589775.1. Taxonomy (NCBI): domain Eukaryota; kingdom Viridiplantae; phylum Streptophyta; class Magnoliopsida; order Poales; family Poaceae; genus Avena; species Avena eriantha. The sequence continues at coordinate 239,314,654 of OU342743.1, forward strand.
TGGATCCACCAGTCTCACTGCATGTGTATTCTTTGTACTAACAACAACTGGAGTCATTTCATGTGTTTTCTTTTCACATACCACATATGGATCCACCAGTGTCATTGAAATGTGTTTTTTCTTCAGAGACCACACATGGATCCACTAGTGTCATTGCATGTGTGTTCTTTTTACTAACAACAACCAGAGTCATTGAAATGTGTGTTTTTTCACATACCACATATGGATCCACTAGTTTCATTGCATGTGTGTTCTTTTCGCAATCCACCTATGGATCCACCAGTGTCATTGCATGTGTGCTCTTTTTACTAACCACAACCAGAGTCATTGCATGTGTGTTCTCTTCAGAGACCACACATGGATCCACAAGTGTCATTGCATGTGTGTTCTTTTTACTAACAACAACCAGAGTGATTGAAATGTGTGTTCTCTTCAAAGACCACACATGGATCCACCAGTGTCATTGCATGTGTGTTATTTTTACTAACAACAACCAGAGTCATTGCATGTGTGTTATTTTCACATACCATATATGGATCCACCAGTGTCATTGCATGTGTGCTCTTTTTACTAACAACAACTAGAGCCATTGCATGTGGGTTCTCTTCAGAGACCACAAATGGATCCACCAATGTCATTGCATGTGTGTTCTTTTTACTAACAACAACAAGAGTCATTTCATGTGTGTTCTTTTAACATACCACATATGGATCCACCAGAGTCATTGAAATGTGTGTTCTCTTCAGAGACGACACATGGATCCACTAGTGTCATTGCATGTGTGTTCTTTTTACTAACAACAACCAGAGTCATTGCATCTGTGTTATTTTCACATACCACATATGGATCCACCAGTGTCATTGAAATGTGTGTTCTTTTTACTAACAACAACTGGAGTCATTTCATGTGTGCTCTTTTCACATACCACATATGGATCCACCAGTGTCATTGAAATGTGTGTTCTCTTCAGAGACCACACATGGATCCACTAGTGTCATTGCATGTGTGTTCTTTTTACTAACAACAACCATAGTTATTGTATGTGTGTTCTTTTCACATACCACATATGGATCCACCAGTATCATTTCATGTGTGTTCTTTTCACAATCCACCTATGGATCCACCAGTGTCATTGCATGTGTGCTTTTTTACTAACAACAACCAGAGTCATTGCTTGTGTGCTCTTTTCACAATCCACCTATGGATCCACGAGTGTCATTGCATGTGTGTTCTTTTGTAACACCCTCAAATCGGCCCTATGCAAGTTTTAGCGCTTCCCGCCAAACCCGCATAGAAACGATTCAAGGACGCCCACCAGGCACTTTCGTGCGGGTGGAAAACGAAGTAATACCATTACACAACAGTCCTCGATGGGACCCATAGAACATATTTAAATATAACACGACTCCAAGAGTCAAGAATACAGATATACAATACAAAGATCCAAATCACCTTGAAAACGATACAACATCCGAGTACGGATAAGATGCAAACGGGGCTAAGAGCCCTGAAGAATAACCAATTGCGTCCATAACCCTGCCCAGGACAAGCCGGCCTGCTAACGACATCGAACTTAACCGTCTAAAACACAAGGGGTGCCGACAAAGGGCAAAGGAAAAAGAGGAGCATCAGTTCTGAGGCCAGTACACTGCGAGGCTAGAATTCGGCGGCTCTCGCCTACATAGGTATGGTGGACTGAAGCGGCAGCGCAGCAGCACTAAACAACCTATAGAGACTAAGTACAACTGTCGGCTATTAGAGAGAGATAAGAAAGACCTATTCGGAACCACCTGATACTAACACCATTCATACCCATCCTGGTATTCCCCCTTGAAACCAAATGATGAAGTCAAACTGAGGAACTCACACAGTTGGCAGTTTTTTTCATTCCATTATAGTTGTAGCACTTACTAGTCAGATATATATATCATGAGTCATCCTGATAGCATAAGTAGTGGGCAGTTTTAGTTAACCATTCCGTGGTAGTTGAAGTACTTACTAGTCAGATATAATTAGCATGTGACAGCCCAAACCCAGCAGTTGTTGGCACTTTTATTTCATTCCATTGGAGTTGCAATACTTACTAGGCAGGTATAACATGACACGATACACCCCAGTTCCACCAGTTGTTGGCACTTTTATTATCCATTCCATTATAGTGAAGCTGATTACTAGTCACATATTAAGTCAAATTTATAGCACTACTTTAGTTATGCTTGTCTATGATCGAGATACTGTGTTCCAAGTCGTCCATAACCACGTACACGGCTTTCAGAAAGATTTACCCTGCAGGGGTGCACAAATAGCAACACACACACGATCAACCTCAGAAAAACCAAATCAAAACCCAACGAGGCTTTCACGACAAAGCAATCATAGGATTCATAAAATATTTCAGGGGGCCACCCCATTAACCTACCCGCAACGAAGTTGGCCGGCTCCAAGACGGACCCAAGGTTTGCGCCAATGGCTGTAAACGACTGGGAGCCCGAAAGTGTGACTGGGCTTGTCGATACCGCGAAATCACTCCACAATTCCTAAACAGTACAGGTGCTCCACGCACTATCGTAAATAAAGCAGTAAAACATGGCATAACTACAGGATAGTAATAAAGCCCCAAACTAGTTTGTGGCCCCAAGAAATAAGAAATGAATCAAGCTCTGGCTAAGGGGATTCATGGTCCCGTATGCGGATAGTGCGATAGTCAAGGAACAGGTATCAAGTACTCGGGATCCTACGGGACACAAGTGAGTGTGGAAGAACCAAATAACATCTATTGCCCACCGATGCCTCTGCATTAGTTATATCTAGCAATTTAATATCAAGTTGTAATTAAAGTCGTGATCAACTCCACCATAAAAACCTGCCAGCATTCCAACAACTGTGGTACTTGACAACACGAGATCGCACATGAGCAAGCAACTACGACTCGCAAGGACAGCTATGTACCAAACACAGGTAATAGGAGGTGTCCAAGGCAATATAGAGGCTGCACGGGATATAACTGGTGTACGGAAACTAAAGCATCGCGACACGGATAGCAATAGATCAACAGGAGGAAATAAAGACTATAAATGCAAAATAGGTAGAAGTGATGGGTTCGTAGCATGGAAAACAAAAAATTTCTACCGCAAGAACGAACAAAACCTAGATCTAATCTAGATAAAAGCCAAGATCTAATCTATTAGACATGAGCAACGAGATAGAAAGGAACTAACCCTCGTAGATCCGAAAGCGTTAACGAGATTAGATCTCGTGGTTGATGTAGTCGATCACTTGCCGATCTCAAGATCGTGTGGACGATACTTCCGGCGTCGCATTCCAGCAGCGCTTCCGCAGTCGGTCAAGTGGACGATCCTTCCGGCGCCGTGATTCGGCAGCGCTTCCGCAGTCGGTCACACGTGCGGAGTCGAAGCAGACCTTCCTCTCCCCGTTCCAGCGAGCAGCGGAGGTAGTAGATCTTCTCCACGGAATCCCAGCAGCACGACGGCGTGGTGGTGGTGGTGGAGTAGAGAATTCTGTAGGGCTTCGCCTATGCCTGTGCAGAAGAAAGGTGGAGGAGAGAGGCGGCAGAGATTGGAGTTATGAGAGCAAGGGAGGAGGGGGCGCACCTGCCCTTCTATTTAAGGGGGGAGGGCACCTTGGGGAGGGGAGTCCTTGTAGGACTCCCCTTCCTCTATGGCCGGCGGGTTGGGGAGTGGGGAGAGGAGTCCTCCTCCCCCACGACTCCTTGTCTTGACCCACCAGGACTCCTTGATCCCTATCTTGATTTTCAAGCAAACTCCAAGATATCTTCTAGAACCTTCCGGAACATTCCCAAACCTTCTAGAATCCTCATACAAACACTCCGGAACATTTCCTAACTCAGAAAATGATCCCCTATATATGAATCTTATTCTCCGGACCATTTCGGATCTCCTCGTGATGTCCCGAATCCAATCCGAGACTCCGAACAACATTCGGCCTCCAACGCAAATTCCATATCTACTTAAAACAACTTCGAACCTTAAGTGTGTCACCCTACGGTTCGTGAATATGCAGACATGACAGAGACACATCTCGTATCAATAACCATCAGCGGGACCTGGAGATCCATAATGGCTCCCACATACTCAACGATGACTTCGCGATCGATTGAACCACTTACATATGAAACTAATTTCCTTTGTCTCGCGATACTATACTTATCCGAGGTTTGATCGTCGGAATCTCCATATCTAGTTCTACCTCGTTACTGATAAGTACTCTTTACTCGTTCCGTGATATGTCATCCCTTGTGACCCAGTCACATGCTTGCAAGCTAACTAGATGACATTCCACCGAGAGAGCCCAGAGCATATCTATCCGTCATATGGATGGATAAATCCCAATCTTGGTCCATGCGCTTCAACACATACTTTCAGAATACCCAATGACACCTTTATGACCACCCAGTTACGAAGCCGTGTTTGATGTCATCAAAGTACCCATCCGGTGATGGTGATTAACACAACCTCATGGTCGAAGGATTAGGTTACTATGCATTTAAAAGCTTACAGCAATACGAACTTAATGACTTGATCTTATGCTACGCTTACTATGGGTGTGTGTCCATCATATCATTCTCCTAATGACATAACCTTGTTATTAATCTCATCCTAATGTCCATGATCAGGAAACCATGATCATCAATTAATCAACAAGCTAGTTCAACAAGAGGCTTACTAGGGACTCTCTTATGTTTATAAAACACACATGTATTAGTGTTTCCTAATAATACAATTATAGCATGGGATGTAAACATTCATCATAAACACAAAGATATAATAATAATCACTTTTATTATTGCCTCTTGGGCATATCTCCAACAGTCTCCCACTTGCACTAGAGTCAATAATCTAGATTACATGGTAATATACCGAACACCCATGGCGTTCTGGTGTTGGTCATGCTTTTCCCTAGGGAGAGGTTTAGTCAACGGATCTGCCACATTCAGATCAGTGTGTACTTTGCAAATCTTTATGTCACCATCTCGGACATACTCGCGAATAGCGTGAAAACGTAGCTTGATGTGCTTCAGCTTGCTATGTGACCTTGGCTCCTGTGCATTAGCTATGGCACCTGTGTTGTCACAGTAGATGGCCATCGGGTCCAACGCACTGGGAACCACGCCAAGTTTAGTAATGAATTCCTTCATCCAAACGGCTTCTTGTGCAGCCTCCGAAGTAGCTATGTATTCCGATTCAGTTGAAAATTTCGCCACAACGCTTTGCTTCGCACTCCTCCAGCTCACTGCAGCACCATTCAAAATAAATATGTATCCCGACTGTGACTTCGAGTCATCCGGATCGGTGTTCCAACTAGCATCGGTGTAACCGTTTACAACAAGCTGTTCATCACCTCCATAAGAAAGAACCATATCCTTAGTCCTTTTAGGTACTTTAGGATATTCTTGACCGCTGTCCAGTGCTCCATTCCAGGATCACTTTGATATCTGCTAGTCAAACTAACAGCATGTGCTATATCCGTTCTTGTACACAGCATGGCATACATGATAGAACCTATGGCCAAGGCATAGGGAATATTGTTCATCTTTTCTCTATCTTCTGCCGTAGTTGGACTTTGAGTCTTACTCAAGGTCTTACCTGACAACATGGGCACGAACCCTTTCTTGCTATCTTCCATTCTAAACTTCTTTAGAACTTTGTCCAAGTATGTACTTTGTGAAAGCGCTATTAGGCGTCTTGATCTATCTCTATAAATCTTGATGCCTAGAATGTATGCCGCTTCGCCAAGATCCTTCATTGAAAAACTATTATTCAAATAGGTTTTGACGCTATTAAGAAGTTCTATATCATTCCCAATCAACAATATGTCATCTACATATAGTACTAGGAATGCTACAGAGCTCCCACTTACTTTCTTGTAAATACAAGCTTCTCCATAAGTTTTTATAAACCCAAAAATTTTGATTACTTTATCAAAACGTTGATTCCAACTCCGGGATGCTTGCTTCAGTCCATAAATGGAGCACTGAAGTTTGCATACCTTGTCAGCATATTTAGGATCGACAAAACCCTTGGGTTGTACCATATACAACTCTTGCTCAATGTCACCATTAAGGAATGCCGTTTTGACATCCGTCTGCCAAATCTCATAATCGAAATATGCAGCAATTGCTAACAAAATCCTCACAGACTTTAGCTTCGCTACTGGTGAGAATGTCTCATCATAGTCAACTCCTTGAATTTGTCGGAACCGTTTCGCGACAAGTCGAGCTTTATAGATGGTAACATTACCATCAGCATCTGTTTTTCTCTTGAAAATCCATTTGTTCTCGACAGCCTTACGGCCATCCGGTAAGTCCACCAAAGTCCACACTTGGTTTTCGTACATGGATCCCATTTCGGATTTCATGGCTTCTAGCCATTTGTCGGAATCTGGGCTCACCATAGCTTCTTCATATGTCACAGGGTCATCAGCGTTGTCCACCAACATGACGTTCAAGGAAGAGTCATACCAATCAGGAGTGGTACGAACCCTCGTTGACCTGCGAGGTTCAGCAGTAACTTCATTTGAAGTTTCATGATCATTATCATTAGCTTCCTCTCCAATTGGTGCAGGCGGCACAAAAACATCTTCCGGTGCTGCGCTACTCTCAAATCCGAGAGAAGGTTCAACAACCTCATGGAGTTCTACTTTCCTTCCAGTCACCTCCTTCGAGAGAAACTCCTTCTCAAGAAAGGACCCATTCTTTGCAACAAAAACTTTGCCTTCGGATCTATGATAGAAGGTATACCCAATTGTTTCTTTAGGGTATCCTATGAAGACGCATTTTTCCGCTTTGGGTTCTAGCTTATCAAGTTGTAACTTCTTTACATATGCCTCGCAACCCAAATTTTAAGGAACGACAACTTAGGTTTCTTACCAAACCACAATTCGTACGGTGTCGTTTCAACGGATTTAGATGGTGCCCTATTTAAAGTGAATGCGGCTGTCTCTAATGCATAGCCCCAAAATGATTACGGCAAATCTGTAAGAGACATCATAGACCGAACCATATCTAAGAGAGTTCGATTACGACGTTCGGACACACCATTACGCTGTGGTGTTCCCGGCGGTGTCAACTGCGAAAGTATTCCACATTTCTTTAAATGTATGCCAAACTCATAACTCAGATATTCACCTCCGCAGTCAGAATGCAGAAACTTAATCTTCTTGTTACGATGATTTTCCACTTCACTTTGAAATTCCTTAAACTTCTCGAAAGTTTCGGACTTATGTTTCATGAAGTAGACATACCCATATCTACTCAAGTCATCCGTGAAAGTGAGAACATAACGATATCCACCACGCGATGCTACACTCATTGGACCGCACACATCGGTATGTATTATTTCCAATAAGTCTGTAGCTCGCTCCATTGTACCAGAGAATGGAGTCTTAGTCATTTTTCCCATTAGACATGCTTCGCATCTTTCAAGCGATTCAAAATCAAGTGATTCAAGAAGTCCATCAGAATGGAGTTTCTTCATACGCTTTACTCCAATGTGACCAAGACGACAGTGCCACATGTATGTAGAATTATCATTCAATCTTATTCGTTTAGCATCTATGTTGTGAACATGTGTATTACTACTATCGAGATTCAGTAAGAATAAACCATTCATCTCAGGTGCATTACCATAAAAGATATTACTCATATAAATCGAACAACCTTTATTCTCGGACTTAAAAGAGTAACCGTCTCGCAATAAACAGGATCCAGATATAATGTTCATGCTTAACGCAGGCACCAAATAACAATTATTCAAATTTAAAACTAATCCCGAAGGTAGATGTAGAGGGAGCGTGCCGACGGCGATCACATCAACCTTGGAGCCATTTCCAACGCGCATCGTCACCTCGTCTCTTGCCAGTCTTTGTTTATTCCGCAGCTCCTATTTCGAGTTACAAATATGAGCAACCGAACCAGTATCAAATACCTAGGCACTACTACGATTACTAGTAAGATACACATCTATAACATATATATCAAATATACCTTTCTTCTTGATGTTGCCGTTCTTCAGATCCGCCAGGTACTTGGGGCAGTTACGCTTCCAGTGACCAGCTCCCTTGCAGTAGAAGCACTCAGTTTCAGGCTTAGGACCAGCCTTGGGCTTCTTAGCAGGTGCGGCAGCTTTCTTGCCGTCCTTCTTGAAGTTGCCCTTGTTCTTAGGCTTGCCCTTTTTCTTGAAATTGGTGGTCTTATTGACCATCAACACTTGGTGCTCCTTCTTGATCTCCACTTCAGCAGTTTTCAGCATGGACGACAGTTCAGGCAACGTCTTGTTCATGCAGTGCATGTTGTAGTTCATCACAAAGTTCTTGTAACTTGGTGGCAGTGATTGAAGGAGACGGTGAATCCCCAATTCATTAGGAATCGATATTCCCAACTCTTGGAGCTTCTTAGCATACCCAGACATGGTGAGCACGTGCTCGCTAACGGAGCTTCCCTCTTCCATCTTACAGTTAAAGAATTTCTCGGAGGCCTCATAGCTCTCCATGGCCGCACGAGTCTCAAAAATTAGCCTGAGCTCCTTAATGATCTCGAACGGGTCGTGGTGCTCAAAACGCTTTTGGAGCTCCGCTTTTAAACCGTATAGGATGGCACACTGAACTGTGGAGTAATGATTCTTCCGAGTGGCGAAAACATTCTTTTCGACATCGGTGGCATTATCTGCAGGTGGGTCACCTAGCGGTGCATCGAGCACATAGGTCAACTGACCAGCCCTGAGGACGATATTCAGTCCACGGAACCAGTCCGTGAAATTGCTTCCATTGTTCTTAAGCTTTTCTTTCTCTAGGAACGCATTGAAATTGATGGAGGGGGTCGCCATAATCTACAACAATTTGCAAGTAGTTTAGACTAAGTTTATGACAAATTGAGTTCTAACTTAATACTTAAACTAACTAGGTGAACTCCCACTCAAAACAACATCCCTCACATTGTCTTAGTGATTACACGAACCAAGTCCACTACACCAAGTCCGATCTTTAGGAGAGAAGATGTAGTTTCATCGACGAACAATCTTCATGTTCATCATATCAATTATATGACTCATGCTCTACCTTTCGGTATTCCGTGTTCCGAGACCATGTCTGTACATGCTAGGCTCGTCAAGATAACCTTAGTTTCCGCATGTGCAAATCTGGCTTGCACCCGTTGTATGCACACGTAGAATCTATCACATCCGATCATCACGAGATGCTTCGAAACGACGAGTCTTAGCAACGGTGCCAACTAAGGTTGAACACTTTATTACTTGATATTTAGTGAGAGGGATCATCTTATAATGCTACCGTCGCGATCTAAGCAATACAAGATGCATAAAGGATTAACATCACATGCAATTCATAATTAGTGTGATATGATATGGCCCTTTCTTCTTGCGCCTTTGATCTCCATCTCCAAAGCATGAACATGATCTCCATCATCACCAGCATTGCGTCAAGGTCAGTGGCGCCGCTTCATGGTTGTCCATCATCACCAGCAACTATTACAACTACTTGGAATAAAGCTATTACAAGATGAATAGACACGCAGGTCTTAACAGAATTAAAGACAACCATTAGGCTCCTGCCGGTTGCCATATTACAACAAGGATCATTGCATACATCAAATACAATCATAATCACATGATGGCCATATCACATCACAAAACCCCTGCAAAAACAAGTTAGACGCCTCTAATTTTCTTTGCAACTTTTACGTGGTTTGGGGCTTTCGCATAAGTTCCCCGATCTTACCTACGAACAAGAACCACAACGTTGATACAAGTGTTGTCAAGATGCTCATTGTAAATTGAATCTTAACTATGGTGGGAGAGACAGACACCCGCAAAGCCACTTATGCAAAGCAAGTTGCACGTCAAGTGTGGAGCAAGTCTCATGTGCGATGACATGTAATGTTAGCCCGAGCCGCTTCATCCCACCATGCCGCAAGATGCAAAGTACACGCTAAGACACCAACAACAAAAGCATCAACGCCCACAAAAACATTGTGTTCTACTCGTGCAACAGATCTACGCATAGATACGGCTCTGATACCACTGATGGGTTCGTAGCATGGAAAACAAAAAATTTCTACCGCAAGAACGAACAAAACCCAGATCTAATCTAGATAAAAGCCAAGATCTAATCTATTAGACATGAGCAACGAGATAGAAAGGAACTAACCCTCGTAGATCCGAAAGCGTTAACGAGATTAGATCTCGTGGTTGATGTAGTCGATCACTTGCCGATCTCAAGATCATGTGGACGATCCTTCCGGCGTCACGTTCCAGCAGCGCTTCCGCAGTCGGTCAAGTGGACGATCCTTCCGGCGCCGCGATTCGGCAGCGCTTCCGCAGTTGGTCACACGTGCGGAGTCGAAGCAGACCTTCCTCTCCCTGTTCCAGCGAGCAGCGGAGGTAGTAGATCTTCTCCACGGAATCCCAGTAGCACGACGACGTGGTGGTGGTGGTGGAGTAGAGAATTCTGCAGGGCTTCGCCTATGCCTGTGCAGAAGAAAGGTGGAGGAGAGAGGCGGCAGAGATTGGAGTTATGAGAGCAAGGGAGGAGGGGGCGCCCCTGCCCTTTTATTTAAGGGGGGAGGGCGCCTTGGGGAGGGGAGTCCTTGTAGGACTCCCCTTCCTCTATGGCCGGCGGGTTGGGGAGTGGGGGGAGGAGTCCTTCTCCCCCCCGACTCCTTGTCTTGACCCACCAGGACTCCTTGATCCCTATCTTGATTTTCAAGCAAACTCCAAGATATCTTCTAGAACCTTCCGGAACATTCCGAAACCTTCTAGAATCCTCATACAAACACTCCGGAACATTTCCTAACTCAGAAAATGATCCCCTATATATGAATCTTATTCTCCGGACCATTCCGGATCTCCTCGTGATGTCCCGAATCCAATCCGAGACTCCGAACAACATTCGGTCTCCAACGCAAATTCCATATCTACTTAAAACAACTTTGAACCTTAAGTGTGTCACCCTACGGTTCGTGAATATGCAGACATGACAGAGACACATCTCCTATCAATAACCATCAGCGGGACCTGGAGATCCATAATGGCTCCCACATACTCAACGATGACTTCGCGATCAATTGAACCACTTACATATGAAACTAATTCCCTTTTTCTCGCGATACTATACTTATCCGAGGTTTGATCGTCGGTATCTCCATATCTAGTTCTACCTTGTTACTGATAAGTACTCTTTACTCGTTCCGTGTCATCCCTTGTGACCCAGTCACATGCTTGCAAGCTAACTAGATGACATTCCACCGAGAGGGCCCAGAGCATATCTATCTGTCATATGGATGGACAAATCCCAATCTTGGTCCATGCGCTTCAACACATACTTTCAGAATACCCAATGACACCTTTATGACCAGCCAGTTACGAAGCGGTGTTTGATGTCATCAAAGTACCCATCCGGTGATGGTGATTAACACAACCTCATGGTCGAAGGATTAGGTTACTATGCATTTAAAAGCTTACAGCAATACGAACTTAATGACTTGATCTTATGCTACGCTTACTATGGGTGTGTGTCCATCATATCATTCTCCTAATGACATAACCTTGTCACTAATCACATCCTAATGTCCATGATCAGGAAACCATGATCATCAATTAATCAACAAGCTAGTTCAACAAGAGGCTTACTAGGGACTCTCTTATGTTTACAAAACACACATGTATTAGTGTTTCCTAATAATACAATTATAGCATGGGATGTAAACATTCATCATAAACACAAAGATATAATAATAATCACTTTTATTATTGCATCTTGGGCATATCTCCAACAAGAAGGGGGAGAGATTCTCGCCTGGGAAACACTGCCGAAGGTTCATATCCGGAGAACTTGTCGATACTCGCATCAACTCATCGGCCTAATCCGCGAAGAAGCAAACACTAGAACAAACACCGGATGCACTATTTAATACTACGGCAAAAGATCCGGCATGATTATGATATGGTGCAGATGCGGTGCAATTAGGCAGTATTAAGCGGAACCGGGGTCCCGACAATTAATTAATAGGTTTGAGTTATTTATCTACCCTGCAAAATAAATGTTGGATTAACAAGGCGAAACAGGGCATCGGTTCGCTACACAAATTTAAATGGAGCCAATACAAGACTAGAATAGCCCACATATAGTCTCCATATTTATTTATTAGATGAATCGATAGAATACCCCCAAATAACCACAATACGTATGCATTCATGGATAATTTAATATGCAACAAAATAGATATCATATATAAATTAGGGGTCTCAGAAAGGGAATCACATTAGGGTTCAGCGATCTTGGTTTGGGGGTTCAATGGGATCGATCTTCGGAGCGGGGCTTCGAACATCAGATCCATGACGGAGCACTTGTCGTTCCGGGAAGGAGAGCTTGGTGATCTTCAGGTCCGGACTTCACCTTTGGTAACAAGAACTTGGCGTCTCAAAGGATCGGTCTTCGAGGTCGATGATGAAGTTTTTGTGGTTCCCTAATGCAGGTCTTCGAGTCATCGGTCATCGGATCCAGGAAGAAGAACTTGGCGTTCTGAGGGGTTCATGTTCCGTCTTTGGGTCCTCTCTTCGGTTCTGAGGTCGAGGATCTTGTCATACCGTGATGGAGTTCTTCAGAAGTTCTAGCTCGAAGAACTCGCGTGCTTCGGTATTCTCCGGGTGGCTTCACCATCTTCATACTTCGCCACCATATTATCCCATCCATCACCGCTCACATCCAAAGCTCCATGACTGTACACCATCTGGTACCTCAACTAGCAACACCGTCTCGGTAGAAGAAAAAGGACCTAGGCACACGCAGGGTGCTACAAGGCGGTAGAGGCCGACACGATGCGGTGGGGCCTCACAGCGAAGAGGAAGCTCGGCACGATGGAAGGGAGAGCGCTGGAGATGGGGTTGTGACAGAGGAGGCGAGCAGAGGGGCACTGCTCGCGGGCTTGGTGACGCGAACCTGGAGGCGGCACACTATAGGAGGGGACCGTGTCCCTAGCGGCGGGGCAGAGAGAGGCGGGAGCACCTGGGCGGCGCCTAGCGATGGGAGATGGCCGGAGAGGGAGGTCCTGGCGACGGGGCGCTCGCAAGGCGCCGGGACCTGGGAAGATAAGGAGGCGGGGCCATAGGACGGCATGACGAGGCCCAGCAGAGGTCAAGGGAGGCCAGGCGGTCGGAGGCGGGCGACCAGAGGCGAAGCAGGGGCGGCGACCGGAGTAGAAGGGGCCCGCACCGACGGGGCAGGCATGGCGTGGTCGTGGTAGAGGGGATCGACATGGGAGGAGCACCAACCGTGGCGCACTTGGAGGTCGAGGACGGTCCACATGCTGCTGTGGTCTGGGACGCAACAGCGCCTGCGGGGAGAGGCGAGGATGGTGGAGCTCTGGTGAGGGCGTGGCCGACGGTCGAAGAGTGCGGCCAGCGGCGGCGGCCCGAGCTTGGGGCGAGGTCGGCCGGCTCGGGGTCGGAGCAGGGGAGGCATCAATGAGGAGCTCTGTGGCCACGGATGCTCCCACGGATGGCGGCCGAGGCGGGGATGCGGCCGGGCTCCGGTGGCGGCGGCGCTTGCTGCGCGCGATAGGGAGGAATTAGGGGGGCTCGGGGTGAGTCACGAGAGGGAGAGACGAGGTGGGGGACTTGGTCAGTGGGGTGGGGCCGGGGTTTGGTGGAGACCGATAAGAGAGAGAGGGCGACAGGGTAGACAGCGATCGATCGAGATCGTGGCTTGTCGGTCGGAGTGGTGGGCCAGGGGAGCATCACGCGGGGAGTGCAGCATGGGAAGGGTTAACCGGTCCACGTCGGGTTGGGGCCAGGGAGCGGCCAGGCATGGCTAGGATTGGGTCGCCTGGGAGCGTGGGTGTGCGGTGGTTGTCAGCACAGGCGGTGCGCGCTGCACGCCTGCGGGTGGGGCCGGGGGACCAGGGGATGGCGCTGCACTGCGTGCTGCTTGCGTGCGCGTGTACCCTACGGCAGGGAGTGGTCGTGGCGATGGGTTGGTGGGGATGTGCGGGTGGAGGGAGAGGAGGTGGGGCCGGGTGGAGTGAGGTGGCGGGTTGGGAGTGGCCGGGGTGAGGTGGAGGGGTGGAGGAAGTGTGCCGAGGTGGCAGCGGCTGGGAGGGAAAAAGGAGGGAGGAGGGGTTAGGGCAGGATAGGATTTAGGTTAGGTAGATTTAGATTTAGGGTTTTGGAGGTGGCCTGGCGGGCTGCCTCCTAAAAATAATATAAATATTTTATTTGTTTAAAACGGGGCTTTTGAAATCTGTTTGTAGACGAAACAAAATATTCCGGCCAAGCTCAGGTTTGTATTTGAATAAAGACCATGCATGATGATGAAGATGCTCAAATGCAATGTGGCATGATGACATGAGCATGCAGTCATGATGATGCAATGCACAAAAAACATAGTGATTTTCTAGTAGTGGTTTTAGCAGGGCTCCACATCTTTTTACAAAGAACAACCAGTGTCATTGCATGTGTGTTCTTTTCACAAACAAGAACTGGAGTCATTTCATGACTGTTCTTTTCACATACCACATATGGATCCACCAGTGTCATTGAAATGTGTGTTCTCTTTAGAGACGACACATGGATCCACCAGTGTCATTACATGTGTGTTCTTTTTACTAACAACAATTGGAGTAATTGCATGTGTGTTCTTTTCACATACCACATATGGATCCACCAGTGTCATTGCATGTGTGATCTTTTCACAATCCACCTATGGATCCACCAGTGTCATTGCATGCGTGTTCTTTTTACTAACAACAACCAGAGTCATTGCATGTGTGTTATTTTCACATACCACATATGGATCCACTAGTGTCATTGCATGTGTGTTCCTTTTACTAACAACAACTAGAGTCATTTAATGTGTGTTCTTTTCACATACCACATATGGATCCACCGGTGTCATTGAAATGTGTGTTCTCTTCAGAGACCATACATGGATCCACCAGTGTCATTGCATGTGTGTTCTTTTTACTAACAACAAAACCAGAGTCATTGAAATGTGTGTTCTTTTCACATACCACATATGGATTGTAACTACCTCGGTGAATTACGCTCTTAGTTACATGCCTAGATGAGCAAAAGTGGTTAAAATAGTACGGTGGGGCCCGGGGCCACTCACGGTAGACCTTTCGGCTGTCCTAACCACTTTCAGAGCATCAGGACAAGAACGAGCGGCATAATCGGCAGGCGAAGGGATCAACTACATACATAAGGGAGTATGTATGCAAGCCACATACAACAGTCCTCAGAGCCATTCCATCTAAAAGAAATAGAAATATTGCAACGCCATACGGCAAGATTCAAATATCCTAGATAGAGATAATAATTTAGGATAGCTCCTCATACTTCAAACATCAGAGTATCAGGCGGAAGCGGAAAACAAGATCCGAGTACGGATAAGAAGCAAATCGGCATAAGATGCCACCTAAATAAACACATCCCGCCCACAGATCTCACGGATCCTCGTTCCCGGAATCTCTACACCGAGTGATCGTTGCCAACATCATCCGTCTCCTCCACCCAGTATCCATCTTGCGGGTACACCTGTTCATCTGAATCAAACAATTTATCGTGTGAGACCATAGGGGTACTCAGCAAGTCTTTATGCCGCTAAAGGGGACACAACCTGGGGTGACGCAATTGCAGCAAAAGATATTAACTATCAAGTCTAAAGATACTCGCTAACCATCCGCCTAACCAATGATAGACGGATGTCCGTGAATTAAGAACAACAGTTATAACAGTATAATTAGCATATCCATCCTCCTCCTCGCTTACCAACGAGGAAGCGAACGAACAACCCCCCATCCGTTGGCAGTTTTATTAATCATTCCATGAGTATTGCACTATTTACTAGTCAGATACTTAGTCACTTTATAAGCGGTACTTTAGTTAGATTTGTCTATGATCGAGAAACTATGCTCCCAGTCGTCCATAACCGCGGACACGGCTTTCAGAAAGATTTACCCTGCAGGGGTGCACAAATAGCAACACACACTCGATCAACCTCGGAAAAACCAAGTCAAAACCCAACGAGGCATTCACGACAAAGCGATCACAGGATTCAGAAATATTTCAGGGGGCCACCCCATTAAGCTACCCGCAACGAAGTTGGCCGGTTCCGAGACGGACCCAAGGTTTGTGTCAATGGCTGTAAACGACTGGGAACCCGTAAGTGTGACTGGGCTTGTCGATACCGCGAAAACATTCCACGATCCAAAACAGTACAGGTGCTCCACGCACAATCTTAATAAAGCAGTAACATGGCATAAGTACAGGATAGTAATAAAGCCCCAAACTACTTTGTGGCCCCAAGAAATAAGAATGAATCAAGCTCTGGCTCAGGGGGGTCCATAAGGCCTCCCGGATGTGGATAGTGCGAATAGTCAAGGAACAGGAATCAAGTACTCGGGGTCCTACGGGACACAAGAGAGCATGAAAAACCAAATAGCAGATATTGCTCACCGGTGCCTCTTTAATTAGTTATCCCATTACTACTCAGGTTATGTTGTTTAGGTATCTCGTTATCCATCAGACACTCACATACCCTACACATGCTTTTCTACGACTCGCATGGCTCAAACAACTCCTGTAGTAATGGCTCATGGGATGGAGGAACAAGCTTCGGTGGGGTTTAAAAGTAAAGGCGATGCAATACTTGGGATTCAATTTAATGCAATCACGACTCAATGATGCAAGAATAAGATAGAGGTAATAGGTACTATATGTATGCAAGCATGTGGTAGTGCTTGCCTGGCAGCTCAGTTGAAGCGAGGGATGGATCTGGGTAGAACTCCTGTGATTCCTGATAATTCTCCTGCTGGGCATCTATTCGAAGAAGAACCAAACAAACAAGGGCCAACATAAATAAATTCCACAAGCATATGAATTATAATGCGACAAGCAAACAAGCATGCCATGATGAATGATGCACAATTTACATGGTTTTAAAGTAGCATGGCATGGTGAGGTGTGGGGTCCAAGAATAAAGCATTTTATTATTTGTTTATTCAAGTTTTATTGCCATAAACAGTTCTGATTTTTAAATATGGCATGATGCATGCTTCAATTCAGAACAAGGAATGTATAGATGGAACAGGCTCGTCGCGCTGATCGATTTAGACATATTATTTGTCAAATTTGGAGCTATAGAATTAAAGTTATTGATTTATTAAGAAAAGGGGCATTTTATTGTAATTTTAATCATCTCGAAAATTTAAAGTGCTCAATTAATATTTTGAAGGCCATATTTGAATTCCTCACATTTTTCTGATTCAAAAACATATATTATATGTATTAATTGGAATTAGCAATTAAAAGTTATTAAAACAGAAATTTAAACATATTAAAACATTTTTGGAAATTGTTTTTATTAAACAGATAAACGAAAACCTTTTTGCAATCGTCCACACCTAGCCACAGTCACAGACAGGTGGGCCAGGTGCTGACTGGACGAGCTGGCACGGCGAAAGCTTTTTAAACCGCGGGGGAGACTAGCTGCAGAGACTGACTAGTGGGGCCAGCTAATCCGCGGGGCCACACACGGGCGCGCCAGCAGGGGCCTGCCACGTGTGGGATCCGGGGGAGCGCGGGTTGAGAATCTCCAAACCACGGGGGCTTTCTTGCAAAACTACACCAGGGCTGACTCGTGGGGTCGCTGGGCTGCGAAGGACTTGGGCGTGATCGACAAAACGGTGCGGGGGGGCTTTATGCAAAACTGTTTTGGCCGTTTACTGAACTCTACACGTACTGAACCGCGACGGGCCTGGCGGTGG
>OU342743.1:239332568-239426516 GCA_910589775.1 Avena eriantha
TTCATGTGTGTTCTTTTCACATACCACATATGGATCAACCAGTGTCATTGAAATGTGTGTTCTCTTCAGAGACCACACATCGATCCACCAGTGTCATTGCATGTGTGTTCTTTTCACATACCACAACTAGAGTAATTTCATGTGTGTTCTTTTCACATACCACATATGGATCCACCAGTGTCATTGAAATGTGTGTTCACTTCAGAGACCACACATGAATCCACCAGTGTCATTGCATGTGTGTTCTTTTTACTAACAATAACTTGATTCATTGCATGTGTGTTCTCTTCAGATACCACATATGGATCCATGAGTGTCATTGAAATGTGTGCTCTTTTTACTAACAACTACCAGAGTCATTGGATGTGTGTTCTCTTCAGAGACCACACATGGATCCACCAGTCTCATTGCATGTGTGTTCTCTTCACATACCACAACTGGAGTTATTTCATGTGTGTTCTTTTCACATACCACATATGGATCCACCAGTGTCATTGAAATGTGTGTTCTCTTTTCACAATCTGCCTATGGATCCACCAGTGTCATTGCATGTGTGTTCTTTTTACTAACAACAACTAGAGTCATTGCATGTGTGTTGTTTTCACATACCGCATATGGATCCACTAGTGTCATTGAAATATGTGTTCTCTTTAGAGACCACACATGGATCCACCAGTGTCATTGCATGTGTGTTCTTTTCACATACCACAACTAGAGTCATTTCATGTGTGTTCTTTTCACATACCATATATGGATCCACCAGTGTCATTTAAATGTGTGTTCTCTTCAGAGACCACACATGGATACAAAAGTGTCATTGCATGTGTGTTCTTTTTACTAACAAAAAATGGATTCATTTCATGTGTGTTCTTTTCACATACCACATATGGATCCCCCAGTTTCACTGAAATGTGTGATCTTCTTACTAACAATAGCTAGAGTCATTGGATGTGTGTTTTCTTCAGATACCACACATGGATCCACCAGTGTCATTGCATGTGTGTTCTTTTCACATACCACAACTAGAGTCATTTCATGTGTGCTCTTTTCACATACCACATATGGATCCACCAGTGTCATTGAAATGTGAGTTCTCTTCAGAGACCACACATGGATCCACCAGTGTCATTGCATGTGTGTTCTTTTTACTAACAACAACTGGAGTCATTGCATGTCTGTTCTCTTCAGATACCACATAGGGATCTACTAGTGTCATTGAAATGTGTGCTCTTTTTACTAACAACAACCAGAGTCATTGGATGTGTGTTCTCTTCAGAGACCACACATGGATCCACCAGTGTCATTACATGTGTGTTCTTTTTACTAACAACAATTGGAGTAATTGCATGTGTGTTCTTTTCACATACCACATATGGATCCACCAGTGTCATTGCATGTGTGATCTTTTCACAATCCACCTATGGATCCACCAGTGTCATTGCATGTGTGTTCATTTTACTAACAACAACCAGAGTCATTGCATGTGTGTTATTTTCACATACTACATATGGATCCACTAGTGTCATTGCATGTGTGTTCTTTTGACTAACAACAACTGGAGTCATTTCATGTGTGTTCTTTTCACATACCACATATGGATCCACCAGTGTCATTGAAATGTGTGTTGTCTTCAGAGACCATACATGGATCCACTAGTGTCATTGCATGTGTGTTCTTTTTACTAACAACAACCAGAGTCATTGAAATGTGTGTTGTTTTCACATCCCACATATGGATCCGCCAGAGTCATTGAACTGTGTGTTCTCTTTAGAGACCACACATGGATCCACCAGTGTCATTGCATGTGTGTTCTTTCTACTAACGACAACTAGAGTCATTTCATGACTGTTCTTTTCACATACCACATATGGATCAACCAGTGTCATTGAAATGTGTGTTCTCTTCAGATACCACACATGGATCCACCAGTGTCATTACATGTGTGTTCTTTTTACTAATAACAACTAGAGTCATTGCATGTGTGTTCTTTTCACATACCACATATGGATCCACCAGTGTCACTACATGTGTGCTCTTTTCATAATCCACCTATGTATCCACCAGTGTCATTGCATGTGTGTTCTTTTTACTAACAACAACCAGAGTCATTGCATGTGTGTTATTTTCACATACCACATATGGATCCACCAGTGTCATTGCGTGTCTGTTCTTTTTACTAACAACAACTGGAGTCATTTCATGTGTGTTCTTTTCACATACCACATATGGATCAACCAGTGTCATTGAAATGTGTGTTCTCTTCAGAGACCACACATCGATCCACCAGTTTCATTGCATGTGTGTTCTTTTCACATACCACAACTAGAGTAATTTCATGTGTGTTCTTTTTACATACCACATATGGATCAACCAGTGTCATTGAAATGTGCGTTCTCTTCAGAGACCACACATGAATCCACCAGTGTCATTGCATGTGTGTTCTTTTTACTAACAATAACTTGAGTCATTGCATGTGTGTTCTCTTCAGATACCACATATGGATCCATGAGTGTCATTGAAATGTGTGCTCTTTTTACTAACAACTACCAGAGTCATTGGATGTGTGTTCTCTTCAGAGACCACACATGGATCCACCAGTGTCATTGCATGTGTGTTCTCTTCACATACCACAACTGGAGTTATTTCATCTGTGTTCTTTTCACATACCACATATGGATCCACCAGTGTCATTTAAATGTGTGTTCTCTTCAGAGACCACACATGGATACACAAGTGTCATTGCATGTGTGTTCTTTTTACTAACAACAACCAGAGTCATTGCATGTGTATTATTTTCACATACCACATATGGATCCACCAGTGTCATTGCGTGTGTGTTCTTTTTACTAACAACAACTGGAGTCATTTCATCTGTGTTCTTTTCACATACCACATATGGATCAACCAGTGTCATTGAAATGTGCGTTCTCTTCAGAGACCACACATCGATCCACCAGTGTCATTGCATGTGTGTTCTTTTCACATACCACAACTGGAGTCATTTCATGTGTGTTCTTTTCACATACCACATATGGATCCACCAGTGTCATTGAAATGTGTGTTCTCTTTAGAGACCACACATGGATCCGCCAGTGTCATTGCATGTGTGTTCTTTTTACTAACGACAACTAGAGTCATTTCATGACTGTTCTTTTCACATACCACATATGGATCCACCAGTGTCATTGAAATGTGTGTTCTCTTCAGAGAGCACACATGGATCCACCAGTGTCATTACATGTGTGTTCTTTTTACTAATAACAACTAGAGTCATTGCATGTGTGTTCTTTTCACATACCACATATGGATCCACCAGTGTCACTACATGTGTGCTCTTTTCACAATCCACCTATGTATCCACCAGTGTCATTGCATGTGTGTTCTTTTTACTAACAACAACCAGAGTCATTGCATGTGTTTTATTTTCAGATACCACATATGGATCCACCAGTGTCATTGCGTGTGTGTTCTTTTTACTAACAACAACTGGAGTCATTTCATGTGTGTTCTTTTCACATACCACATATGGATCAACCAGTGTCATTGAAATGTGTGTTCTCTTTAGAGACCACAAATCGATCCACCAGTGTCATTGCATGTGTGTTCTTTTCACATACCACAACTAGAGTCATTTCATGTGTGTTCTTTTCGCATACCACATATGGATCCACCAGTGTCATTGAAATGTGTGTTCTCTTCGGAGACCACACATGAATCCACCAGTGTCATTGCATGTGTGTTATTTTTACTAACAACAACTGGAGTCATTGCATGTGTGTTCTCTTCAGATACCACATATGGATCCATGACTGTCATTGAAATGTGTGCTCTTTTTACTAACAACAACCAGAGTCATAGGATGTGTGTTCTCTTTAGAGACCACACATGGATCCACCAGTGTCATTGCATGTGTGCTCTTTTCACATTCCACAACTGGAGTAATTTCATGTGTGTTCTTTTCACATACCACATATGGATCCACCAGTGTCATTGAAATGTGTGTTCTCTTTTCACAATCCGCCTATGGATCCACCAGTGTCATTGCATGTGTTTTGTTTTTACTAACAACAACTAGAGTCATTGCATGTGTGTTGTTTTCACATACCACATATGGATCCACTAGTGTCATTGAAATGTGTGTTCTCTTCAGAGACCACACATGGATCCACCAGTGTCATTGCATGTGTGTTCTTTTCACATACCACAACTGGAGTCATTTCATGTGTGTTCTTTTCACATACCACATATGGATCCGCCGGTGTCATTTAAATGTGTGTTCTCTTCAGAGACCACACATAGATACACAAGTGTCATTGCATGTGTGTTCTTTTTACTAACAAAAAATGGAGTCATTTCATGTGTGTTCTTTTCACATACCACATATGGATCCACCGGTGTCATTGAAATGTGTGTTCTCTTCAGAGACCACACATGGATCCAACAGTGTCATTGCATGTGTGTTCGTTTTAGTAACAACAACGGGAGTCATTTCATGTGTGTTGTTTTCACATACCACATATGGATCCACCAGTGTCATTGAAATGTATGCTCTTCTTACTAACAACAGCTAGAGTCATTGGATGTGTGTTCTCTTCAGAGACCACACATGGATCCACCAGTGTCATTGCATGTGTGTTCTTTTCACATACCACAACTAGAGTCATTTCCTGTGTGTTCTTTTCACATACCACATATGGATTCACCAGTGTCATTGAAATGTGTGTTCTCTTTAGAGACCACACATGAATCCACCAGTGTCATTGCATGTGTGTTCTTTTTACTAACAACAACTGCAATCGTTGCATGTGTGTTCTCTTCAGATACCACATATGGATCCATGAGTGTCATTCAAATGTGTGCTCTTTTTACTAACAACTACCAGAGTCATTGGATGTGTGTTATCTTCAGAGACCACACATGGATCCACCAGTGTCATTGCATGTGTGTTCCTTTCACATACCACAACTGGAGTTATTTCATGTGTGTTCTTTTCACATACCACATATGGAGCCACCAGTGTCATTGAAATGTGTGTTCTCTTTTCACAATCCGCCTATGGATCCACCAGTGTCATTGCATGTGTGTTCTTTTTACTAACAACAACTAGAGTCATTGCATGTGTGTTGTTTTCACATACCACATATGTATCCACTAGTATCATTGAAATGTGTGTTCTCTTTAGAGACCACACATGGATCCACCAGTGTCACTGCATGTGTGTTCTTTTCACATACCACAACTGGAGTCATTTCATGTGTGTTATTTTCACATACCACATATGGATCCACTAGTGTCATTTAAATGTGTGTTCTCTTCAGAGACCAGACATGGATCCACCAGTGTCATTGCATGTGTATTCTTTTTACTAACAAAAACTGGAGTCATTTCAGGTGTGTTCTTTTCACATACCACATATGGATCCACCAGTTTCATTGAAATGTGTGCTCTTCTTACTAACAACAGCTAGAGTCATTGGATGTGTGTTCTCTTTAGAGACCACACATGGATCCACCAGTGTCATTGCATGTGTGTTCTTTTCACATACCACAACTAGAGTCATTTCATGTGTGCTCTTTTCACATACAACATATGGATCCACCAGTGTCATTGAAATGTGTGTTCTCTTCAGAGACCACACATGGATCCACCAGTGTCATTGCATGTGTGTTCTTTTTACTAACAACAACTGGAGTCATTGCATGTGTGTTCTCTTCAGATACCACATATGGATCCACTAGTGTCATTGAAATGTGTGCTCTTTTTACTAACAACAACCAGAGTCATTGGATGTGTGTTCTCTTCAGAGACCACACATGGATCCACCAGTGTCATTGCATGTGTGTTCTTTTCACATACCACATATGGATCCACCAGTGTCATTGCATGTGTGTTCTCTTCAGAGACCACACATGGATCCACCAGTGTCATTGAAATGTGTATTATTTTCAACTACAACCATTGGCCACAAGCAATCGGGACACAGAGCTAACCAGCAACTGCTCTGGGCTTCTAGAAGACCTGATCCCCGATTGTTAGGCGCTGTTGGATCGGGGTGTGTGGACGATAAGGATGTCCTTCGTGAGGGCGATCCGCGAGAAGTCTGTTCTATGAACTGATTGGCAGTGGCAACGACGTTGGGCCCACGTCCTTGCCCTTATCCCCTTAACCTCAGGACCGAAGCTCATATCGTGTTCCTTCATTTCCATGGAGAGGGAGAGGCCCAAACTCAGCGTGCATGAGGCTCAGATGTTCGCCCAGTACGACATACTAGCGCTGCCGTTCGCGAGGCTTCCGGCCAGCTTCGAGCTCAGCTACATCGGGGTTCGTGTCACGCCACTTTTGCGCGACAACGCGTTGGCGAGGCAGATCGAGAAGCGCCGCCGCCAGCTGTCGGAGCAGAAGAGGGAAATGGCACGGTACTCGCGCACGAGCACGTACTTGCGAAAGCTGTTCAAGAAGGAGCGGACTGCGTTGATTGAGCTGTGCGGAACCCACCGACGGGCGATCCACCCGGATTTGCGCAACCCCGAAGGGAGGCGGCGCTTCTGGGCAGTGCCTGGGCGTACGACCTCTACCGTTATCGATGCAGCATGCTGTGAAGAATCCACGAGGAGGAGGAACGCAGCCGGGAATGTTGGCATCGTTTCCGACGTGGAGGAGGCTGGCGGCGACGCGGACAACGCCGTCAATGATGGAGACTGTGGGAGCATCATAGTCGATTAGGGCCACTTAAGCATAAATGAAATCTCTGTGCGGTATCTTAATGCACTCTTTGGATCTGGGTCACTTGAGTCATGGTCGATTATCGTCATAATCTATATATGTTGGCCATGTTTTAGTTGTCTTTCTCTTTGAAACTAGTCGATCGAAACTCGTCCGATCCTGAAAATAAAGTTCGCGCGTTCCTGGCATATCTGATGGGACAATACTCTGACTCTGCTCCCAGCACTTGATGGCATAGCCATAATTTGGAGTGTGCCAGAGGAGAAGGGATCGAGCATATTGTAATAGTGTACTACTCCTGTCCAGATATAACTGACTTAGTTTTTTTAGATATTTAATAAATGTGTCTATATGCAAAACATGTCTAGATACATGTTTTAGGTTTCTCTGTCTTTCAAACTAATCAAAAGTCGTCAAATTCTGAACAAACAAATTCATTGCGTTCACATCTGATGGGACAATACGCTGACTCTACTACTTGATGGCACAACCATAATTCTAGAGTGCACCAGAGGAGATGGCAATGCAATGGAGATGGGAACTAGTAGCCGCATCCAAACACAGGTAAAAAATTAATGTAATAATATTTAAAAAAATTGTAATCTGGTCCACATGACCCCATCACAGACACGTTGCACGCGCCAGATATAAATAAAGACAACATGACTAGTTTAGTTTCAATGATATAATTCAACATACGACGTTACTGTGTCCGCATCTTTCTGCTCCTCATATTAGTCTACTAGCCCACGCTGCATTAAGCATCAGTTGATGAGGATAAAAAATGATAAAACGGCAAATAAAACAATTTTTAAGCTTACATTTCATCCGGAGAATCGTACAAAGATGAAATTGGTAGGGATTTATTATTTCTCCTACACTTAGCCGAAAGATCATCAAGAACATCCTTAATCACCCCTGCAACTTCTTCATATTCTAATACACCTCCATTATTTGCCCTTTCCTCCCCGTTCTTCTTACGCTTTTGTTTCTTTTCACACCCTTTTCTCGCCGACACCTCCACTTCTTCATACATTGGCTGCTTACATACGTTTTCCTCCGAGTGCTCATCACCGTCTTCGCGCTGCTCTTCCTCCAGTTCTGGTTGAGAAGCCTCATTTTCTGCCACCGGGGTGTGAACAGGGACAATATCATGTGTAACTGGGTTTTTCCACAACCTCTTGATATGCCCGAATCCACCACAACGTTTGCATTTCCTTTTCCTAGCTCCCAGCCTTGAACCTTTACCGGTGGAGGCTTCTATCCTTAGCTTTCTAGGCCTCCCAGGTGGCCTCCTAAGAACTGGTGGTTGAAGTTTGAACCCTGGATCGACAATCTCCCAATCATTTTCATCGGCCATAGGTGGTACGTTTTCTGCATAAGTTGCAGCAAACTTCTCCACGGAGAAATAGTTGTCGACATAGTTCTCTATTTCAGCTCTGCTACCTCTAAGCTTTAAGATGAAGTAAATTGCATGGTGACATGGCAGACCAGTAATCTGCCACTGCCTGCATGAACAAGTCTTGTTTCCAATGTCTACAGTGTACCTCCGTTCACTTCCACGCTTGTATTCTGCATAAACCTCAGCCAATGTTCTGGAACTTCTGACCATCCTCATCTTTATCGTTCTCATTTCCCTGGTTCTTGCATTCAGTAACATAACCACCTTTGGAACTATTTTATGGCCTAAAAAATTCTTGCACAAATTCTTTGCCTTAAATCTATCTTCACCATTATGCACTGTCTTATTGCATCCAACAAAATAACAATTCCAAGTGTCTTCATGCCCGAAATCTTATCATTGAAACTCTCTACCAAATTATTGCAAACAAAATCCACCTTGCTTAACTCACCAAACTTACTTCTGGCCCATAGCTTGGTGTGATGTTCTTCAAGGTATTTTTTCACCTTTGGCACTACATACATGTTCTGCAAGTAAGTAGCATGTGTGCTTGGGGTGTATGTGTATGTTGATCGCCACAAGTCCTCTTCAAAGATCTTTCCTTTGAACTTCTTCGTGAAGTTAGTAGCGAGGTGCCGCATGCATTCCCTATGCTCAACCCCAGGAAACACAGCATCAACAGCATTCTCAAGACCCTCGCATGCACCGGTGTGTATCACCAAGCCTTCGGGGTGACCAATTACTTCCCGTAGTCTCTACATGAACCATGTCCAGCTTTCATTTGATTCACCCTCAAGAACAACATAAGCTACGGGTAGAAGCCAATTATGCGCGTCCAAAGCACAAGCAGAAGCAACATGTCCCCTAATCTTCCCTGTTAAAGAAGTTGCGCCTATTGCCAAGTATGGCCTGCAGCCGTCTAGGAACCCCTTCCAGCATGCCTTTAGGCAGACAAAACATCTCCTGAAGCATATCTTATCTGCCTGCTTATACCTGACCCCCCTCGAGACCTTTTCTCTTCCTTTCACAACCTCGTAATCAATGTCAACAACACTACCATGTGATGTTTTCTCTACCTGAGCTTTGAAACTATACAACATATGAAAACTGTCATTCCACTTGCCTTGAATGAAGTCTAGAGCCATCACCTTCCCATCAAAGACTCTATGGTAAGGAATCAGGATGTTAAACTTTTTGCTAATCTTTGCTCTGAGTTCACCAGGTCCAATGTTACGATCCTGCCTCACCCAGTCAAGTACTGTAGCAGCAATCCACTTGGTAGTCGTCGGTCTAATTTTATCACTTAAAGAATTATTAGGGAAGTTGTGTTTCTTCGTGTTTACTTTGATTTGCATTCGATAAGAATCCAAATAATTTAGAGCTAGTTAAATGTAGCTATTGCAACCTGAAATGGGTGTCCAACCTGCATTGGAGATGCATGTAATCTCCATTTACACTCATTACTTTCCCTATAGTGCACCCTAAAACTCTTTTGGTCACTCTTTTCAATGATAAATTTGAACCAAACTCTGATTGCATAGGTTGCAACTACATATCTGCAGTCCTCCACATTATCAAGACAGTCTCCTCATCAATTGTAGGATTGTCCCTGTCAAGGTGTATCACTGGCCTGTCCTTGTCTTCGTGGTCGTATCTACATCCCATTTCCACATCTTCACATTCATCTTCCTCATCAGTCCCATAGTCAGGCTCAAAGTTCAAATCAACCAAATATTCCCTACTCTCCATCCTATCAGGGTCAGCAGCCACGTCCGGATATGCTTTCTCATCATCATCCGCACCGCCACACATTTCAGTGCCTTCATGCTCGCTTGACAAAGCATCATGCTCAAGGACAACATGTACAGATGTCCTGCGGTTACCAACACATATCATTGCCATCACCACGGGACTAGAAACGCTAATTAGGGTATGCAGAAAAGGAATCATAGTTCTTACCCTTCAATGTGGACGCACGACACCTTCTCCGGGCTCCATACCTCTCAAGCTCTGCACCCCGCTTCCTCTTCCCCTGTTTCGTTGTCCTCTGTGCTCTCAAGACTTGAAGGAGATTACGTGCTCTCTAGCCGCGCAGGACCCATCTTCGTGTTCTCAAGCCTCGCAGGATCCATCCCTGAGCAGGATCCGGATCACCAGCATCGTTGGCCCCCTAACCCAACGGCCGACTCTCAGTTTTCTTTTCCAGATGCGCCTGGGCGGTGGACGGCGGCAAGGAGACAGGGCAGGGAGGGGAGGGGAGGGGACGTGAGGGGGATGGAAGGGAGGGGAGGGCGGGAGGACGATGGCCCAAGGGGACGACAAGAGCGGTGCACGACTGAGCGGAGTGGCGGCGGCAGGAGCAGACGAGCGGAGCGGAACGGAGATGGTTGTGACAAAGCATGGAAAATTGCGTGTGTTGGTGGGTGGCACCAGCCCTCGAACCTGGGACGCGTGCCGTCGAAGGTGGAGGAGACGGGCCCGCCAGTCAGAAAACATGCCACCTGTCAACGCACTATGCACGGTAGCACTTCACAGATTTTTTTTAGCAGGACCCACATGTCAGGCTGTTTGATCCAAACTTGAAGTGACAGTTCTGCTCCTTCTCCCTCGTCTCCCCGTCTACTCGCAGTGGCAGTTCCGCTTCTTCTCCCTCGTCTCCTCGTCTCCTCGCAGTGGCAGTTCCGTTTCGTCTCCCTCGTCTGTTCTCCTCTTCTTCTTCTCCTCGCAGTGGTAGTTCTTCTTTCTTCCTCGATCAAAACATTCCCGCACATTAGCCATGGCCAATAGCCGGATGAAGAGGAACTAGTCCGATCTCCCGGCCGAACCACTTCGCAAGATCGCCGACTACTTGCTAGAGAAAGAGGAGTACATCGACACCTATGCTGCTTGTCGGGAAGTCTGCATAGATTGGCTCCGCACTTTAGAGGTGCCCGAATTCCATCTCAACAACTAGATCATGATAGATCACACACTTTCAGACGTTGGCGACTTCACCTTCCTCAACCACGCCACTGGTCGTTGCTTCAGGACGAATCTAATGGACGTCCATCACAGGTTCACATTCAAATCCGAAGATTCTATATATATAACATTCATTTATTGGTATTTTCCATTGTAAACATCTTAGTGCTAACTGATGCCCTCTTCTTCCAAAAGATTCTACTTCATCGGTGTTTCTCGTGGCGTAATCGTGCTTGCTCAGAGGGTGGAGCCGTACTAGATTCGGCTTCTGAACCCAATCACTCATAAGTCTAACACTGAGTTTCAAGCACACATACCATCTGATCTTCTGCAATCTATCATCGTGACAAAGTCCTCGAGGATGGTGTTCGTTTGCACTGATTATCCAGATCATATTGCATGGGCCGATGAGAGCACCCCAACGGGGCAAATCAATGGATCATTTGAAGAAGGATTGTATTCGCCACCTCCTGATACACTTCTGGTCTGCATGGTGGCATTTCGAGGGGAAGTATATGCATTACTTGAGAACGGAGACATCTTGTCGACCAACATCCCGTTAGACCAGCGCGTGAGCACTGTCATGATGACCAAAATAATTTCAGCCCCAGTCTTTGAACAGGTACGCGGAACTTAC
Source organism: Avena eriantha (assembly GCA_910589775.1). Taxonomy (NCBI): domain Eukaryota; kingdom Viridiplantae; phylum Streptophyta; class Magnoliopsida; order Poales; family Poaceae; genus Avena; species Avena eriantha. The sequence goes on from OU342743.1 coordinate 239,344,292, forward strand.
AGATTTGACCTTGTGTAGTCAGATGGTGATCTGCTTCTTGTGTTGAACGGGGATTTCACCAAAGGGCAACCGGTGTTGTACCGGGTGGACATGGAGAACCGCTCTCTCGAGGCCGTCGGTGATATTGGAAGTCGTTCCCTCTTTGTTGATTATAATCGGTCTATCTCCATTGACACCAGGTGACACCCAAAGTCAAACCTAGTTGCATATACTACAGGAATTTTATCAGACTGTACGATCATGAGTTTCAAGACTGGGAAGAGGAACCAACAATGGTAATGCATGACTTAAGTCTGGAACATACACCGAGGCCTTACCCTCTGGACGAGATACTGGCAGCACGTTGCAGACGGAGAGAGTTCTCTGAACATGTCTTGCAGCACGCGGGAGCCGCTGCCGACGAAATATATAGGGGGGAATGAATCCTATATTCATCCTAGGTTATGTGCTAGCGTTTTTAGGTCTATTTTTCGAAGTAGAAATTTGTACTGTATTTATATTATTTCGATCAGCAGTATGCGTATTACCTTTCAGAAAAAATTGTAATGTATTTAATTTTAGTACTTTCAGAATTCAAAGTATTTATTTTTAGTAGCTTCTTTCAGAATTCTCTATGTTCGACAGCCGTAGCCGCCAGCGGCGGGCATTAGCTCAGCGCCGGAATTCAGGTTGTACATGGAAAATTGCACAATAATGTGTTGGTGGGCGGCACCAGCCCTCGAACCTGGGATGCGCAATCTCATCGAAGGTGGAGGAGGCGGGCCCGCCAATCAGAAAACATGCCACATCGTCATCCCCTGTTTCTGATGCCCTTTAAAAAAAGAAAACATGCCACGCCACATGGTGTTGCTACAATCGATGGTACATGGTGTCATAGAAATAATATCGTATAAACATAAAGGCACAATCGTCAACATTTCTAAAATGAAACCCGGCCTCCTACCTATCCTCGTACATTGCCCGATGAGGTGGATAGCCACGACCGATCTTTTTAATACGTTCGCACTCTTATGCTGAGAAGGGAAATAAAGATTGAGCGGTTAATGCAACGAGTGTTGAATTATTACCCTCTAAGGAAATGGGAGATGGTTATTTTCATGCGTGCCCGTAGTCCAAACCTACTGTCAGTCTTTCACTCCCCTTCTCCGACCAACCACAGTTCACCTTGCGCAGCTCCTCCGCGCCGCACCACCTAGGGTAACATGGCCCCGCCTAAGCAGCCGGCCACCACCACGACAACTGCCAAAACTTGGGTATTTAGCCCATCTAAGGCAGGCCATGAAGCTCTACTTCAAGGCCGGTCTCCCATTGCCCTCCCAGGTGGATGATTTCCCCGAATGTGCCGAATCGGCCGCGACGGCAATGGGGACGGCGGCGTCATCGGCGCCAGATCCGGCAAGCAGGGCCAAGAGAGCGATGTGGAGAAATCGCGCGACGGCATTACGGCATGCTCTAGGCAGTGGGAACAAGGTACGTATCAAATCGTTCACGAGAGCATGTCGCCGAGGCTACACACCCTTGAACAGGGCAGCACCAAGGTCTAGGAACTCTCGCGTCCACGCTTCGGCGCGTGCTACCTTACCGCAGTGGGGGAGGCTGGGAACACGCCGTCTGCGGCAAAGACGCTCCATCCTACGCACCGTCGGAGGCCGTACCGTGGCGGCGACCAAGCGTCTACACTCAGCATGCTGGATTGTTTGACAACCGGAGCTGGCGGCGGGCATCAGCTCAGCGCCGCAATTCAGGTTCGAGTTCACACGAACCTACAACCCCGAGAAGGAGATGCTGAATTTTAGTTTCGAAGAAATCGTTGCGGTGGCGCGGATGGTCCAACTGAATCGGGACTGGCGCACGCAAATCGCTCCTGCCTGAACGATGCAGATTTCTTGTAGTTTGGCGGGAAGGCAATAGATCAGTTTGGGTTAAATGATCAAAGAACTTATGTCCTATCAAGGCAATTGGCCAGCCAACTTTTCTGGTGGAGATCTGTAGTTTCTTCAGTGTAGAATAGTTAAGTTCAGACTGAAGAATGGCTTTTGTAGATGAAATGCTGACGAATTGTTCTATAAACTAGTAGGAAGCTTAGCCCACTTTTGTGCAAGTATAAGACCCATTTGTATGGAAGTACTACTGTTGTAAGCAAATACTATCAAGTATCTATTTCCTTCAATTACTGGTCGTGGTTAAATCTAGTTAACTCGCATTTTTTATCCCAGACTACAGATTTTGCGTCTGTTGTCTGTGTTGTAAACCATTTTTCCTTTGTCTTGTGTTGTCTGCAAAATAGTCTTGGAGTTCAACGTGTTGCAAATATGCCTACCTTGCATTTGAAGAGGACATGGACTACATTTTCCTAGCATCCACAGATTTGACATTGCTCATTGCCAGACCACCCTCTTTTTATGAGGTTGTCCTTGGTTATTCACATAAATTCTAAAGCACGGTGTTCAACTACATCGATTCAAACTATTACACACACACTACATCAAATTCATTACCCACACATACTACATCGATTCAAACTATTACACACACATACTACTTCAAACTATTACACACACGTACTACATCGATTCAAACTATTACACATTTTTAGTCGATGCTAACTTCCCGCTACGCTCTCCATGCTACAAATTCATTAGCCACACATACCACGGCAATTCACTAGAGCTATGTATTCACTCGAGGGAATTCAGAACCACCAGCTCATCTCAGCCCAGTTCCCCCACCGAAACTGTGTGCGCCATCAGGAAACGTGGTGGTCCTGTGCCATCGATCCTTCTAGGCCAACACTACAGGCGACGAGGACGCATATTGGCAGCCTCTTCGGGACCCTGAATGCCATGTACCGATTCCAGAACCTCCTCCAGTTGGATGATGACCGGGTACTTCCAGCAAAGCTATCGCCTTGCCCTACTTGGAATCTGCACCTCGTACATCTTAGGAACAACGTCAGGATCTTTCAGCCACCCCTTTACCTCGATGACTCATCTGTCGCTCGGTGGCACGATTTCCACCAGCTCGACGCCAAGGCTACTAACGACCTGCTTGAGGGCCTCCGGCTCCCAAGCATCCAATGGGAGGCCGTCAAAGCCGAGTTTGGAGAAGAAACGAAGTTGCCCCAAGCGATCGTCCCACCCACATGCGCGATGCCAACGCATAAAGCTCATTTTCTCCCCGCAGCACTTGAAAGAACGGGAAGAATGCAGAACACGCTCGGTGTCTAAGCTGTGCTCGACCCGGACGAACAAATCGAATGGTGGCGCGCATACCTAAATCTTGACCTCATTTCGTCTGATCCCAAAACGAGACCTAAAAGCCGACAGCAACTCTGTCGGTGACACGGCGGGATGGACGCCCAACACGGTGGCCATGAGAGCATGGTCGTCGAACTGCTGTGCCAGGGCTACCATGCTTAGGGTGCGCGGCAGCACGCAACTTCCCGAGGCCGGTTGCTGGCCTGGATCGCCCGACGAGATGCGCTCCACCGTGCGAGAAGGACTAGCTAGGCGCGAGATATTAGTCCGGGGACGCGAAGCTCCGATACGGAGGACAATGTGACGGTGACGGCTGCGAGCTTCGATTAGAGGCGTGGGAGGTTGACCGTACATGGCGAGGACGCAAATTAGAGGAAGTGTGAGCTCTGATCTGAGACGAGCAGCCAAAGCTGAGCAAATGTTATGGGGAGGGGAGCAAGGGAGAAGACTAGAGCAGAGCAAAGAAATAGATCTGGTCCACGCAGGGGTAAGCTAGTCCACGACCGCAAAAGATAATGGGGAATACTGACATGGCGGGCCAAGAAGAGTTGACCTAACGGCGGTATTTGAGTTCAACCGTTTTTCGTCTGGTTCAAACGACCATTTGGTCGTTAGATTTGTATTCACCCCCATTTGGCCCTTCTAGACAATTGGCGATTCTACTATGGCCCCTCCGTGCGATTGATGACAACTCGGGTACCGCGGTGCGCTCACCCACCAAGTTTGGTACCGCAAACGAACATTCCCGTCTCCTGGGCCACCCGAATCACCTTCGCGGTGACTAAGATTTCAGATGCCACGTTTACAACGTTGCAGGTAAGACCTGAAAAATGCCTGGCAATGCATCTACTAGGCTCTATTAGATATAAACCGTGCCTACATGCACGATGAAATAAGCCTTGACGGACGCGTCGAGTACCCACATCTAAAAACACTGGAATTCGAACTCTGTAAGACCTCCGCGGCCAGAGACGAATTATGCCAGCATTATTCCGAACTCGAGTCCGGGGACTCGAATCTGAGTAGATAGCGTTGTTTTGCCCTAAGGCAGTTAACTGATACCGATCCTTCAGATGAATCAGGAACGCATATTGACAATCCTTATGACATAAACTGTAGTACTCGAAATAACTTCGGTTGAGCTTATATCCCATGCACTCGAAAAACTTATAGTATCCACCCGAATCTGCGATTCGACTGGACACTCGAGGGCTACTGACGTGGGAATACCTTGCGGGTACCTTAGATTAGCCCATATGGTTCAGCCTAAGAAGGAGTCCATGGTGCAATCAAAGCTCAACAGAGATTCGGGTGGCCTGTTGGAGTTCGACTTCTTGGAGGACACGACAAAGTGTAGATAGAAACTTAAAGGAAAACCCTTACTTGTAACTGACTCGATCTGCTATCCCGAGACCTAGCCTCTCTATATAAAGGCTAGGAGGGGCGGTGAGGAGGACCAACAGATACACCCCCGCATACACACCGCCAGATTGCATCTGCGCACCTTTATAACCTTCGACTCCCTCATAATCAAGAGCAGACAAGTAAGAGTATGGTCATCTGCGAGGCCTGAACCTGGGTAAAACCACGTGTCACATGTGTGCTTGTTTGCTAGCCAATCGATGCCTCCAGCGCTCCACATTTCCTCGAACCTAAGTCCATCAATGATGGGAATTGATGAGTTAACCCCTTGTCAAGTTGCCCCATGGACTAATGTTAAGAAGATGGGCTGGTGTGCAACAACATCAAACGTCAGAGAGACATCGTCAAGTCGTGCTCGGGCTGAATAAACTTTCTCGATAACAAACAAATGAAAACCAAATTCATAGACCATCCATGTGCTTTCTCCAAACCAACATCTCGCATGGTAAAAGTGAGGCACTAATGAGATCAGCCACCAACGTGTTATGTAAGACGTTTTTATCAAGGCATCACAGACCAAATTTATCAAAGTGGATAGATACTAGTATAACTAGAAAATCATATCCTCTAAAAGCTTTCTTAATTTGATGTAGTTGCCTCTTTTGAATAGGCCACCATTGATCATGATGCTTAAATTTGACGCCCAACCTCATTACCTTGAGCACTGATGCGTGAAAAATGAAAAACTTGGCAAAGTTATATCGGGGGTCATGCCTCAATAGTTTTTCAAAAGAATCTCTTTGAGATACATATCAAGGCACTCGATGGGATCGGTCCTGGTATATTGCATCACATTTTTCATACCAATATCAATTTATAACTACAAGATCAGAGAACAAATTAAGTACAATGGCTAAAACAACAACAAAAAGGTAACACATAATAAAATTCCATTGTAAATTTTCTATACCAAATATTGGTCCACTGATCAAATCTCATAACAGGTTTAGCTCAATGTAATTCTACTTTTTTGCCAGAGTGGCTAACATTTAACAATAAAGATTGTCACCTCAATGTATAGTTTCTCTGTGCATGGAAAGAATCGAAGGAATCAAACAATTACATCTAGATAGGGGCCGATAGAATTGAGTACCAAGTCCTTCACTGTGCGCATAGAACTGGTCAAGCTGGTAAGCATCATTTTATGGAGGACATAGGTACATACATCAAGAAAATAATAAGTGAGTTTCAAGAAGACCAAGAGCAAGTAGAAGAATAGTCTACCTTCACGCTTATACCTCCAATAACTAGATGAGAGAATTTGTTAGACACGTAGCCCAATACTGTCAATTTTGGAGCGTGGACGATCCTGACAGCTGTTTGACTACCTGGATCAAGTAGGACCAATCTCTCCAGGCGAGGTGCATCCTCGATGACCATGTCGTCACACACCTCAAGTGCCCTATTGTTCCCCCAACAAGACACAACTAACGTACATAGATTCTTCGAGGTGATGCAGAGGCTGCCGAACCCTTGGATCCCCTGAATCTGAAGGCGCTCGAGTGCAACAGCCGACAAGAAAGTGGTGGATGGCTGCCTTTGAGATGTCGACGTTATAGAGCTGGAGGTGCTTGAGTCGAGGGAGAAGTAGCGGCGACGCATCATCAATCTAGGGGAAATAGCAGCACCTGAAGCAGGCGATGCGCAATGTGGGAGCGAAGCATAGCGCTAACGGTAGCAGAGAGCACAACCGTTCTCCACCATCGAAGTTGAGATCCTCGAGTTTATTTAGGACGGGGGATAGGAACCACTTGTCGAACTTTGTGTCGAGCTTGCAGTTGGGGGAAAACTAGTCGATGGTTAGGCTCTTGGCGGTCCCGAGGTGCATGGAGAGGTTATTGGAGACTGCGGCGACGTGTGTTTCTATGCTGGTAGTAGAGCCCATAGTCGACGGTTAAGTCGAGGGGGATAGAGGACCAGATAGGGCGCCACCGCAAGGAGAGGACCGTTGTCCGCATGGCAGACTTGGTGGAGGAGGGAGACGATGATGTACAACATCTCGTCTGGGAGGCGGCTGATGAGGTCGAGGCAAGCCAAAAGCTCTTGTGGTTCTGGCTTGACCCACCTCCACTTGTTGGCCGCCTCGTCCTTCATCTTAGCCGGCGGCGACGCAGGCAACCCCACAGTCTCTTCGGCGGCGGAGCTTTCTGGCATGCGGCACGTGGTGGAGTGGTTAGACTAGTAAGATCGAGGCGGTGGCGCTGGGTGGGCGTGTAGCAGCTCCGGTCAGTCAGTGGTGGAGCGGGTCGGTGGGGAAGGATAATTGGGTGTAATAATAAAGCGCCCTGAGCTTCAACAAAAATAAAGCACCATTTATCAATAAATTTTAAATCACTATGGCTGGGAGTGTTCAACCTTCTGTTTTAAAGAAAAAATTGGGAATCCACTATTCCGCGAACGTGAATAATCTAGTGCGCCTAAGTGAGAAAGCAACGACAGTGTTTCCATCGAAAACAACAACAAGAAAAAATGTGAAAGTTGCTAGATCCAACAATTAGTAATTTATCCTCACAACTCTTATTGTCCCTTCGTGCTCATTGATTAATGCAGAAACGTTCTTCCTTTAGATTTTTTCTAAAATTGTTCAGTCATGCACATATATCGTACTCGATGAAGTACAGTGGTACAACATACGTAGACCGTAATTGATTAGTCAAGCTAAACACTATTGTTCTTATTTAAAAAGAACGAATTGTCAGGTTTTAGAGCAAGTCAAATAACCTTTATGTATTGAATTGCTAAAAGTTGGCTATGGGAGGAGGAACGTGAAGGTTTATCAATGTAACACAATTTTCGATTTGCTAGCCTTCTTGTAATAGCAATTAGTGTTTTCTCTTCATAGCCAAAGTCATATATACATGACAATAACATGTAGGATCAACTAGTTAGCCACCCACTACTCATATTATTTCTCACAGGGAGTTGCGGGTCGGAGTGCATGTCAATCATACTCGTGGGGATTAGTTGCGGATGACAACGCGAGCAAAGAGCGAACATGGATTATGGCAGGAGGAGATCAAGCGCATGGGGCCAAACCGGCCCCCGGTGTGGCGGTGGATCACTGCCGCATTGACCGATGTGCGCGCGGCTGAGGCGGCACAGGACGCGGAAGCGCAGGCGGGTTGAGAGCACCTGGGCGGAGGTGACGTGAGAAGATGAACACGACCTTGAGGTCGGCTGAGTACGACTACTTCATACATGTTCTCCACGGGGCGTTAATTACGTTCAGTCTACAAGAGTATATTATCGAAACTCCATCATTGTTACTAGTTAACTCATAGATAGATCTTGGAATAAAGTTTCGATAGCTAGGTTTTTTTTGTTTTCTGCTGCCGAACCCCTACAACAGGCGCGTGGTACAGGCGGAGTGCCGCCGTACTGCACCTTGTCTCCTCTTTCTTTCTTTTTTCTTTTGAAGAAGTTGGTATGACTGGGCGATACGGGCGTGTCCGACTATAAGAGCGATCGTTAAAACTTCTGTAACTTTTCCTGGTTCCCTCCATCGCGAAACAAGGTTGGTACGGGCACACTGTACGGTCGCGTGCTCCCATACAAATAGTCGTTAATCTTGCAGTAACTTTTCTGGAAAACTTCCGTCGCGGAGCGAGGCTGGTACGGGCATGGGGTATGGGCGCGTCTTCCTATACTGCTGCTCATTAGAACTTCTGGAAACCCCGAAATAGCATATTCTTTCCGAGATTTTTTCTAAGAACCTGAAACATTAGTCTAGCATCCAAACAAAGTAGACATATGTTTTTTAGAGAAGTTTTAACCAAGATATGCAACACATGATTAGAGCAACGAACAATTCTACCTTTTAAAAATTAGTCCCAAGCAAACTCTAAAAGAAATCATGCAAAGATATAAATGCCAATGCAACATAAATGCAACTAGACTGAAGAAATAAAGTTAAGAAAGACGCCTAATGGATTCCGGGTTGCCTCCCGGGAATCGCTTCCTTTAAAGCCATACCAGGCTTTGATGCTCCATTATTATCCACTTGGATCCCAATGGATATCAACCCAAGGTGTGACCAACCGAAGGTGACCACTAGGCGGCGATGGCGCGCGTCGCTCGTTAATGACGATGTCGCGCGAACACGTCCGGGGCGGCGAGCGTGCCGACGACTCCATCTCCCACTTTACCGGGTGGAGATGCGCTATGTTGCACGGTGAGAGCGCTGGCGCCGAGCCCGATTAGTGCGAGTCCGACACCTACGCCGAGGACGAGTCGCCGCCCATCCTTCTCGACACCCAGCTACCACCGTCGCACGGCATCGGGCGCCTGACGGCGGCGAGCGCAGAGGATAGCGCAATCGCGGGCTATCCTCGACTCGGATATGCTTGAGGATGGCGGCGTGTGTGCGGCCAGGAGCACTCTACCATCGTTGCCGTCCTGCGGCGTTGTTGCGTGTCGGCGACGGGCCTACAACTTCGTAGGCGACCAACTGCTCGTTCCGCCGTTCGGCCAAAAAATGCTCCCAGTGCGCGAGGTTGCTCGGATCCTCAGCGAGCTCCGGGTCTTCCATGGAGGCAATGGCCGCTTGAATCTCCTCCACCATCTCGTCGCCCTCCGGCACCGGCGGCACGAGCACGCCGCCCTCGCTAAGCTTCCAGGTCGGCGGGCAGCGGAAGTCCGGCGGCGCCGGGTAACCGGAATTGTGGTGCAGTCGTGCCTCCCATGGCTGCAGCGAGCGCCGGCCGAAGCCATTGGCCGCCGTGGGATCGCCGGGATATTGCTCAGTCATCGGTTTCGCCGAAATCTTCTTCTCGTCGCCAGGGAGGTTTGGTGGTTTGCGGAATGGAGGAGAGGGTGTGTACTCTGGGAGACGGCGACAACGCCAACATTTATAGCCGAAAGAGAAAAGGGCGGCGAAGGCGGGAGGGGTGTAGCGGTGTGGGCGGTAAGGTGGTCCGGCGGTGGCACATCATTACGGCGACGCGTGGCCGATGAGACACACGGTCATTACCCGGCGTTCCTTCGCGGGAGCCGAGACGACGGGATGAGGTTGACTCGGTTTTCACACGCTGACAGGACGGGGCCACGAACGCATTTTTTTCCCGATTTTGCTTCATCCGGTGTTTCCAGGCATCCCGAGTTCAGCTTGGGAACCTCGGATGTAATCTGGACCGAATCCGACGAAAACTAGGCGTCCAGGCGAATTTTTGCCGTTGGCCTGGGAAGACCCTGCAGGAATGCTAGTGGAGATGCTCTAACTCCGGATTGCTCTTTTTTTTTCTCTCAGTGATATGACGACGATGCCCGTACGCAGGTGTGTAGCTAACAAGCAAGCTTGTGATCGGCGAGATAACGATGTCCTCGTGCGTATTATACGGAGTGTGCTGCTTCCCGTGATTGTTTGGATGCTGCCGCTTCTGTTCCTGGCCTGCCGTTGTTGTTGTAGTCGTCGTTTCGAGCGACTGTAGCTGCGACTCTAGCTGCAGGTCCACGAGCGAGGTGAGGGGGAATGGCAGTGTCGTTGGTGCTGCTTGCATAGCGGCGGCGGCCAAGATCCGTGGCTACGTGTTCTGGCCGGGCGTGCCGTGTAAGCTGCTCTGTGACTCCCCAGTCAAGCTCAACGGCTAAATAATGCTAGTCTTTGCGCCGATGGTACTTGCCATCGCGTGCACCTGGTCTTTGCCGTCGTCTGCCCAAAACGTATTAGTGCTAATGCTAATGCATTGCTAATGACGATACACACCAAGAAACTGCATTTTTCACCAATTCCACGGCAGTACGACACCCCTCATTGGAGAATTGTTTCTGCAGGAGCTTCAGATTACATGGTGTTCCACAGACAATGTGGAGCATATCGATTTGTAAATACTCTCACCGTCTCAAAATAAGTGACTTTGATTTATCTAGATTTAAATATATCTATATACTAAAACGTGTCTAGATACATACGACAAATCCACATAACTTATTTTGGACAGAGGGAGCACTAAAAATTGTTTGCGGTGTATAATGAGTGGAGATTTTTGGCTCTGGAGCTCCGGTGCTCTTGCTATTTTGAAAATTTTAAAATCATATTTGTGAGTTCTTAAAAACATATATCCGGAAGTAGCTCATGATCTATTCCACAAACATGCAAAATATCAATTTTAAAAACTTTGTATTTTCGTATTTTCGTCGAAACAGGCTTTACGCCCAGCTTTATAATTAAAGCAATAGTCATCTAGCATACAAGCGAATCACCGACGCCCAGGCGTCAAACGAAAAGAAAATAAGTCTGCTGGGGCCACAGCACAACACGCCCAAGGCAACAAAAAGGAAACGATGAAAGGAAAGAGCCCGAAGAACTCCCACTACGAGGCCGTGGAAGCCGGAGAAGGAGCCATGAAGCGCTGCGCCGACACCCTGAGCGCCTGCAGGATGCCGTCCATGCTCTCCCGGTCCCGCTGCCTAGCCAGAGGGTACCACTGCTGAAGGTAGGCAAGCAAAGAAAACACAGAGTCAGAATCCCGACGAGAAAAGATCCGCTCAATCACCATCTTATTCCTAATATTCCAAAGCGTCCAGGTAATGGCCACGAACACCAACCAGAAGAGGTGGCGCCTTCCTCCGGTACGGTTCGCCTCGGTCTCCACGAACTCGCCGAGGTCCTAGGCCTGCCAAGCAGGCCCAAGAGCTTCTCGGATGAAGCTCCACAGAAACTGAGCGGCGGGGCAAGTGAACATAACGTGGGTGCACGTCTCCGGCGTCCCACATAGCGGGCACTGCCATCATCCGGACCATTGCGTTCTGAGACCTCCACCCCCGAAGGCAGATGATCACGTAGCGATTGCCACACGAAGATCCGGAGGCTCAGGGGTAGGGGGACTTCCAAAGGTGTGATGTCCAAGGTATTTCTAGACCCTGGAAGAGGGTCCGATAGGCTGAGGTAACCGAGAAGGCTCCCTAGGGAGACTGGCTCCAAGTCACCTGATCCCTCTCAGCTGAGAGGGATAGGGGCAAGGAGCCCCGCAGCCTCACGAAGTCAGCGGCCTCTGCATCGTTGAAGATCCTCTGGAACAGGATGTTCCAGTGGCCTTCTCGGACTGTCTCGGTTACTAACATCGAGGGAGCTGCGGAAATAGCGAACATAGTGGGGAAAGCCTGGCAGAGGGAGACTCCCTGAAGCCAGGGATCGAGCCAAAAGAGAACCTCCAGACCATCCCCCACCACAAAGAGGGACCCTCGGCGAATGAAGTGCTTAATGTCTTGGATAGCTCTCTAGAACTGGGAACCCTCCCGGCGTTCACACGCCAACAGTGGATGGCCCCAGAGGTATTTTGCCTTAATGAGTTGGAGCCAGAGCCCTCCATCATCTTGGAGGATTCGCCAAACCCACTTTAGCAGCAGGGCCACATTGAAACGGCGCGAGTCAAGGACTCCTAAACCCCCAAGAATTTTGGGGGTGCAAATATCGTCTCACTTCATCATATGATACTTCTGGTGCCCATCTCTTGCTACCCAAAAGAACCTGGATAACTCTTTTGCAAAGTCTGCATGGGTCCCTTCCGGGAGCAGATAAAGGCCCATCTGATACTTGGTGAGGCTGGACAGGCAGGAGTTGATCAGTATGATCTTGCTACCCTTGGATGTGAGGTGGGCTCGCCAAGGTTCGGCTTTGGACCGAACCTTCGCGACCATGGGGGCAAGGTCCCTACACCCGAGAATCCCACATGGGCATACCCAGGTAAGTAATAGGGAATTCCGCCAAGCGGCAATTCAGGTGGTCTGCGATGCGTTGCCTATCCTCCTCGGGGAAACCCAAGATAAAAACCTCACTCTTGTCGAAGTTAATCTTGAGGCCCGACATGGACTCAAAGCACAGTAGTAGGAACTTGAGGTTAATAATGTCAAGTTCCGACCCCTGCACCATGATCATGGTATCGTCCGCATACTAGAGGTGGGAGATACCACCTCCGGGGATCAGATGTCCTACCACACCCGTGATGTGGCCAGCGATCTTGGCTTTATCCAAGATCCCTGCTAGGGCATCCACCCTTGTCTAACTCCGCAGTTAAAGAGAAGGGGGAAATCGGGTCCCCTTGTCTAACTCCGTAGGAGGGTCGAAAATATGGACTCACTTCCCCATTGACGTTGATTCACGTGCTACCACTCATGACAAACTGCATAATACAAGAAATCACCCTATCATCAAGGCCTCGACGCTCGAGGACTTGTCTAAGGAACTCCCGGTCCAGTTTATCGTAAGCCTTCTAAAAGTCCAGCTTCAGGAATACCCCTTTCTGATGGCAAACCTTTACTTCATGAATGATTTCATGTAGCGCTAGAACACCATCATGAATCAGGCGTCCCTTTAGGAAGACAAACTGTAACGGATGGGTCAAGCGTCCCATGACAGGGCGATACGAATGGCGCAGACCTTGGCGAATATCCTCTGGATGACGTTGATCAGCATGATTGGCTGAAAATGGCGGATATCCGTGACCCCCACTATCTTGGGGCTCAGGGTAATCACGCCAAAGTTCAGTCACGACATGACAAGAGTCCCAGTGTAGAACTCCTGATGCATAATCACCGAGCGAAGTTGGTCCCAGGAGTTTTGGAAAAAAACCACCGGGAGCCCATCCGGCCCAGGGGCCGAGTTGGACTTCATCGCTTTGATTGCCTCAGCAACCTCGGTATGGAGAAACGGGAGTGTCAACTCCAGGTTCTCCTCCGCGGTTACCTTGGCATCATCCGGCCAGAAGTTCATACTCAGCGCCAACCGCGACCTCGGGGTCATCGAGAAGAGGTCCCGGTAGAATGCATAAATATGGGACGAGATCTCTCTCTGGTCTTTCAACAGAGAGTCCGCGTCCCAAAGGCAAGGTATCGAACACTTTCTACGTCTGCCATTTGCAATGGCATGGAAGTAGGCCGTGTTCGATTCTCCCTGGACGGTCCAGATCTGGTGACTCCTCTATTTCCAGAATACCTCCTCTCCCTTATAGATAAGCTGTACAAAATTGATAAGAGCGTAGATAAAAAGAATTTCGTACACAGCTCGTTAGAGGCCAGACGCAATGCAGCGTAAAACCGTGAAACGTTCACGTCGTAACCACCCAAGACACGCTACATCGTAAGCACCAAAGACCCGTGGAACTCGCGAGTTTACTCTTAGATCTACATGTATTTCGAAAGCACATTGTGTACGCAACGTCGTACGTCCGGAACGGAACGCGCGTACGTACCTCCATAGCGACTGTACACACGACATCATTCAATCGAGCGAGGAAATCACGTGTTGCTACGGTTCCACATTTTTAGCAGCAATACACACATATAATGGAACATAGACAATGCATGTACTATTCACGTTAAGATTCCACCTCATTTAAATTGTATTTCATTAAAAGTTAGTATAATTTTATAAGTATTTTTTTGCCAACCAACAGGAGAGCTCTGCATATTCTTAAAGAAGAAGAGATTTGGCCAGGAGCTCTGTCTATTCTTAAAGAAGAAAAGAATTGGCCAGCAGCTTTGTCTATTCTTAAAGAATAAAGAGACTTGGCCGTTTTGAAGGAAACTGGCCGAAAACCAATACAACACATTGTCTGATTTATGAGAGAAACCAGACAAGAAAAACAAACATGTGCCGTTTTAGGAAAAACCCCAGACATGGACACACAACCTAGATAGCTAGGTCTAGGGCACCATTGAATGACACCAGCATGGTGGCAACAACGAGCGCTACGAGATCCTGGTCCACGTCCTCAGAGAGGAAGGCAGGACCGAAGGAGAATGGCTAGGCCTCTCAACCTTCATGGCAAGAGGCAGGTCGTAGCAGGCGCGCCAACGGCACTCACACGGCGACAAAACTCGAAGACGTCGACTCAACCAGTAGCACAAGAAACTCTGAGAGCGGCGTCCAACCCTCCTAATAATGACGCCCCCAGAGAGGTCATGATGTGAAAAGACACCGTCATCATCCAATCCAACAAGCTAGATTTGGGTTTTCACCCCCGGATGGTGGACTGGGGGTGTCGAGACTCCACGACAATGCCTCCAGGGAGGAAAACGACGCTCTCAGATGCCTCCGTTGCTGGCACCGACCATGTTGAGCAAGACTTTCGTCCAGAGATCCATGACCACCACCTCCACATGAATGTCTCAAGGACAGTCCCAGCCACTGGATAAGCAAGCCACTGCAAGAGAGAAGATGCCCACGCCGATAGCACCAAAACCCCGCCGCCCAAGCGGCCAAGGGCATGGTAGAACCACCACCTCGCACCCCGGAACCACCGCTCCGGCTTCCGCATGATGGCAAACATGCAGGACTCCCCACAACACCTGCACCACCTCCACATGCGCCTCCCGGCCACCCATGCAGCTAGAGAAGTGATGCAAACCACGTCTCGTCCATGGCTGATGCGCCGTGCCCCGGAGCCGCCTCCCCAACTTCCCAAGTCATGCATCCGCCACCGCAGAAGAGCAGCAGCACCACGTAGTACCAGAAAAGGCGCAGCCTGCCAAGCCCATCTAGGCCCAGATCAGGTCCTGGCCTTGCCCACCACCCGCAGCAGCACCGAGTGTTGATGCCACCGCTACCATCGACACCGCCACCGACCGCAGTCGAAACCCACTGCCCGTCGTGCTCCCTCACCGCCGAGCCGATGCGCCCATCGGAGAAGATGAATACGAGCCGTCGAGCAACCTCGCATCCACCGCGGAATCTCCCTAGCAACCTCCGGCGGCGTGGAGCTCCGCCACCACAGCGAGGCCAGTGGCGGAGGAGGGGCGACTGGGTAACCAGCGGCAGCGCGCGCTGGTTTCCCCCGAGCGGCCGGGGAGGAGATACGAGGGAGGGGAGTCGATGTGGCCCAACGCAATTTTATAAGTATAAGATAAGGATTCAACTAATTCCTACTCCCTGATGAGCTTTAGGTATTCTCATATAATGGGAGGGATGTTGTCGTTGGCGTTATTTTGAGAAATTGTATTAAATTTTCCTCCTCAGCTCGTAACCACCCTATATGATATTACTTATCGTTAGCATGAAGAATTCACGTGGGAATAAAAATGTGAAATATAGAGTACACTTCATGCAAATTGAATGTACTAAACCATTTACATGGTCATGTAGAGTGGACGTAAAAAATAGTGATTGATGTGGTAAATATTCAAGAAAAAAGGGAGCTACTTAGTTCTCCTTGTTTACTCACAATATTGTTCAGTTGGTTATAGTTCTATTTGTAGCGATTAGAGGTATAAAATATTTCAGTGTTTGACAAGGCAATTATTAATTTCATCATGATCAGGCAGCAGATAATTAGGTCTAAAATGTTTTCCTCCCCATTCGCTAATCGTGTTAGTAATACTCCATGTAGGCTAATCATCTCAAGGACCCATGGTGAAAAAAATCTCTCCGTGTTCTCAATTTTACTTTTACGGTGTCAAAATTTCTGGTTAACCAATACAAATGATTAAAATAGGAGAAAATTTGCTACAGGACACCGTTATTTTCTGGCGTTTGCTAAAACACACTGCAATTGTGTCTTTGCTAAAACTTTCCTATTTTGGTCACGTGGTGTGTTCTGGCAAATGTGCCACAAAATTGTAATGGTACCTGGTAAAGATATAATCGGACAGTGTGTTTCAGCAAATGACAGAAAATAACGGTGTCCTATAGCAAATTTTCCCTTAAAATAGACATACATTAGTAGGTTCCCTTCCATGCGGACCGCGCATGATGTAAAATCTCTCCAATGCATGCATATCACGATGGTTACCAAATACAAAGGGAGATAGTTGTAGTGAGGAGTAATTAGATGAGTAACAGAGTAATTAAATAGAAACTAATTACGAACCGTGCAATGGAACATGCATATTTCAATTTACGTATTAAATTTCCAAGATATTATTTAATCTGTTGTGATTGTGTTTTCCTCTAATTGTGCATGCAATCCGCGACTTTTCGTAGTGATTTTTTAGATCCTGCCTTATTTGGTAGTGGAAACTGGGAGAGGTCAGATGTGAATCCGATGGTTAAGATGTTTCCAATGTTTGATGTCCAAGTGTCAGAGTGCGATCTACCAAACATCAACTTTTTTTTAATAGTAAAGAAAAGCAATATAAATGTGTTTTTCAAGGTATTACGTTAATTCGTATCATTTAAATTATTTCAGTGGTTAGATCTAATATTTACAGTCACAGTGCGTCTAAAGACTTCATGGAGTCTCCACTCCCTCTCGAATCAGGTTTTGATCCCGCTTTATAAATAAAACACACAGGTGAGACCGCTGCTGGGCCAGACAGCACAATGTCCAAAGGAAGACACGATAGCCCGAACGAAAACAAAGAAAAACAAAAAAGAATGGAGACATGGGCAGATCAACTACACGCCGGTAACCTGCAACCGTTGCGCCCTTCGAAGAATGACCACCATGCTCCTTGCCGCAACTCGACGAGCAACAAGCAACACCCTCAAGAGGGAAAGCAACCGCTGCTGCCCAGACCAGAGGTCCTAGGGTTAGCCCCGGCACACAGACGACGGTGGAAGAAGGGTAGCCACGATGCCCTTCAGGAAGGAGAGATGCCACCCGCGGGTGGCACCGCGTCGGTGTCGGGCAAGCCGACAAGGATTTCTCCCGAAAACCCTCTCCACCACCCTCGGATGAGCCGTTGCACAGGAGCCCCGCGAGGACGAGGCCTCGCCACCACCAAAACGTGCCGTCCACGAGCATGCGCCACCACGGTCACGAGGCTACCAACGTCAGCACACCAAGATACCCATCGCGAGGTCTGCAAAGCAGTGGCGAAAGGTAGCTAGAATTGGGCCAGCAGAGCCACGTTCGCGTGGGAGGGTACTACCTCCACCACCTGGGCGGTAGTCGGCCGGACGCGACCGCAGATACCCCAGACCTATTCAGATCCGACCGGGTCTAGCAGACCCGTGAAGCCCCCGTGGGGGCACACCAGTCCCAAGCGGGTTCGGTCGGGCCCAGACGGGCCCGAAAAATCCGCCGCCGTGCTGAAATAAGCCCGAACATGGAGGCCGCTGGGTCCCTGCACGAGCTACCCTACATCTGCCGGCAGATCATGCAGAGGGCCGGGCCCGCTAGCCCGCCCCAGACCCAAATGGAGCCCAAGGGGCCCCAGATCTGGGCCCATAGGGGCTGGCCAAGGCAGCCACGCCGCCGCCTGCCACCTACAGCGCCGCCCCGCCGCCTGTAGCCGCGACACCATCACCTGACCTTGCCAGACCACCGTCGCCCGAGACCAGCGCCGGCCGCCGCCGCGGGGACTCTAGGGAGCCGCCGCCGCCACGACCCCAGCACCAAGTCGCCACCACATCGCTGCCAAAGGGCCGCGCCGCCGTGCCTGACGCCCAGTGCAGAGCCCTTGCTGGCCGCCGACGACCGCTCCGCCACGACCACGCGAGGTGGGAGAAGGGCCCCGCCACCGCCGGAGCCGCGACGACCCCCTCTTGCGGCAGCGGGAGGGGGGAAAGGGGTGTGGAGGACGGGGGAGGGGCGCGCCGCCAGAAGCCGGCGCCGCTCGGGGGAACCGCATTCAAAACCAACACAATGTTTTCATGGAGTCTCCACTTTAGCAGCCCAACCTTCTAACGACACAGGTGATATTTTGGAAATGAAGGACGATGACACAGGTGATGCATGATCAAATTCCTTTTCTTCATGGGAGGAAAGCGATCTGATTGGAAAGAGGAAAGGTATGCATTGCTTCGCTTACCAAATTAAGGCAGTGTCCAACAGCTTAGCATGTGTTGGCCGCTACTTTCCGTGGTGCACACGACCTGCAGCGATCTGATTGGAAAGAGGAAAGGTATGCATTGCTTCACTTACCAAATTAAGGCAGTGTCCAACAGCTTAGCATATCTTGGCCGCTACTTCCCGTGGTGCACACAACCTGCACGACGCGTACACAACGCGAGGAGGAAGACATAGCTTCTCAACATTGCTCCCACAAATCAGTTGCACCTTGCAGCTGGCAATTCAGGAGTCGACCCGAGCTTTTCCGAGGGAATGTGTTCGCACACGAACACGTCATCGTGTACCCTTGGCGCCGGACGCGATGCGTGGCAGCACATGCCAAGAAGAGAAAGCATCCCATGAAACAAAGGAATTGGTGCACCTGATGCACTCAATTTCGGTTGACAACATGAAAAGGTTTCAAAAAATCTGAAAACAGGTCTTGGCATAGATTGTACTCACATCTAACATGCTACAAAATTTCAACTCGAAACTCATAACACACATCAAGAAGAAAAATAGACAAATCTGACAATGAATAGTGCAAAATGCAAGCTGGATTTTGAATCTGGCCCATTTTCACTATGGCATAACAAATTTGTTATTTTCTAATTTGATGTTGTGTGTCAAATTTAGACTTGATTTTTTGTGACGATGTATATTTATGTCATGTCAATATCCTAACTTGTTTTCGAATTTTTCAGAAACTTTTGAAGTTGTTAACCGGAGCCGGGTGCACCGGGTGCACCAATTCGTTGGTTTCACAGGATACATTCCCGCGCTGATGGAGGCTCATCGGAAGCGTGGTACGCAAGATAATCCAGTGGGCCTTTCGTAGACCTGAAACCCCGCTCGCCCGGGAGGGACCCGTCAGGGCAACGCGGTGGCTATAGGTTGCCCTAGGTCGTCCTGACCGCTCCTAGAGCCTCGTGGATTCGCAGCCCTCCGGTACGAAGAACTTCCGAAGAACGGGAAGCAAGATACAAAGGGAGAGGGTGAAAGTAGATGAACACCAAAAAGTAGTAGATGTGTTTGTTCGATTGTTGTTTGTTTAATCGGCCTTCACCCCTCATGTATAAAGGAGCGACTAGACTTTCCGTACAAAAAAGAGGGTCGGATTCACGTCCAAAACCCTAGTTGGGTCCAACTCGACTTTCATGTACCTTCCCGACCACTTTGAGGTAGTAAACGAGCTCGGATCAAAATATCATAAAAAGCAAAGTTATTCGTCTAGAAAAAAGAAAAGCTTTGAGGTCGGCCACTTTTCCATCCAACCTGATATTCATGGTCTTTTCTCATTGTTTTTTAATAAAACTCGGTTTTAACCGAAGGATTTTAGTTCTATTCGGTCGTATTTTAATTTGAAGGCCATATACTTACTCCAATGAGGATGTCTCCAAAATCAAAGTTGTTCGCCGCGCAAAAACCGAAGAACTTTCATGTTTTGCATATTTTCTTGATCTTGACTGCTTATTTCTGGCGTAAGCAGATGGATACGTTTTAGCAGTTTTCGGACAATCTTCGGCCACTTGCTCACGGCCTAAGGGCAGACCATGTCTATGGTCGGGCGACTGCAGCCCAAACGCCCCGTAATTCAACTTCCTATAATATTTTGGCTCTCAAATTTCCATACTAACTCAGATCGAGATGATTCAAAAACCAAAGTTGCTTGTTTCGACGAGACGCACAACTTTCATGTTTGGCACTTTTTTATTTGATGTCATCTTAAAAGAGTTATAAGGGAAGGCTCCATAAATTAGTCTATGAATCTTTTCTGAACAGTAGTATAATCGGCTATTAAGCCTGATCATGGCTTGATTCGATACGGTGTCTCTTCAATGATGATTAATAATTCTCTGAGTGGACCTTTCCAAGTGTCTCATCATTTATCGTTGTCAGCTACGAGCCCAAAATGAGTGCCAGCACATGCTCCCTGTTTTCTGGTAGAGCTTGCGTGCCAGAAAATAACTTGATCCACTTTTGTCGAAGGACGATGTCAACACTTCATCATCCTCTAGTTATCTTAGGGTGCTAACTCTATATCGACCATATGTGCTAAGGCCGATAAATATATATCGTCCATTTTATGTCCATGCTTGTTGTGAGTTGGATATAGTTTCTTCAAATAATTTGCATTGAGAACAACCACTTCATCTTGAATACTGATAAGTATCATAATTGTCTTTGAACAACTCCCACAATGATCCTCGCCTGGTATTCGTCCAAGTGCTCAAGAAGAATATCATCAATCTTTCGACAATAAAGATCATTACCTTAAAGAGTATTTGAAGTGCACCTGAACATTCCCTTTAGTTTAGATTTTCATGTAATAAACAATAGGCTTCCTCTATTCTTCATCTTCCCCTACACTAGATTTTTCATTAGTGGCCGAAGCGGTAGTCTCCAATCTGGACTTAACTATGTTGGCAAAACAAAGCATCGGCTCTTGTGGAATATGAAATATACCATGAACATCATGGTAGCCGAATGTTTATTGAGCCAACTCATTTGCTCTTCAGTTTTATTGTGTAGATACATGAATATTTATAAAACAATCTGAGATGAAAGTTACATCTAGACATGTACAAAATAAATGAAAAGTGATTCGTCGAAACGTTTGGTAAACATTGGATATGTGTTGCACTACTCACAATGAATCACTAGAAGACTCAATATGTGTAGCACCTATAGCAATAAAAAGTTTTAGCACTAATAGAAAAGTTATATTCGGCTTGATTGTTTGTGCGAGATATACTGAGCGACATGAGGCTTCAAAACTATACCACAAGGAGATAAATAAAAAATACCACAACAATGGATATTGCTTTTAAAACTGAACAATCAAAATACAATCTCCATGGTACTAGAGAGACGAGATCAATATTAATATCATGCTCATCTCTAATGCACCAAGAAATGGAATTAGAAATAATTTAGCCTTTCATAGATTTCAATGATTCATAAGTCAAGTTATCAAAGCATAAGCACAATTTTCAAATGAATGCATACCTTGTCTCGATCTCCAATAGTACTAAGGACCATGTTAGAAAACCACATTAGCCATGATTATATAATGATATCGGGGCGATAAAGAAATATCGGACATATGTCATTTCCCTAAGTGGCATGTATAATCCATCCACCAAAGTATGCATAGCCAAAACAAAACAATAAACCTGATTATGAACTCCCAATATTTCGGCCTCTTGGATTAGAAACCAGTAATCATATGAATAATGATTTTGTAATACCCTGTCATGATGTAAAAAATTATGATCCATCCATGGATCAAAATAAGCCTATGGTGGGTAACCAATCATACATGGGGATGAATTACATGGCATAGGCATGGTGAAGTAAAAAATATGGATGATGTGATGGCCGGAGTTTTTGATAGTGATACTGCATTTTTTTGGCATGATCGCTTGTTGGCTTTATTCTTTTTGATATCCACTCTTTTTGCCCTTCTTATGATATGATCTTGCACATCTTCCTTGCCTCCAGGGTTTCCTTTGGGAACCCATTACATGTTTCTTTTCTTCAGCTCCTCGGTCCTCAGCCGATATAGCTTCCTCTCTTTCCAAATTGATAAGACGAGTGGGCATCTCGGCTATGGTTTTGCTTCACACAATGGCATGACTTTATTAATCTTGGGAACTTTCAACTTAGCTTGTTTGGACTCGACAATTGGGACTTTGAAAGTTACTCACTTCATTTCTTTTCCCTTAGTAGCCAATGTCAACTCAGTTGGCTCTTCATTATTTGGAGTCGAGTCTGAAACAACACACGTGTATCCATCCTTTTTGATTTGGTATACTTGCTTAACCACCTTCTTCTTCTCCCATGAATTTTGGACCGATTCTTCTCTATTGAAACCGTCTTTTACATGTGACTGCTAATCAATTGATCTTCTTGGAGCTGCATAATTTGGGTGAGATGGTCTAGAATTAGATGGATAACGTGATCGTGAATCATACCTTTCCCATAATGAATATAAATAAAAACTAGCATAGGGAGATATCCATGACATTGGCATTGGTGGCCCAAAAGGAGGATATGAATCTTTTGCATTGAATTTCTTCCTTCGCCAACCCCTATCTTTAGAATTTTGCCTCGGGGGTGATCTTGATGCTTTTGCACCACTTGGCTGATAAGAACTTTTTTCTTTACTATCCTTTTTTATATTTTTCTAGCAGCTGTGCAAAAAATGACTTTTAGTTTCTTACCCTTGTGCTTATTGTGGCCTTTGTCTTTATGCTTTTGCATGCATCGATCTTCGAGTTTTCTTGTTGCCCCAGTGCTTGATGGCTTCATTGTATCTTCAGTGGAATGTTTGCCTTCAATAATATCTTCATTATGCTCTAGAACAATATCTTTACATGTAGGATTGATCCTATCATCTTCATCGTGTACCTGAACATCATTGTATGAATCAACTAGATGTAGCTGATGTAATAGCTTCTGGCCATCAAGACCAATCAAAATATATTGGTCATCAATTTGTGTTTCACCAAATTTCAATCGTCCTTTATTAATAGCTGATTATACTATTTGATGAAACATGTTGCAATCCTTTATATTATTCTCAAATGAATCATGCAACTTGCAATATAATCATCCTTATAATGATGGTTGGACATTGTGATCAAGAATTATAATATAAATATTTTTCTATAATATATGAAAGATATGACCACACATAGTCAAACTGAAGGTACAACTTTTATCACCTAGACGATCTTGTGCAAATGGCTTTGGAATTGAACAATCGAATGGTTCAGATTTTACATCACCACAATAGGCTATGCATGTTTTTTTGTACTCCTTTTTCGATGCCTTTGAATACACAGTTATACTAGCATCGGCTTTCTCAAGAGACAGTAACCCTAACTTTAATTTTTTGAAACCAAAATAGTTAAAACACATATGTCTCATTTGAGAACAAATGTAAGGCAAGTATGAAATAAAACACATATGCATCTACAATAAAGTTATGACCAAATCAAAATATAAGTATATTATTTGCTAGATGTACCTTTCTATAGAAATTGGAAGCATATGATAGTTGCATAACATGAACAAAGTATTCTGCTTCTTTAGGAAGATTCTCCAATGCCTTACCTCTTTTCTAGTTCTCGTGTCTCTTTATTTTGATGCTCTTCGTCAACCGAACATTGTTCCACTATACCTTGTTCTTGTTGGCATTCACAAATTTCTCTGACACAGCATATAAACTCCCTTACATCTAGAAAAATTAAGCACTGCTGTTTTGCTAAGCTTGCCATGCTCTTGATAAACAAAGCTTGCTTCTTCTAATTTATTAGATTCAACAAATGTATTCTCTGATTCGGCTTTTTCAATAACTGGATTAAACATTCTACCCAAATCATTTGTACCTTCATGGGTTTTATTAGATTGCAAAGATTCTTCTTTTTTCCTCGTTGTAGCAGAGGGTTCAACTTGATTGTTGCATCAAGGAGATGAATTGATTCCTTCAACTTGAGTAGTATTGTGTTGATGGTCCTTTTTAAGACTTGCAAGAAATTATTGTTGTTGTTCTTCTTCAAGTTTTTTCTTATAGGCTTCATGATTCTCTTTCATCTTCTTTTCAAGTGCATCAAACTCGTCATCACGCTTATTCTTGAGTGTCTCGAATAACTAGAGATGTTCCTCCGATAAATCATCAAATGTAATAACATTATCGGTGTTAATCTCAACTGAATATGATTTCCCCTCGATGCTTTTAGTTTTTTCGTTAATATAGTGTCGCCGAAATTTAGCAATTGAGAAGGGAGAAACCTGATCTTGTTTGTCTTACGCTCCTCTTCACGCTTCTTGTTGTATGCCTCATAAGCTTGTACTGTAGCAAGATCATGGGGCCAATCTTCTTAATCTCGGTGAAGAGAATTAAGCTTCTTGAACTCAGCTGTAAGTTTTTCCTTCTAGTCATTTGTTTTCGCAAGAGAATTCCCCCAATATTTTTTGTCTCTTTCGGCAATGACTTGTTTCCAAAACTTTGCAATGGTGCGGAGGGCGTACCATATGCTACGGTACTAGATGAAAGCACATTAGCTCCTATTGAATTTCAATTTATGCGGCTATAATCATTGTAAAGGTGTGGAGCCGAACTATGCATATCACTAGTTTCACATGCTGAAACATTAGTAACTTAAGGTGTAGCATATGATGATTTAGGGTAATTGGTCAAATTGCTAGTAGTAGCATGTTCAATTTCCCTATCCATCGACATGTTTGAAGGTGAAATCTCAGATTCCAATTTATTTGCTGATGAATATAAAGATGAAACACTTGGTTGCATGCTATTGAAATTTCTGACATTGACATTAATTAACTGAATTCATCATGTTGTTCATCGGCATGCGAATTTCTGGGGTTGCCGATGCATGAGGATTTGAATATACATGTTTCAAGTTGCTAAAACTAATTGAGGCATGGAGATTATTTTGCATCGGCTTTTGCACATAGTACGAACTAGGGCTTGCCGATATAGTACACATATCAAAGGATCTTGCAACATGAACATAAGAGTTATTTGCATCTATATAAGGAGATTGAGGATACATACCGCAGTAGATTGCAGCCTCTTGATGACGCTCTCTTCGTAGAAAGAACGGGCTAGAGACCTTTCCAAGTTTCTTCCCCAGCAGAGTCGCTAAAAAGTGTGCTCGCACATGAACACATTATCGTGTACCCTCGGGGCCGAGCGCGATGCGTGGCAGCACACACTGAGTGAGGCTCGCTGGAAGTACGGTATGCAAGACAGTCCGGCGAGCGCTTTTGTAGATCTGAAACCCCGCTCGCCTGGGAGGGACCCTGTCAGGGTAGCACGGCGGCTATTGGCTGCCCTAGGCCGGCCTGACCGCCCCTAGAGCCTCGTGAATTCGCAGCCCTCCGATACGAAGAACTGCGGAAGAACAAAAAGCGAGATACAAAGGGAGAGGGGTAAAAGTAGATGAACATAAAGAAATAGTAGATGTGTTTGTTCAATCGGCCTTCATCCCTCATGTATATAAGGAGCGGCTGGACTTCCCGTGCGAAAAAGAGGGTTGGATTCATGCCCGTAACCCTAGTTGGGGTCCAACTTAAACATGCAAACTCGAAATTTGCGTAACTGTTCGGTTAAAAACTTTCCTATACCTTCTCGACCATTTTTGAGGTATGAAACAAGATTAGATCAAAATGTTGTAAAAAGCAAAGTTGTTTCTCTAGAAAAAACGAAGAACTTTCTTGTTAGCCACTATTACATCCGACCTGATATTGATGGTCTTTTCTCCCTGTTTTTTAATCAAACTCGGATTTTGATCGAACGATTTTAGTTATATCGATCGTATTTTAATTCTAGAGGCCCTATACTTGCTTCAATGAAGATGTCTCCAAAAGCAAAGTTGTTCGTCGTGCAAAAAAGAAAAACTTTCGTGTTTTGCCATTTTTCATCTGAGTTGATTTTGACTGATTATTTCTGGTCATAAGCAGATGGATCAGTTTTACTACTTTTTGGTCTACCTTCGGCCACTTGCTAGCGCCTAAGGGCAGGGCAGACCATGTTTATGGCCGAGCGACCACCTCCCGAACGCCCCTAATGCCCAGTAATTCAGCTTTCTGTAATATTTTGGATCTTAAATTTGTATATTAACTTGGATCGAGATGATTCAAAAACCAAAGTTGCTTGTTTTGATGAGGCGCACAACTTTTATGTTCGGCACTTTTTTATTTGATGTCATCTTAAAGGAGTTATAATGGAAGGCTCCATAAATTAGTCTCCGAATCTTTTCTAAACACTAATATAATCGGCTATTAAGCCTGATCATGGCTTGATTCGATACATGTCTATTCGATGATGATTAATAATCCTTCGAGTAGACCTTTTCGAATGTCTCATCATTTATCTTGGTCAGCTACGGTCTCAAAACGAGTACCAACATATTGATATCGTCCACCTCACCAAATCAAGGTGGCGGCGAGTAATTTGTACGTATGAAGTCCAGAATTTAGAGATGAGTTCCGTTTTCGTTTAAAAGGAAAGAGATAGGATGGTCATTTTTATTTTCAACGGAGACTCACGCTGGTGTGGGAGTAGACGTACGTCATCCAATGCCTACACATTCATCTACGATCGGACGGTTGAGATTTACAAAACTCTAGAATTACACTATACAGGACACAACAAACTATGTCACGCCTTGTGTTTATGTGAAGGACTACCTAACATTATAAATCACTACTTTCTCGATTAACCCTAGCCATTAATTTTATTATATTTAATTGCTTTTATTATTCAGATAATGTAGATTAATGTGGTGTCTTCCAAGGAGCCTCCAATTAGAGCAAGTATAATAGGGTAAAATCAGCTGGCTATAAGAGATAAAATAGTATAGTTTAGGTGAGGTGGATGAGAGAGAAGAGGAGAGAGAAGATAAGCCGGCTGTAAGTTAAGAGCCAGCTCTAGCACGTGCTCCTAGGCACTTTATAAGATTGACATGTGGGTCACATATTGATTAAGTAGTACACTCTTGTTAGCAACTATTGTACATATTGGCTATAGAGCTGGTTATAAATAACGTGTCACTTACTTATAGCCACCAATCGGCTATATTATTGAACTTGCTCTTAGTGTGCGTGCGCGAGAGTGCACGAGTGCACGTGCGCGCGTGCATGACGAAAAATCCACTTGCCATTCATGACATTGGCACCACTCAGGCGACGAACAAGAGACCACGTGGAATTATCCTTGAGAGCATCACATTCAACATGCATGCCGCAACCCAATTGGGATCTCGGAGAGCCGTGGGAGCGGATGACGACAATAGGGACAAGGACGATGTAGAGGCTTCCAATACGTAATCCTTGTACTTCAGATTGGGCTGAACCAAGCCACGAGATGCATGGGTCTGCATCTGATGCTGGCGAGGAGGGTCGGCTGGTGTAGCCGTGCGCGAGGTAGAAGTGGCGAACTAGCCTGCCGTGGCGCTGCTTTAGCAGCTGAAACGGATGAATTCTCTTCCGCGACAGAGAAAGTAGACATACCGGCATCAGACGTTGTCGCGATAGAGGAAGACCCTACGGTGGGTGCTGCACGGACGAATCTGCTATGGTGTCTGCCATGGCAGGCGAAGCAGCAGGAGAACGTGTCGTGGCGGGTGATGCTGGTGATGCCGAGGCCGGGGCTGCAACATGGTGGCGAGGAGCTCGAGCCACGGTTGCTGTGCGCGCCTGCACACGGGAATGAAGACCGGCACGGTGTCATGCATAGAAAGCATAGTTGGAGCCGGTATATGACATATCCCTGAAAGGAAAAACACTTTTGTCAAGAAGAACGTGATGGGAGATTAGTACGCGACCAGTGGTAGGGTCATAACAGCGGTAGCCACGGTGATCCGCAGGGTACCCTAGAAAAATACACGTGACAGAGCAAGGCACGAGTTTGTGAGCAGCCATGGCGGAGGTGTCCAGGTAGCAAAAGTAGCCAAAGACGCGGAGGTGCTGGTACTCAGGTGCATGACCGAAAATAATCTAATGAGGAGTAGATAAACCACAGGGACAACAGTGTGTATGTTTAGTAGATAGGTGGCGATATGGGGAGCCTCAACCTAAAAACGAGGTGGTAAGTGGGCATGAAAGATAAGTGCACATAGGCCAAGAGTATGTAATACACGCTCGGCACGACCATATTATTGGGAAGACGAAGAAGAATGCCATGTTGAGCGAGAAAAGTATGATTGGCAATGTTATCAAACTCTCTACCTTTATCGGTTTGGACATAAGGATGGGACGTTGAAATTGTGTAGCAACATAAGCGTGAAAATTGCGAAACACTTGGTGAACCTTGGATTTGCTACAGAGAGGGAAAGTCCATGTATAATGATGAAAAAACTTCAAGTGACTAGATAATATTTGTACTAGGAAATGCTTAAAACTGGAGATGTCCATACATTGCAATGGACCAAAGAAAAAGGAGCACTAGCTTGATTTTGACACATTAAACGGTAAACAAACGTGGATGCCAAGCCTACACTCATGACAAGTATGAGGAGGTTTATTTATTACACTCAAATGTAATGGTAGAAACTATGCGCGACAGGGACGAATCACAAGGATGTCTAAACCGCTGATGCCAAAGGTTGTTGGTGGTGCTGACTGTGAGTGACTGCTGGTGACGCTTTGGCCTTGATGGAGTGGGTAGAGATCACCAGTGCTATCACATTAGGGAATTACTGCTCTCGTGTGAAGATCCTTAATGGAAAAAACCAACAACGTCAAACTCAATGGCAATAGGATCGCCATGAGTTAAACAACAAACAGAGGCAAGATATTTTATCATGTGTGGAGTAACTAGAATGTTACGAAACTGGAGAGGAAGGGAGGAAGTAGGGAAAGAGGCAGTGCACACGTGGGTAATTTGGAGACCAACAAGGACACGAGTAGATGAAGCATGTGCACTAGAGGTGGAGAATGATACCAGGGGAGTTTGCCATATGGGACGTGGCGTTGGTGTATAGGAACCAGCCGCCACCATTAGGGTTGCCAGTGGAGGGAAGCGCATAACCACCGTCGTGTTGCTGCAGCGACATATTGTGCAGTGCCTGCTGCAGGGCTGCAGTATCCCAGCTGGTAGCCGGGGCCTGGCACAACATGGGCTGGACGAACACCGAGAATCCCGCATGAGGAGGTGCGGTGCCACCAGGGGTTGATGCAGATGGGCGGAAGCCGAGGATGCCAACGCTAGGTTGGGGCCGTAGCCATTGCTGGGGTGCCCATGAGAGAGCTCGGCCTGGGACATGCTAGCGAGTTGCACCTGGTTAGGCAAGAAAGGAGGAGCAGCGGGGAAGGCAATGCCATTGTTCTTCTTCTTCCTCTGCCACAGTAGCTGCCACTAGCGGTGGGAGCAAGAGCGGCCGAGGCTTGAGGAGGCACGACGATAGGTTGTAGTGCCACATAGAGGGCGGCCTGCTTCACCTGGCATGATGAGTGAAGCAGGTGGCGCTCCTCGAGAATAAGCGACGGCCGAGCCTTGGAAAAGGTGAGGCCCTTTGAGCAAAAGGTAAGGGCGGCGATGCAGTGGCCAAAGTTGTAATAGAGTCCGCGAATCAAGTTGATTTTCATATCGCGGTCGTCGATGGGAGAGCCGATGTCACAGAGGGTGTCAACGTGGCACTTGATCCTGGAGCAGAAAGCAGTGATTGTCATTTCACCTTGGACGAGATTATGGAATTCCTGCTTGGCGTAGATGGCACGCTGGAGACGGTTGTCGGGGAAGAGATCATTGATGACGCTCCACATCGCCGTGACGGATTCGGAGGGCCGCATGACGATGTTGAGCATGTCCTGGAGACCGTAGTCACTATAGGAAAAAATGCCGCTGCCATGTAGACATGGCTTTGCTGTGTGCCAAATGGACTGGAACACGGCAAAGTTTGTCTTTGCCGTGTGTAACCTAGAAAGTACACGGCAAAGTACGCAAACACGACAAATTTCTGAAAAAGAACACGGCAAAGAAAAAACACTCAGCAAAGTCAACAGCGGCACACGGCATAGGTGTCATCACGGCAACGAGATGGGACCCGTGACCCCACAGGTCCACTTGATGGGAATGAGCTAACGGCTACAGACGGTGGCCTCTTTGCCGTGTGCCCTCGCCAGCCCTTTGCCGTGTGTATTCTGCAGTATACATGACAAAGGGCCTTTGCTGTCTGTATTTCGCAGTATATATGGCAAATGGCCTTTGCCGTGTGTATTCCACAGTATACACGGCAATGTTTTTTTTCTTTTTTCCCTTTTATCACATTACTCTTAGGAAAATCATAAAAAAATCATTCTAATTCAGAAAGATAGAAATAATATATCAAAATTTGCAAAAAAAATAAGATCTATCTACCTACACTCAAATATTAGATATTTATGTTGAATATGAATCTTCATGCTCGCCGTTTTGACCATAGTTTAAAACATGCATATAAAATTAAAAAATGATCGAAACAATGTGAAACCTTCGCGTGGAGTCATATTATGTGACATAGTTGGGAGAAAAATATCAAACTTGGTATATTGATCATGTCTCAAAAAAACCCTTCACAAAATGACCTATCAAATTCGAGAATTCCTGGCTTTCGGTTCAAATGATCAATGTTATGAATAGAATCACGACATAGTTTGTGATAATCTGTTCATATTGTGCATGCATGTGCATCATGAGATGGCGAACAATGTTGCAGGAGAAAGTTTTCCTTTTCGTCGCACGGAAAAGCCATTTTCTATTTTTGGATCGCAAAATCGGGATGTTTTGTGAAGCAACACCAAATGTTCAATTTAAAAATGCTACCACCCCATTTTTCAAAAATACTAGACCATCTTATATGAACAATTTCCCAACTAGAGATTTTAAAACCTTTTCGTCCACCCCTGGTGTAAAAGACAAATTTCAGCGGAATCGGTAGGAAGTGGGTCAGATATGAACTGCAGATACATGATCTGATGCTCATGATTTTTTACAAAAATCATTTTTAGGTTCACAATATGATGTTTCTTCAGAGATCTAATACAAGTTTAGCGAGGCTCAGCCCCGAGCTAAGAATCTTCATGCCCATCGTTCGATTAGGGTTTAGCGATAGTTTCAAATGACCATAACTAAATCAAAAAAATGCGAGACCTTCGCGTGGTGTCATATTTTGTGACATAGTTGGGAGGAAAAATATCAAACTTGGTATATTGATTATGTCTCAAAAAACATCACAAAATGACCTATCTCATTCGAGGTTTCCCGACTTTCGGTTCAAATGACCAATGTTATGGACAGAATCGTGACATAGTTTGTGATAATGTGCCGATATTATACATGCATGTCATCATGGGATGGCGAACAATGTTACAGGAGGAAATTTTCCTTTTCGTCGCATGGAAAAGCCATCTTCTATTTTTTGAGCGCACAAATTGGGGCGTTCTGTGAAGCAACACAAATGTTCAATTCAAAAATGCTACTACCGCATTTTTTGAAAAATACTAGACCACCTTATATGAACAATGTCCCAACCGATGATTTTAAAACCTTTCCGTCCACCACTGGTGAAAAAGACAAAATTCTGCCGAATCGGTAGGAAGTGGGTCAGATATGAACTGCAGATATAAGATCTGATGCTCATGATTTTTTATAAAAATCATTTTTAGTTTTACAATATGATGTTTTTTAAAGATCCAATGCAAGTTTTGCGAGGCTTAGCCCCGAGCTAAGAATCTTCATGCCCGACGTTCGATTAGGGTTTGACGATAGTTTCAAATGACCATAACTAAATCAAAAAAATGCGAGATCTTCGCGTGTTGTCATATTTTGTGACATAGTTGGGAGGAAAAATATCAAACTTGGTATATTGATTATGTCTCAAAAAATATTCACAAAATGACCTACTCATTCGAGGTTTCCTGACTTTCAGTTCAAATGACCAATGTTATGGGAAGAATCGCGACATAGTTTGTGATAATGTGCCGATATTATACATGCATGTGCATCATGGGATGGCGAACAATGTTGCAGGAGGCAGTTTTCCTTTTCATCGAACAAAAAAGTCATTTTCTATTTTCGGAGCACAAAAATCTGGGCGTTTTGTGAAGCAACACCAAATGTTCAATTCAAAAATGCTACCACCCAATTTTTCAAAAAATACTAGACCACCATAAATGAATAATGTCCCAACCGGGGATTTTAAAACCTCTCCGTCCATCCCTGGTGAAAAAGATAAATTTCTGCCTAATTAGTAGGAAGTGGGTCTGATATGAACTGCAGGTACATGATCTGGTGCTCATAATTTTTTTTAAACATTTTAGGTTTAAAATATGATATGGATGTCATATTTGGATTCCTCGCATTTTTATGGCCAATTTAGATATATAATATGTCGAATTCCGATTTACAGATTTAAATATATGAATTATTCCATATTAAAGGCAAAAAAGTAAAATCATTTTATTTTTTATTTGGTTTCAAGATTATTATTACTTATTCATTATTGTCTACTGAAATAATTGTTTGAAATCTAAAACTGAGATATGTGATATCATGGTCTAAGAGTTAATAGGATTGATATGAAAGTATATCGAAAAGGTATGATTTCTTTCTCGGAAGCTCATTCGGAAGGAATGAAGAAGTTAAGCATGCTAGGGCTAGAGTAGTGTTAGGATGGGTGACCATAGGAGAAGTTTGATCATGAGTGCAATTTTACCTAATATTAAGCATAGTTAGGGTTAAAAGTATCACATATGAGATTAACAAGTAAAAAATATTCAAAAAAGATTGAAAAAACAATTGATTTTTTTAAATTTATTTTGAAAAGACAACCTCTTTGCCGTGTACGTGACACACGGCAAAGGCAGCCTTTGCCGTATAGGATTTATGTGCTACACAGGGCAAAGGCAGCCTTTGCCGTGTAGGATTTATGGGTGACACACGACAAAGGCAACCTTTGTCGTGTTGGATTTATGAACGACAAACGGTAAAAAATAGACATCATCATCTCCAAGAGGAACTGTCATCTCACTTTACTTTGCCGTGTCTACGCGTAAGACACACGGCAAAGGCTTTGCCGTGTCTTATTTAGAAAACACAAGGCAAAGGGCTTTTGCCATGGCAAACATTGCCGTGTGGCATTTGCCATGTATATACACACGACAAAGCCTTTGTCGTGTTCCAGAAGGCCTTTGTCGTGTTATATTGCCCACACGGCAAAGGACCGCTCTGCCATAGTGAGTGTAGATCCAAGAGACAATGCATTGATTGATCTGCGTCCAGGAGTAATCAATCTCCATGATCTTGGAGTCGAGAGAGTCGTCGACGTGATATAGGAGGTTGAGCTTGCGAAAGTGACCATTAAGTAGGTCTGCCAGGTGGGGAATGTGGATTCCTCGAGATCGAGGATGACATGGCATGGTGATGGATGGGGATGGTTTGTATGGTGGAGACAGAGACTGATGGAGGGGCGTGATGACCCACAAGTATAGGGGGTGTATCATAATATTTTCGATAAGTAAGAGTGTCGAACTCAACGAGGAGCAGAAGGTGCTGGCTAGTGGTATGGATCAGGAATTCTCTGCAAATACTTAGCAAACGGATTTTTAGGGGTTTTCGATAAAGCAAGTAAACAAAGTATGAGTAAATAAAAGACAATAGGAATAAATGCAGCAAGTGGCCCAATCCTTTATGCAGCAAAGGACAAGCCGGTTGTATTTCTTAAGATGACCAAACATTCTCGAGGACACATGGGAAGACTGTCAAGTGTTTTCGCTTCATATAGTCGATTAATCTTCTTTAGCTTGCTAAGTGTTGTGTGGGTGAACCTGTGCTAATGTACCGCCCCATCCAATACTAATACATACTTGTGATTATACCCCTTGCAAACATCCGTAAGTACAAGAAAGTAATTAAGATAGAAACCTAACCACAACTTTAAACTCTAAGACCCTTACGTCCCTTGTGCAATAGTTTCCTAACGGGGGTTCAGGTTTCTGTCACTCTGACAACCCCTACGATTAGTAGCCAAATACACAATGCATTCCCCTAGGCCCATATAGGTGAAGTGTCATGTAGTCGACGTTCACATGACACCACTAGAAGAAGTACACCACAACTTAAATAACAATCTATTGAATCTTTCTCAATGCAACTCCACTACTAACAACAAGACTTCTCCCATGTCCTCAAGAACAAAACAAACTACTCACAAGACATCATATGGATCATGATCAGAGATGGAATAATGATGTATAACAATATAAACATAAACAATAATTCAATGGTTCACTAAATAGCATCAACTACAAAGAGTAATCAACAATGGGAAAGTTTCCCCTATGAACTATAACAAGATTCAACGCAATTGTTATAGCAATATGGAGATGGTGATGAGGGTGCTGATGGTGATGATGGTGGTGATGATGATGATGATGATCCCGATGAAGTCCAGCTTGATGGTGGTGTTCATGGCGACGATCTCCCCTCTCCGGGAAGGAATTCCCCCGACAGAAATCTGTCTGCCGGAGAGACCTTTCTCTCTCGGTGTTTCCCGCCCCGCAGAGGCGGCGGAATCTTTCTGTGGTCGCTCCCCAAGTCTTAGGGTTTTGGAAGGATGATATACTCCAGAGGGGAGAGGCTGGAGTGGGCCAGGGCGGCCACACCACCTCCAGGCGTGGCCTAGGCATGCTCACGCCATGGGGTGGTGTGGGCCCCCTGTGGCCCACCTCAACTCCATCTTCTGGCATCCTTAGTCTTCTGGAAAAATAGGATTTTCCGTATATTTTCCCGGATTTTATGATCTTCGTGAATTTTGCCTCCAAACAACACCTTTTCCATCAGAATCCTGACTACAGCGGTCCATGCTCCAAAAGTCATCAACCATGCAAAAATAGATGAAATAACATAAGTATCACATCTCAATACGAAATATATCAATGAATAATAGTGAATTAAGACATAGAATAGTGATGCAAAATGAACGTATCAACTCCCCCCAAGCTTAGACTTCGCTTGTCCCCAAGCGAAACTGAGCTCAATAAACATGGCCTTAGGTTTATGGAGTGAAGAGTCAATAAAAGAATACGGACAAGAAGCATCGCATTCATCAAATACATATATCATAATAAAAGACAACTCACTATTATATAACTCAACTTGTAATGAGTAAAGGAAACACAATAAAGAGACATAAAGTGAATCATAATTGGTAATGGCAAACTTAGCTCTTGGTCGAAGAATAGTTGATAATTTGCTGGAGTTCACAAATAACTAGTTTTTCAATGATAGCTTTCAGAGTAGTAAACATCAAGATAAGAGCAATGTGCAAAACAAGGAACATAAGAAACATGATTGAATAAATCATCATATGAATGAATGAAACACAACAACTCAAAATACTTGCTGAGATAAAAGGGAATAGGTTTACTTACTCAACTACAAAGTAAAAGAAAGGCCCTTCGTAGAAGGAAGCAGGGATTGCAAGTCTCATAAAGAGCTCCCAAAAATTATGATACTTACTAGCTTTTAGCTCTCATTGCCCCTATCATAAGCATCTTTAGGTGATTAAGGTTAAAGTGACACAACTAAGAGGATATGCTTGACAAGTTATAAGTTGAAATCTCATGCCCCTTTCTTATGAGTACCGATCCTCATGCTACTCAACTTCAGTCACGAGCAAGCTCTTGTCATTGTAAATACATGCGTATCATTGAGAACCGCCAACGGGGTACCCCTTGCACATGACACAGGAGCTATCCCATAATCAAAATGACAAGGCAAGCAGACAGTGAGCATCTCAGCGATCTTTTTATTTGCTATTTGCATAGGTTTTTATTGAGGATGATTCATAGAATGCTCACTACAGTTATGCTGCAATTTTCCACCATGATTAGGCATGGCTTAGGCTAGCGGCCCAGTCGTTTCTCTAACACACATATAAACTCCATGATCTTACAAATTCCACTTTTATTTCACACCGCCGGGATCCATAAGCAAAAGAACATGATATCAACTAGGTACAAGTACCAATTGAAGTGTTGAAAGCGGTCCCCATGATACATGGTTCGACTAACTTCAACTCATAAAGCGCAAGCATATACACAACAAAGAAGGACCCAATGGTTCAAGTTTATTAAATGTAAGAAAGTAAAGTGTGCCATCAAGTTCGTGAGAGCTTTAATCACTAATTTTCACATAACAAGTTTAATTTGGGAGGTAGATAAAACAAGAATTTACTTGGAATAGCAATAATGCTACTAGGTAGGTATGGTTGACACAAATGGCAAAGGTTTTGGTTTAAAGGAGGTGGATGAATGAGAAGAATACCCTCTCAGTACAGGTTTTTGGCTAGCAAGGCTGGGTAGCAAGTATAAGAGTTGAAGGAAACAAACAAACATACAAGTGATAAAGACAAACGTGCAATCTTCCTTGGAAGCACAAAAGATCTTAACTAGAGAATACTAGACTTATGAGCAAATCAAGAAAGAAAGATGATGAAATAATTTTTCTTTAAAGGTACTTTTATCTTTTTCATTCAACTCTAAAAAATAGTGTTTCTACTGACCGAGCCAGGTTTGCCAAAACCAACTAAATTAACTCAATAATCCCATAGTGATACCAATACTAACAACAAGATCAATCATATAACAACGAATTGAAAACTAAAATAAGCTATGCAAAAGAGTAAATGATAGAACTTCTCCTTAATATTCCATAACGGAAACTCACACCAAGGGATACATATCTAACGAGAGAGGGGACACTTCCATAATGCAAACCATACTACATAATAACTCCTCTATTCATGATATGACTCTACTAATAAGGTAAAAAGATAGAAGATAGTGATATGATACCGCGACACTCCCCCAAGCTTGGAACAAACCAAGGGGATGCCAAACCTGATGACGAATTACTCCTTCGGTGGTGGTGGTATCCTCTCGATGAGCTCTCTAATCAGCTTCCCCAAGTCCTCAATCTCGAAGGTGAGATTACGAATCAGCTGTGAGTTCTGCTCAATGCGGCTCATGATCATGTCGTGTTGAGAATTCCAGCTCTTGCTATTCTTTCCCCACTCTTCCTCCTTGGAGTCTTCTTTTCCTGCATGGTTATGGATAAAGGTATGGAAGGTATTCTTGGTGTGTGGAGGAAGTGACCGTGGAGCCAAACTGTGACGAGGAACTTTTCCCCCAGTCTGCATCCGTGCCGTCCTTCTGACCCTGGAAGGTTTCGTCACCACTCCAATGCTTGCAATAGTAGTGCCGGCATGCAGATGTTGGCCTTGCTCCTCTTCACCTTCGCTCTTGATCTCCTTCTCCTGCCCGGGGTCTTGGAGGTCTTCCTCCATAGGCTCCTTCCCTTTATCCTTGGCGGACACCATGGTGCTTCTAATCTTTCAAAGAGTATGTCCTAGTAGAAACAGATCAAAACAAAAACACGATGAAAACACAATATGCGAACCTCGGGGGATCCGGGGGGTTATATATTACGAAGTTTCATATCGAAAGGAAGGTACTGGGAGAAAACGAGTCGGAGGCGGGGTCCGGGGTGGACTCACCACCTGGTGGCGCGGCCAGGGGTGGGCCCGCGCCACAGGGTGGTGTGAGCCACCCTGGCTCCGGTTCCGTCCCTTCTTCGCTTCGTATCTTTCCTTATCGACTGAAAACTGCAAAAATATAGTTGTATTGTATTTTCGCGGAACTTTTCTTACTAGAACTGTTACCTATTTGAAAACAGACTCTGCAGGTCTCTGAATTTGGTATCTATTAGATTCTTCCGGAGTCATCACTTGAATAACATCAATATCTTCATCTTCATATACTTATTACTTGAGTCATAAAACCTTTCTCTTCCTTATTACACCATTATCTCCACTTCCTGGAAATTTCTTTCACACAAAACTTCATACAGTTCTCATTAGCAACATTAGTATAAGTGAAATAATAAAACCTTTTGATTCCAACTTCAACTGAAACCATCAAAACATAATCTACTGTAGCAACTCCTTCCGAAAACCCCAAAAAGAATTCAAAAAGGAAATTGAATAAAGAAGCAAATGCAAGAGTGGCAAAATCTGTCAAAACAGACCAGCAGGTAAAGATCAATATTTTCGAAAATCTTCTGTTGCTCAAATAAAAAAGTGCAAAACTAACGAAAGTTAATGGCAACCTGGGTCAGAAGCACAAAAAATTACAGCTCAATCCGACATACAGAGATCTCTCACGAATTTTTACGGTGAAGCACAAAAATCTGTTTCGGGACAGCAACTTCCCCAAATCTTACTTCTCTCTCATTAGTGGTTGATCTTGACATAAAAATCAAACAAAACGGATAAGGAGCGGTTATTACTGAAGTAATAACTTCTAAGACTCAAATAAACAAAAACAAACTAAAAGCAAAAACAGATTGGCTTGTCTCCCATAAAGCTCTTTCTTTATAGCCATTAAGATGGGCATGATAATTTTGAAGAAGCTCTCATAGGGATATGAATTGAAGTGAAAGAGAGCATTAAGAAGCAAAAACACACACATTTAAGTCTAACCCACTTCCTATGCAAGGGGATTTTGTAAACAAACAAGTTGTTGAAACCAGAGGCAACTTGCATAAGAAGGCAAAAGAAGTGCAACATAAAAACTTTTAGCATAAAACAAGGAAACTTGATATTATTGAGATGCATAAGAACACTTTTCCCTCTTTCATAGTAACTTTCCGTATCATGCATAAACTTAACAATATAGCTATCACAAGGACCATCATAGCGATGATCACTTATTCTAACAGAAAACATAGGAATACTAGCTCTCATAACACTACTACCTGAAACAATATTAGAGGTATCCTTACAAAGGATAGGGTGTCCCTTTTTTCATATTTAGTAACAAAGTCTTTCACATTTGCTATTATAGGTTCATCAACCATTTGTTTATCAGGTTCAACAGCTCTATTCATACTTTCATTAACCATACTAGCTATCATAGAATGTTCCTTTACCTTAACTGGAAAAGGCATTTTCTCAATATAAGGTTCAGGTAAAACATGATTAGCAGTATAAACTTCAATACTTCTTGCAGGAACACTCTTAGCAATATCTTTATAAGGTTCATGATACTTATTCCACTTCTTTTTAGGCACTTCAATGTAGGAAGCAAAAGCCTTAAAATAAGAAGCAATAGCTCGAGAGTCTAGACCATAAGCATTTTTAATATTTTGAAAGTCATCAGTTCCCATAAAAGATTCAATGCATTCATAATCATAATTTATACCTGACTTTCTACCTTTGTCATTCTCCCAAGCTTCAGCATTGTCTTGAATACGATCTAGAAGGTCCCATTTAGCTTCTTCTTCCATGCGAGTGAATGATCCAGCACAAGAAGTATCCAATAAATCTTTATCATGTAGAGGGAGCCTTGCATAAAAGTTGTTGATAATAATATTGTTGGGGAGCTCATGAATGGGACATTTGAGCATTAGTAACTTCAATCTCCCCCAAGCTTGAGCTGTACTCTCTCCATCAATAGGCCAAAAATTGTATATTTGATTCCGATCTTTATGAATCTCACTAGGAGGATAAAACTTTGAATAAAAGAGAGGCACTATTTCCTCCCATTCCAGAGCTTGACCATTCTTCAGCAGCTTATACCATTCCCCAGCTCTTCCTTTTAGTGATAATGAGAATAACTTCTTCTTAACTTGATCTGTAGTAATACCTGCACACTTGAACAACCCGCATAATTCGTGTAAAAAGAGTAAATGATCACCGGGATGGACAGTTCCATCCCCAACATAGTAGTTATCCATAACACGATCAATACTTCTTGTAGGTATTTTGAAAACATCATTCTCAGCAGGCGGTGGCTT
Organism: Avena eriantha; assembly: GCA_910589775.1. Taxonomy (NCBI): domain Eukaryota; kingdom Viridiplantae; phylum Streptophyta; class Magnoliopsida; order Poales; family Poaceae; genus Avena; species Avena eriantha. The sequence continues at coordinate 239,384,047 of OU342743.1, forward strand.
ATATACTATCTTAGCAGTGGTAGTAGCATTACCAAATAAGAAACTCAGCGAATTATCCATAACGAAAATAAAGCAACTAGCAGAAGTAAACAATACTCACATTAGAAGTTTCCTTTACCAGTTCCACTCTCCAATAGCGCTTCACTCCTCGGCAACGGCGCCAGAAATAGTCTTGATGACCCACAAGTATAGGGGGTGTGTCGCAGTATTTTCGATAAGTAAGAGTGTCGAACCCAACGAGGAGCAGAAGGTGCTGGCTAGTGGTATGGATCAGGAATTCTCAGCAAATACTTAGCAAATGGATTTTTAGGGCTTTTGATAAAGCAAGTAAACAAAGTACGAGTAAATAAAAGACAGTATGAATAAATGCAGCAAGTGGCCCAATCCTTTATGCAGCAAAGGACAAGCCGGTTGTATTTCTTAAGATGACCAAACGTTCTCGGGGACACATGGGAAGACTGTCAAGTGCTTTCGCTTCATATAGTCGATTAATCTTCTTTAGCTTGCTAAGTGTTGTGTGGGTGAACCTGTGCTAATGTACCGCCCCATGCAAGACTAATACATACTTGTGATTATACCCCTTGCAAACATCCGTAAGTACAAGAAAGTAATTAAGGTAGAAACCTAACCACAGCTTTAAACTCTAAGACCCTTACATCCCTTGTGCAATGGTTTCCTAACAGGGGTTCAGGTTTCTGTTACTCCGGCGACCCCTACGATTAGTAGCCAAATACACAATGCATTCCCCTAGGCCCATATAGGTGAAGTGTCATGTAGTCGACGTTCACATGACACCACTAGAAGAAGTACACCACAACTTAAATAACAATCTATTAAATCTTTCTCAACGCAACTCCACTACTAACAACAAGACTTCTCCCATGTCCTCAAGAACAAAACGAACTACTCACAAGACATCATATGGATCATGATTAGAGATGGAATAATGATGTATAACAATCTGAACATAAATAATAATTCAATGGTTCACTCAATAGCATCAACTACAAAGAGTAATCAGCACCGGAAAAGTTTCTCCTATGAACTATAACAAGATTCAACGCAATTGTTACAGCAATATGGAGATGGTGATGAGGGTGCTGATGGTGATGATGATGACGATCCCGATGAAGTCCATCTTGATGGTGGTGTTGATGGCGACGATCTGCACTCTCCGGGAAGGAATTCCCCCGATAGAAATCTGTCTGCCAGAGAGATCTTTCTCTCTCGGTGTTTTCCGCCCCACAGAGGCGGCGGAATCTTTCTGTGGTCGCTCCCCGAGTCTTAGGGTTTTGGGAGGATAATATACGCCAGAGGGGAGAGGCTGGAGTGGGCCAGGGCGGCCACACCACCTCCGAGCGCGACCTAGGCCTGCCCGCGCCATGGGGTGGTGTGGGCCCCCTATGGCCCACCTCCACTCCATCTTCTGGCATCCTTAGTCTTCTGGAAAAATAGGATTTTCCATATATTTTCCCGGATTTTCTGATCTTCGCGAATTTTGCCTCCAAACAGCACCTTTTCCATCAGAATCCTGACTGCAGCGGTCCATGCTCCAAAAGTCATCAACCATGCAAAAATAGATGAAATAACATAAGTATCACCTCAATACGAAATATATCAATGAATAATAGTGAATTAAGACATAGAATAGTGATGCAAAATGGACGTATCAAGGCGAAGGGGTTGCTAGTAGAGGAGGCGCCGGAGAGAGAGGATCCAAACGGGCTGGTCGCCATGGAGAGGGTTGGTGCGGAAGGGTTCGTCTTGTTTTCTAGAACCCCCAAGAGTGGGGGAAGGGGAATAACCCATGAATGGAGTGAAAGGAAGTCAGTAGTTGGGAGAGGGAGGATCTGGGATCTAAAGGAGGGCACATATCGACCACCCTGATATTGCTCGCCCTTAGCCGGCCAACACTCTGACTCGATTGTAAGAGCGAGGAAAGTGCACAGTCGAGACATCTAGACCGCGTAAGTAAATTGAATGGTCTTAAAGGATCGAGAGTGGAGATGTGCCACATATCGGAGCGTCCCGCAAGGCCCGACAAGAGGAATTGAAGCGGTTGGTCTATCTGTAATTAGAGATTGGATCTGTAGGAGGCTGATACTATGAAGGAGGAAAGAATTGTGCAATGCAATTGTATTCATGTATGGGGCGTGTATATATACACGTGTACAAAGAGAGAGGGGTACCGAAACCAAAACCCTAACCCTACCACAATTAGAGGGAGAATATAAGGTGTAGGAAGGTTAGGTAGGATGCGAAGCATATTATGTTCGCTTACTCATACTTATTTCATGTATACATTGAATTGTAATTCACTATTGATAGATCTAATATTGTACTCATGTAATGTTACAAAACTTGTTATAGGGATATAGTTTACAAAGTCGTTATGACTTTGCATTCTTTCATTGATCGAACGCATGGCACTAGTATGCAAAAGGGAAAAAAATAGTCAGCACAAGCTGTTATCCTGCCAGCCTTGGTTGTATGTCATCGTGCCTCGTGTGATGCATATACGATTACTAGAAACAGCAAGACATACAATATTGCCTACTAATACTGCTTTCTTGGAATACTGCTGTCTTGGTGTGTCGGTGTGATGCATGGGTATTATGTATTACCTCAAGGCTCAAGTCAGAGGCCGGCGGTACTGGCTTCTTGAATCTAAACGTGGATAAACCGTTGAATTGAAGAGAAATAATCACATGAGCTAGCTAATGACAATGACATTCCTCCTTAAGGAGCCTTGTATTAAGTGTTACCTCAAGGATCAAGTCAGAGGCCGGCGGTGCTGGATTACACATACATATATTAAAACAGGTGACATTCTCGTCTCCTCTCAATGCTCCACGTGATCTCCCCATATAGGCTAATACATATATGAAAGCGGATAAAATTCTCGCCCATATATTAAAACGGGTGATATTCTCGTCTCCTCAATGCTCCACGTGATCTCCCCATATAGGCTAATAACATACTCCCTCCATTTAAAATATAAGATATTTTAGCTTGTGAAAGGAATGAATCTGGATGCTTTTAGTGTATAGGTCCACTCCGAATCTATACACAAAAGTCATCTGGATACATTTATTTTACAAAACTAGAAGGTCTTATATTTCTAGACGGAGGGAGTATATTAAAGCGGATGAAATTCTTGCCTTCTCAATGTTCCAAACGTGAGCTCCCCATATAAGCTAATGTAGATTGCGAATATCTCTCAATCACAGCATGCCACGTCACCCTTTACTCTTTTTTTTGCAATAAGTGCGTCTAGCACCGGTGGAGGACGTATGGAGTCGTTTGTCCGATGTATCTCTTGGAATCCAGTCGTTTTTTTATTTTTTGTATGGTTTGAGGTCGATCTCTTCCGATCTACGATTGTCACCTTCAGCGATGGTTGCTACTCTGGTGTGTTGGTACTTCGGGGCCTTAGCACGACGACTTCCCGTCCGTCTACTACAACAAGCTCTAATACGATAAGTTTTGCCCGGCTCCAACGATGGAGGGGCGAGAATGGCGACGCGCATTCGGCTCGTGCTAGTGTTTGTAGTCGTCGCTAGGTGGTCCAATGACCTATTTATATTTTTATTACTTTTAGGCTCTTTTGTACTTCTGTTGATGATTATTAATAGATAGATGGATTTCATAAAAAAAACATTTTTTACTATTACTTTTTCCTATCTTTTGAAAGTGATTTTCCAACGCAACTTTCTAGCGTTAGTTTTTTATGGTAGCTGCCCTTTGTGTACGGCAATAAAAAAATTAGCGGTGATTTTTAACAAACTTTCGAGGCATTATTTGTCGAAAGTAGTTACCCTACGTCTACATACACTACATCGCGAAAATGTAATATTTTCTACGTTTCTGTTTGTATCCTTTGACGCTGAATCTCGACATTAATTTTGGACGTGACTTTCCGACGATAGCTATCCTATGTCTACGACAATAAAAAATTTACATTTCCTTTTTATATTTAGGATGATTATTCGTCGGGCAAACTTTCCAGCCGTAATTTTCCGACGGGAACTATCCTTCTGTATATCTCTATGTGTGGGCAATTTTTTATCATAATTTGTCACTAGTTAGGAATATTATTATTTTCCTCACTGATAGTAATTTTTTCCTACGAAAATTACCCTAAAGTAACTGTTTGGCGGTGAGTAATTTTCTGATAGTAATTTGCCATCTATAATTATTCTTTGTGCCAACTTTTTTTCCTATTTGGCTGTAATTTTTCGACACATTTTTTCTAGCTATAATTCTGCGAAGATAGTTATCTTATAGAAAATTTTCGGGGTTGCGTAATTTCCTGGTGGTAATTCGCCGTGGTTCTCATCAGTAATTTTTGTTCTTACACAGTTATGTTCCAACACAACTTCCAAGTCGTAGTTTTCCTACGGTCACTCTTCGCCGGCAAGTAATTATTCATGGGGAAGCAATTTTTCATTAGTAATTCGTCAACATTAGAAACAAATCATATTTTTTCGATTCTATTACACTAATTCTTTGGCACAATTTTCCAATGCAACGGACGGCTTGCCTAGTTCCTATTTAAGGAGGTTTAATTAAGATGTCGAGCCACAGAGCCAGGATCATCCCTTAAGTAGAGCTTATCAGAGTTGATCCATCCAACAGCTAGCTAGGAGAGAGGCAAAAATGAGGACCAGCCATGGCTTTGTAATGGGACTGAGCTTCCTCCTCATCCTAATCACCATCGCACAGAGTGAGAAGAACAAGACCGTGATCAGCCATCTTCCTGGTTTCGATGGCCCTCTCCCCTTCTCCCTGCAAACAGGCTACGTGGAAGTGGACAAGAGCAATGGCGTCCATCTCTTCTACTACTTCATTCAGTCGGAGAGGAATCCGGCGGAGGACCCTGTCTTGCTCTGGCTTACCGGCGGCCCTGGATGCTCGGCCTTCTCCGGTCTCGTCTACGAGATTGGTAACTAACCAATCAATCATCTCTTTCGATATTGCATCATGCATTCTCCATATCCATCCATTATGATGTGATGTCAAATTTCCAATGAATTGTAAAGCTGTCTTGTTGCTGTTGTAGGCCCTCTCGGCTTCCTGTCGGGTTCCTACATCGATGGTGTGCCAAAGCTGGTGTATAGGCCGGATTCTTGGACAAAGGCTAGTATTTCTCATCTACCTCCCATTCGGATCTTGGTGACTAGTTAGTCATGTAAATGTGTGCAACTTTATCTCCATCGTAAGTTCGTCCAATCATCGATCGCTAAAAAACAAGGTTCCATTGTTCCTTTACTCGACCTCTATTGCTTCTTCTCTTTCCATCGTATGTCATAGTTCTGAAAGCAACTCCAAATCAATGGCTTTGACAGTTTCCATATTAGGTTGTAGTTTCGAGAACAACTCCACGTCGATCGGGTATATTTGCTTTCATATTGCAATCGTAGGACAAAGGCCATCCGTTAAGAGTCAGGACTTCAGCAAACACTAAAGGATTCCAATCATCCTGTTTGCTTTTAAAAATCTTTCAGAAATGAAGCCCTCGGTGGGAGTCAGCAAATAAATTGACCAACTCATATTCATGATAACATATGTTACATATGGATAGAATAGTAAAATTTGCGGGTAAAACAAAATTAAATTTATGGGTGTCGTAGAAACATCCATCACGTTGTTTTTCACCCCTTGTCGCCTTGACACTTTGCATTTAGTTGCATGGTATGTATGACCCCTTCTCAAATCTTGATGCTGTTTTCTACTAAAAGATATTTGTTAAGGACTATGCACTTAACATCTCTTAAGCATGTTATATAAAGACACTGACTTAATTATGAGAAACATGATGCCTTACAAATATTAGGAAAGAGAGATAATATATCAGTAGCTTGCTTAATATTGACAGTTTTATCACACTAAATAAGATAAAAATATGTTTGAAGCAAACATGTGACAAACAATGAAAAACTTAGAACTACCCACCCGTTCCAGAATACATGACATTTTAGACATTGAAACTGTCTTCAAGGTGCAAAGTTCTACTCCCTCTATGACAAAATGTAGAGCATGTTAGTTTTTTGAGTAAATGACACCGCCGGTCACTAAATTTATCCCGCATGTGCACTTAAGTCACACATCTTTAAAACTGAATTAACCGGTCACTTAACTTGTGTGTAGGTGCACCCGAGGTCACAAATCGGTCTGCCGCCCGGTTTTTGCCAGAAAACCGCATGCTTGTCTAAGTGAGGGAGGATTTTTTCAGTTAGGCCCCTGTGCGCACGCCCCTTTTGACCAAGTATATAGAAAAGTGTAACCACATCTAATAAATCAAACACTGATGATATTAAAAAAAATCAAACACTGATGATACTAAACTTATTGTTGGTGTTATAGATTTTGGTTTTACTATATACTTGGTCAAAGTTGTGACATCAATCTGCTGCAACGGCTATACCTCGGTTCATGGTGCATGTACTACTCGATGACTTGACTGTTGGCTACACCATGTTGGTGTTGGACTTCCACTCCTCTTGAAGTTAGTGTTGATCGGCGAGAGACTCATCCATAATAAGGCAAGATTTGATCTTTTTTTTGAACAAGAAGAGGGGTCACGAAGGACCCCCGGATGCTGCACTTATATTAACATCGGTGGGCTACATTTTACATCCAGGACACTAAAAGAAGTAAGAAAATACAAAACTGTCCTAGAGCATTGCATATAGGACCCTAGAACAGAAAATATAAAAGCAATCCAGTCCTTGGTCCTCTCCACCGAATTTGGGACTCCACCGCCGGCCACCATAACGCCACCGGGGACACACCACTTGGAGACGAGAAGGTGATGAACGCCGGCGAGAATCACAGGCAGAGGCCTCCACACATGAGGTTGAGGAAACGCCATCGCTTGGGCCGCCCTTCGGCCATAAAAAGCAGAGGCAAGACGGCGCCGGCCGTCGCAAGTCCTTTGCTGAGAAACTCCAAGAAAACTTGCAGCAAGATGCAACGACCAAATCCCCATATACACATCTAAGAGCGAGGATACTTTGGTCGTCCACGCGGATTTATTGAGGAAGAGAAAGGGGAGGTTGTAGGGAGCGATGGCAGCCAAAGCTACACCTCGCCATGGATACGGCCAAGGGTTGCCGGCATGGGATCCGACACCAAACAAACTCCAATCTTCCATCCAATAGCCATGACCATAGATAAGAAAGATTGAAAGGAAGTTTGAGTCGAATCTGGATCCGGCCGCCGCCTTTTTATTCGCCGGGAGAAGAAAAACAGCAAGAAACTAACAACTACAGGGTGCCAGACCCCCTCCCACCCGTCGCCGGCCACCATGGCCGCCGGTGGCAAGGGGGAGAGAGGCCGGCAGGGGGATCTGGAGGTGGGGAGAAAGGAGAGAGAGCAGCACAGGGGCTGAAGACGCCACAGGGGCAAAACGCCTGATTGTTCTGGTGAACAATGTGAGGTGCCTTGTTAGGTTTAGAAATTTAAAGAATAGAAAAAAAGGAGGGTGAATGAGGGGAAGCCCAAGATTTGATCATATGGCCCGAAAACAACCGGACAAGGACAGCATGTCTCGCCCTAAAAAGATTCGCAAGCTTCACCGGGATCGGCCAGCCCAATTCTCAATGACATTGATCAGTTGTAGTGGCTATATCCCGGTTCACGGGTCATGCACTACTCTATTACTATACTTGATTGTTGGCTATACCAGGATGGTGTCGGCTCCGCCCCTCTTGAAGTTTGCGCTGATCGACTACTCCTACTTGTTCCTGGTAGACTAAATCCTATAATGAGGCAATATTTTATGATCGGGCCAGGAAACAACTGGACACCTCCTCCGCTCTGAACGGTGTACGACTGCATGTCTCGCCGTAAAAAGAATGGCAAGCTTCGCCGGGATCAGCCAGCCAAATTATCACGTGAAAAGTGCGGACATAGGAGATGCGATCCATAATGCATATCCCTATCACCTTAGATAAATTAATATGGAAGTTACGAGGTCAAGATTAAGGGCAAACTTGAGGGCTTGCACCTTCGTAATAGCAATGTATGCCTCATCCGTATTGGTCACAAACTCCCAACCAATTTATTTTGTTTTGGCTTGACGTGTGCGCATTTAACGCATATGAACGTGTGTACGTACACACGCTTATACGGTAACATGCTGCGTGTATAGAACTTAAAATCCCAGCCAACAAGTTTAAATCTAACTGTCTATGTAATCTTACTGATGTGGATCAAACTAATGTCTCAAAAAACATTCTTATATTGCTTTTAGTATATAATAGATAGATTCTCAGTATGCTTCTCTCTGATTACTAGGTGGCCAATGTAATCTTTCTGGATTCCCCTGTTGGAGCTGGATTTTCGTACTCTGTAACAGAAGATGGATACACGTCCTCCGACACCGAAGCTGTTAAACAAATTGGCATCTTCCTTACCAAGGTATGTCCTCATGTCTTCTTATCAGTCATAATTAGCCTGTTGTACACGATCATTTTTATAATACTATTCCACAGACCACTAAGTCTGATGCTTCCCACCTCAGAGGTTTCCTACTACACTTACTAGTAGTGTTCGTCACATGTAACATTTGAGACGATTATCCCTCCTCTCTCATTATTTTTCCCATCTGCAGTGGTACGAGGAGCATCCAGATTTTTTACTGAATCCACTTTACATTTCTGGAGACTCATATTCTGGTTTAATTGTGCCACCGCTAACCTTTCAAATAGCCAGAGGTAAAACTTCCTTCTTATTTTTGTAAACTATTACATATCTCCGCAAAACTACAAATTTTTAACGTGAATTACAATCTCTCTGCCCAAACACTTGGCCTTAGTGTTGAACCCTCAATATTCTTCTTCAAATTACTTACCCCTGTCTCTTTTCCAGGTATAGAGATTGGTGACGAGCCAGTTCTTAATTTGAAGGTCAGATAATTAATCTTCACTGCAACACCCTTACTCTTCGAATAATTATATGAATTGCTTTTCTAGGAATTTTCTCGTTGCGGAAAAGATAGTGCAAGTTTTCTTTGTTTTGGATTTTGAGAAGTTGTTAATGTCTAACATATTGCTTCAGGGTTATATCATAGGCAACCCATTCACAGATCACAAGTTGGATCAGACATCATATTATCCATATGCCCATAGGATGGGTCTCATATCTGACGAGCAATATGTGGTTCGTACAAGGAATGTCGTGCAATGAATTGAGTTATTCATTCACATGTTATGATTAAGATATCTATGTGATTAATTACAGATATACAAGGAAAGTTGCATTCCGGACCCCAGTGTGGCCCAAAATATGCAATGCACAAGATGTCTTGATGCAATGGATAAGGTACAATAATTCCATAAGAAAGGGAATTTGAAGCCATTCTTTGTGTCAACTATTCACGATGTTTTTTTCCAAGTGTAGTGCTTGAAGGGCATATACATAAATCATATACTAGAACCGAAATGCTCTTATGCATACAATGGAAATTCAGATAGCGACAGGATGCTGCTTGACTACACTAGTGCAGAGCTTGCTTTGTCTGATGGTTCTTTAGAGTGCAGAGTTAGTGACGAAGAACCTTAAATTTCTTTTCTAAGATTGTGTTTCTTGCATGAAGGAATATCTTATAGAGTTACTGCAGGACAAAGGATATATCTTGTCCAGCATATGGGCGAACAACAAGGCGGTAAGGGAATCCCTAGGTGTTCACAAGGTAAATAAATAAAATAAGTTCGTGAAATGAAAGTGAATCAACAAAAAATAATGTTGAAAATTTGAGGACGTGATCGATGCAGGGAACGGTTCCTTTGTGGTTGAGGTGCAATCGCGACACACCATATACCACTGACATCGAGAGCAGTGTGGAGTATCACCGTAGCGTGACCAGCAGAGGCTACCCGGGTCTGATTTACAGTGGTGACCACGACATGGCCGTGAGTTTCATCGGCACCCAGGCATGGATCCGGTCCCTCGGCTTCCCCGTCATCGATGAGTGGAGGCCGTGGTATGTCACCGGCCAAGTTGCAGGGTAAGATGAGGATTGCAACGAGGCCTTATTTTATTAGATCAGCTAGTGGGTCACTAAGATCAAGGGAAGGTTTGCGGAACGTGTTTTTGGCATATGGACACAAGTGCTCCCTTCACTTTTAGATTTTTAAAAATTTCAAAACCTCGCACTTCTATATTTTCAAAAAATATGGTATTCAATATATAGATAGAATATATAGGAGAAGTGTGCGTAAAGAAGTTCCGTTAAAAAATACGTTGTATACAAAAAGCAAATTTCTGATAAAAAGATATACTAAACGGTTAGAAATTTATCTATTTATATCTCCCAAAATATAAATTTTTTTAACAGGAATTTTTTTGCGTGCTGTCCTCCTGTATATATTTTTCTATATATTTAACGTCATAATTTTTTGATAAATAGAAGTGTGAGGTTTGGAAATTTTCAAAAATATGACTAAAATCCCCTTTCGAATCTTTGAGATTTCTTACTTGGTGGTAATTTTGGGCTACATTCTTACGTGTGCAGGTTTACAACACTCTATGCCAATAACCTCACTTTTGCAACAGTCAAGGTACGTATGAGGGACTGGCAAGACCAAGCTAGTCTATTTTTCACTGATACTCTATTTGTTTGCCATGCCAATGGTTCTAGAGTGAAGGAAGTCTTTTTTGTTTGATCAGGGTGCTGGACACACCGCTCCAGAGTACAAGCCCAAGGAGTGCTTAGCCATGGTCCAGAGGTGGCTCTCCGGCCATGCTATCTAACTTGTCTTCTAGCACCATAACCTACGAGTGTTGAATGTGTCACTGTACTGTCAGCTTTGTCAATCAGCTTTGTTGCCCACGACGTAGTATGGATGGCAACATTTGTCCATGTTTGGTGAAACGATGCGTACCTGTGAGGGCATCGGTTGCGTGTTTATATAGGGGTAGGGAATAGCTTCCATACGTGGCGTATATGGTTTGTATGTGTACGTGTCAGAGTACTACTCCGTACCCGTACACATATGGTTACATACTCTAACATCCCCTTAATCTAAACAACGAGAGAGGTTTAGATTACGCTTAAACTCATCTAAAGATTTTACAACAAGTGGTTTGGTAAAGCCATCAGCTATTTGGTCCTTGGTGGAGATGAACTTGATATCAAGACTGTTACTAGCAACACGCTCACGAACAAAATGATAACCAATCTCAGTATGTTTAGTCCTGGCATGAAACACTGGATTGGCAGACAGAAATGTGCCCCCCATATTGTCACACCATAAACGAGGCTTCTCACAGAGCTTCACACCTAGTTCACAAAGAACACCTTTAACCCATATTAACTCTGTAGTGGCATTAGCAAGAGCTTTGTATTCCGCCTCTGTACTAGAACGAGAAACAATGGCTTTCTTTCTGGCACCCTAGGACACCAGATTCGGACCTATAAAAATAGCAAAATCTCCAGTGAAGCGGCGATCCTCAAGGCAACCTTCGCAATCGGCATCTGAAAAGGCACTGAGAAGTGTAGAGGAGGACCTCCTGAATGTAATACCAAGCTGAGATGTATCCTTAACATAGCGAAGAATGCGTTTAGCAGCAGTCCAATGAGCTATGGTGGGAGCATGAAGGTATTGGCAGACCTTATTGACATAGATGACAGATCTGGCCGTGTAAGGGTGAGATACTAAAGAGCACCAACAATAATGCGATACTGAGATCTATCATCAGGACCAAGAGGAGTACCTTCATGCAGAGATAATGGCTCGGACGTGGATATATGAGTTGGGGCCAACTTACAGTCCAGCATACCAACTCGAGTGAGGATATCATGAGCATATTTTTGCTGAGTAAGGAGCAATCCATCATGTGTGCGAGTGACCTCCATACCAAGAAAATAATGAAGATCTCCCAAATCTTTGATAGCAAAATGAGCAGTGAGGTCCTTGAGCAAGATAGAAATAGCATCATCAGAGGAAATTGTTACAATGATATCATCAACATAAATTAAAACAAAGTTGGTAACTCCATACTTGTCATAGAGAAAAAAGGAGGTGTCAGCCTTGGAGGGAATAAAACCAAACTCTTGAAATTTTGCACTCAACTGAGAATACCATGCACAAGGAGCCTGTTTTAACCTATAAAGAGCCTTATCAAGCCTGCATATGTGACTAGGAGCATCAGGATGTTCAAAACCAGGTGGCTGTTTCATATAAACCTCCTCTTTCAGAACACCATGAAGGAACGCGTTCTTGACATCTAGTTGCCGAAGACTCCAACCACGGGAGACAGAAATAGAGAGAACAATTCGGATAGTGGCAATCTTGACAACAGGAATAAAGGTATCTTCATAGTCAATACCATACCTCTGTTTGAACCCCTTTGCAAACAACCATGCTTTGTAACGATCAATAGTACCATCAACACGTCTTTTGATACGATAAACCCACTTACAGTTAATAATGTTCTTGTTGGAGATGGGAGGGACCAGAGTCCAGGTCTTGTTCAAAATCAGAGCATCATACTCATCTTGCATGGCGGCGCGCCAATGAGTGTCATTGAGAGCATTAGGCAAATTACGAGGTTCACCTATAGAGGAGAGCAAGCCATATCATACTGTATCATCAGTATACTATTTAGGTTGTCTGATACCTTTTTGTAAACGAGTTCGAGGTCCTAGTGGCGTCGGAGGTGGTGCAGCCTCGGATGCACTAGAAGCAACCACAAAAGATCCAGCTGAACCGGTAGGGGACGACACATCATGGGACACAGCGGAAGACGCCGCAAAGGATCCAGACAGGGCAGACATGTCACTGTCGGAAGGCGTGTGGTTGTCGGGGGAGGCAGCCTGGCTCCTAGTGCCATGCGTCGCCTGGGGAGTGGAGGCGGGCGGCAGGGGCGCGGTCATCGGCACGCGGGGCGCAGGCGTGTGCACGGGAGAACCCTGTACCGGTGTGGAGCACGAGGCCCTAGGACCATGCGGTGGCCTAGGAGGATATGCACCGGGATCGGTGCCTGTAGGGGAATGTTCCCTTGAATATTCTTCGGTTTCAGCGCTAGTTCCGTCATCTTGTGAGCTGAGTTCATCAGATTATTCTGAGAACTGTGTAGCATCATTTTGACCAGAATTTTGGCTTGCTGATGCATCTGCCTATGGAGGATAAACAGAAGGAACACAAACAGGCACAATAGTAGACATATGTTCATCATTATTTCGTGCAACCTCAGATGGAGTAGAGGATGGAAGTAGAAGCATTTCCTTTTTGAGAAGGGCACCAACGTTTGGATGAACTTCATGGAAGGGAAAACATTCTCGTCGAAGACTACATCACGAGATATATAGACGCGGCCCATGGAGACATCTAAGCATTTAACGCCCTTGTGAAGAGGATTATATCTAATGAAAACACACCGTTTTGAGCGAAAAGCAAGCTTCCTAGTGTTGTATGGATGAAGATTGGGCCAACAAGCACATCGAAAAGTTTGAAGAGCATCATAATTGGGTGAGATGTGTAGAAGGCATCAGTGGGAGATTCAAGATTTATGACTTTGCTAGGAAGTAAATTTGTGAGAAACATGGCTGTGAGAAAAGCTTCATCCCAATATTTGAGAGGCATGGAGGCATTAGCAAGCAAAGGAATACCAACTTCAACAATATTACGATGTTTTCTCTCAGCAGAACCATTTTGTTGGTGGGCATGTGGGCATAAAACATGATGAACAATACCAGCATTTTGGAAGAAAGCATTGAGTTTCTCAAACTCGCCCCCCAATCAGTTTGCATAGTAACAATTTTGCTATCAAACTTACGCTGAACATAACTTTGCCAATTAAGAAAAGCTTGATAAACATCAGAACATTTTTTAAGCAAATAGATCCAAACAAACTTGCTATAGTCATCAATGAAGCTTATAGAATAGGCATGTTTGCCAACAGAAACAGGTGCAGGACCCCATACATCAGAGAAGACTTTCTCTAAAGGAACAATGGATCTACTGGTGGAGATGGGGTATGGCAACTGGTGACACTTAGCGAACTAACAAGAATCACAGATATATGGAGTAGTTTCTGGAGTTTAAGTTATCTTATTTCTTCTAAGAACTTATTGAACGATAAACGAAGATGGATGTCCTAAGCGATGATGCCATGTAGATGATGAAATTTTTTTGTGATGAATGCATGTTTGGAGGACTCGGAAGAGATGGGCATCAAGGGATAAAGTCCTCCATGGCAGGGGCCTCTAAACAGAATTTGTCATGTTGCTTGGTCCTTAATAAAAAAGAAGAAGGGACGAAACTCAATAAAGACATGATTATCAAGGGTAAAACGATGAACACATAGGAGACTTTTAGATGCACTTGGGACATTCAAAATATCATGAAGATTAAAGGAGTTATGTGAGGTGCACAAAATTGATTGACCAATGTTACTAATGTGCATACTTGTGCCTTCAGCGGTGTGAACACGATCCTGACCATTATACTTATCATGCATGTGGAGCTTTCTCATCTCGCTAGTAACATGGTTGGTGGTGCCAGTGTCATAGTACCAGTTGGTGTTGACTCCCGTGAAGTTGGCACCTTTGTACCAACGGTCTCCATCACCACAGGGATCATCGCTGTAGTGCCACCAATAGTCACGAGTGAGGTGCCCATGGATGTTGCATATCTGACATGTGGTATTGACATAGGGAGTGGGTTGGCTATCACGCCTGGCGTGCCCACCTCCACCACGCTGATCTTCATCATCGTGACAACGAGGGCGCTCGTCATTATATCTGCGCCCCTGGTAGCCGCCACCATTGCGGCGGCCCTGATCATCGCGACGGTCGCTATAGTCACAATGGTCACGGTAGTCCTGTCGGCCACGGTCATCACCATAGCCTTGATCATCATAACACAGACGCTCATCATAGCGCGGCTAGTAAGGGCGATCTTCCTAGCGAGGCCGATGACCCTGGCGCGGACGGTCCGGCCCACGCGGGGGTGCACCACCACAGAGCGCCCCGTTGGCCGAAGAGGTGAAGCCCTCCTCGGTCTTGTGCATGCGATCATACTCTTGGACCTGAGTGAGAAGATCGTCGACAGTGGTGATGGAGTTGGCATTAACGGCGGTGCGGAGGGTGTTGTAGTGACTGCCGAGGCTGTTGAGGATGTACCAGATCAGCTCGTCGGCGTCGAGAGGTTTTCCTACAACAGTCAATTCAGAAGAAATAGATTTCATGTTAGCAAAGTACTTGTCGGCGGAGAGATTGTTCTTGCAGGTATCATTGAGGGTAGAGCGCAGCTGCTGCACCCTAGTCTTGGACATGGAGGACACATGGGCATTGATGGCAGCCCACGCCTCGGCTGAGGTCTCAAGCCCCACGACATGCACGAGCACATCGGGAGAGAGGGCGTTGAGAATCCAACGGAGCACCTGCTAGTCGCGAGAGATCCAGACAGTGTACTCGGGGTTTTTGATGGTCACCTTCTTCTTGTTGATGTCCTTCGTCTCTAGGATCTTCTCCGGTGTCTCCTCGTTCCCTTCAACAAGATCGAGAACGTGGGTACCTCAAAGAGCTGGGATGACAAGGGCCTTCCAGATCAGCGTGTTTTCACGTGTGAGCAGCTGCGAGGGCGGAGATATGAGCGCTGCAGCGAGAACCGTGGCGGATGGCGTCGATGAAGACATGGCGATCTAGGGTTTTAGATGTAGTGGCGACACGGGACGTGGGAATCCGGTGCAGCGGCAACGGTTTTTGTCTTGGGTTTTGGGTTGTGGAGATCTTGATGTAGTGGCACATGTCGTGCGACAGCAAAGGGTCTTGGTCGTGATATTTGTCTTGGGCGGCGGCGATGGTGTGCGGCGGTGGCAAGAAGCAGCGGCGGCACAAGCTGAGGCGGCGGCGGATCTTTGGGTTTAGGTCGTGGTCGTGGTCTTGTTGCGCTGGCGACAGTGTGCGGCGGCGGCACTATCTATGGTGGCGGCGATTTTAGGTTTTAGGTTTGTCGGCAACTAGAGCACGAAAGAGGATGGCTCTGATACCATGCCGATGTTTGGTGGAACGATACGTACCTGTAGGGGCATCAGTTGCATGTTTATATAGGCGCAGGGAATAGCCTCCATACGTGGCGTACATGGTTTGTATGTGTACGTGTCGGAGTACTACTCCGTAGCCGTACACATATAGTTACATACTCTAACAACATTTGCATGTTCCTAGCTTATTGAGATTATGTCGTGATCGGTGGTATAGTTGGAATAAATCTTGTTATTTAAGATGTTCAACAATATACTTAGCTGTATCTTCTACTATTAAACCTTGTTCCAGATGGATGACTCATTCATTGAAGCAATTAGGACCCCTTGAATTCCTATGGAAAGGATAAAACATAGATAAATTCCCAAATCAACGCATCTACTTTAGATGTCACATAAAAAATAAATACTAGGTGATACCACTCCACACGGGCATGTTCGTTTGCGGTACCAAAGTTCGCAGGCCAGCGCATGGCGGTACCTAAGTTGCCTGAAATTGCCGCGTTTCGAAATGTTGGGCCTCCAACTACTGAGAGGGGCCATTTCGAGGCAATCTCATCTCACCCCTGCCAAATTCAAACATTTCGTTAAACTGCCCCGTAAAGTAGATGGTCGGCACCCTCATGTCGGTCATCTGTCCGTGACACGAGCACCAACGCGGCAACCTCTTAGGCAAATCGAGTAACTAAGTGGATTGGATGCGTTGACCAATTTCATAAATCCATTCCCACCTTTCCCCTAGCACCGGCGGCGTCGGAATCCACCCTCTAGGAAGGACGATCCCTTTGAACATTTGACTTCCGGCGCCAAGTTGCTGCGCCCAGTTGCTGCGCCCAGTCGCTGATCCCGAGCTCCAATGGCGCATGCCATAGCCGCTATTGCGAGGCTCTATCCCGCCACCGCCGCCGACGAGCCAAGCAGATCGGAGGATGGCAGATCCTATTACCAAGGAAGAAGAAGTTCTGGCTACAAGCGGGTGAGCTACCCTTCTCTTTGCTATTCACACTAATTATAACTGCTAGCTGGCTAATGAACCTAAAATTGTTTGTTAGCCCAATGCTGACAAACATATTTTGTCCACAGTTTTCTGTCAAGTGGGATCTTCACGGACCACCCTTACCTGGTTACGGTAGTCCTCTTCAGGTACGACTCTAAGGGCAAGTGGTATGGACACCATTGTATCACGATGGAAGAAGCGACTGCGCAGATCTGCACTATATCTGGTATGGTTGCTGCTCTGCGTAATCATGATGAATTATGGCCGAAGCAGACTGCAAAGTTCAGCTTCATGGATGAACATGGCATCATGGTTCCTCTAACGTGTGACAATCAGCTAATTGGGTTGATGAAAAGATATGCTTCGTCCTACATGTTTGAGCTAAATTGTGATGTACTGGATGTGGAAGCTGCTACAACTGGGAGTCACCCTTCTATTCTTGGAGAGGGTGGTTGCTCAAACCCAATTAGCTCCTGCTAAGAAAATGTCTCTTGGGGTTCGCATGTTTGTGCTAAATTGTAATTTTTGTTTTATTTACTCTGTAGATATTGGGCAGTTATACAATAGTCTTGTTTCTTTGACAGGAAGCGTGATGACCCACAAGTATAGGGGGTGTATCGCAGTATTTTCGATAAGTAAGAGTGTCGAACCCAACGAGGAGCAGAAGGTGCTGGCTAGTAGATTGGACCAGGAATTCTCTGTAAATACTTAGCAAACAGAATTTTAGGGGTTTTTGATAATGCAGGTAAATAAAGTACGAGTAAATAAAATACAATAAGAATAAATGCAGCAAGTGGCCCAATCATTTATTCAGCAAAGGACAAGCCGGTTGTATTACTTAAGATGACCAAACGTTCTCAAGGATACATAGGAATATCGTCAAGTGCTTTTGCTTTATATAGTTGATTAATCTTCTTTAGTTTGCTAAGTGTTGTGTGGGTGAACCTGTGCTACTGTACCGACCTTCCTAGGACTAATACATACTTGTGATTATACCCCTTGCAAGCATCCGCAAGTACAAGAAAATAATTAAGGTAGAAACCTAACCACAACTTTAAACTCTAAGACCCTGACGTCCCTTGTGCAATGGTTTCCTAACGGGGGTTCATGTTTCTATCACTCCGGCAACCCCTACGATTAGGAGCCAGATACACAATGCATTCGCCTAGGCCCATATAGGTGAAGTGTCATGTAGTCGACGTTCACATGACACCACTAGAAGAAGTACACCACAACTTAAATATCAAACCATTGAATCTTTTTGAACACAATTCCACTACTAACAACATGACTTCTCCTATGTCCTCTAGAACAAAACGAACTACTCACAAGACATCATATGGATCACGATCAGAGGTGGAATAATGATGTATAACAATCTGAACATAAACAATAATTCAATGGTTCCACTCAATAACATCAACTACAAGGAGTAATCAACATCGAGAAAGTTTCCCCTAAGAACTATGCAAGATTCAACCCAATTGTTACAGCGGTATGGAGGTGATGATGATGGTGCTAGTGGAGATGATGTTGGTGATGATGATGATGATCCCGATGAAGTCCAGCTTGATGATGGTGTTGATGGCGATGATCTCCCCTCTCCGGGAAGGAATTCCCCCGGCAGAATTTTGTTTGCCGGAGAGATCTTTCTCTCTCGGTGTTTTCCACCCTACAGAGGCGGTGAAATCTTTCTGTGGTCGCTCCCTAGGTATTAGGGTTCCATGGAGATAATATACGCCAGAGGGGAGAGCCAAGGGTGGACCAGGGCGGCCACACCACTTGGTGGCGCGACCTAGGGTGGCCTGCGCCGGGGGTGGTGTGGGCCCCCCGTGGCCCATCTCCGCTTCCCGTTCTGGCTTCCTTCGTCTTCTGGAAAAATAGGATTTTGCATGTATTTTCCCGGATTTTCTAATCTTCACGAATTTTGCCTCCAAATAGCACCTTTTCCATCAGAATCCTGACTGCATCGGTCCATGCTCCAAAAGTCATCAACCATGCAAAAACAGATGAAATAACATAAGTATCATCTCTTAATATGAAATATATCAATGAATAATAGTAAATTATGATATAGAATAGTGATGCAAAACGGACGTATCAACTACCCCCAAGCTTAGACTTCGCTTGTCCCCAAGCGAAACTGAACTCAATAAACATGACCTCGGGTTTATGGAGTGAAGAGTCGATAAAAGAATACAGACAAGAAGCATCACATTCATCAATACATAAATCATAATAGAAGACAACTCACTATTATATAACTTAACTTGCAATAAGTAAAGGAAACACAATAAAGATACATAAAGAAAATCATAATTGGTAATGGCAAACTTAGCTCTTGGTCGAAGAATAGTTGACAATTTTCTGGAGTTCACAAATAACTAATTTTCAATGAAAGCTTTCAAAGTAGTAGACACTAAGATAAGATCAAAGTGCAAAACAAGGAACATAAGAGACATTATTGAATAAACCATCATATGAATAAATGGATCACAAGAACTCAAAATACTTCCTGAGGTAGAGGGGGATAGGCTTACAAACTCAACTAAAAAGTAAAAGATAGGCCCTTCATAGAGGGAAGCAGGGATTTCAAGTTTCATAAAGATCTTCCAAAAATTATGGTACTTATTAGCTTTCAGCTCTCATTGCCCCTATCATAGGAATCTTTAGGTGATTAAGGTTAAAGTGACACAACTAAGAGGATATGCTTGACAAGTTATAAGTTGAAATCTCATGCCCCTTACTTACGAGTACCGAACCTCATGCTACTCAACTTCAGTCACAAGTAAGCTCTTGTCATTGTAAATGCATATGTATCATAAAGAACCTCCAACAGGGTACCCTTTGCACATGATACAGGAGCTATCCTATAATCAAAATGACAAGGAAAGCAGACAATGGGCATCTCAGCGATCCTTTTATTTGCTATTTGCATATGTTTTTATCGAGGATGCTTCATAGAGTGATCATTATGGTTATGCTGCAAGTTTCCACCATGATTAGGCATGGCTTAGAGTAGCTCCCCAGGCGTTTCTCTAACACGCATATAAACTCCATGATCTTACAAGTTCCCCTTTTATTTCACACCGCCAGGATCCATAAGCAAAAGAATCATGATATCAATGGAATATAAGTGCAATGTTGAGAGCGTTCCCCATGATACATGGTTCTGCTAACTTCAACTTATAAAGCGCAAGCATATACGCAACAGAGATGGACACAATGGTTCAAGTTTATTTAATGCAGGAAAATAAGGTGTGCCATCAAGTTCGTGAGAGCTTTAATCACTAATTTTCTCATAACAAATTTAATTTGGAAGGTAGATAAAAACAAGAATTTACTTGGAATAGCAATAGTGCTAGTAGGTAGGTATGGTGTACACAAATGGCATAGGTTTTGGTTTAAGGATTGGATGCACGAGAAGCATTCCCTCTTAGTACAGGTTTTTTGGCTAGCAAGGCTGGGTAGCAAGCATAAGAGTTGAAGGAAACAAACAAACATACAAGTGATAAAAACAAACATGCAATCTTCCTCGGAAGCACACAAGATCTTAACTAGAGAATACTAAACTTATGAGCAAATCAAGAAAGAAAGATGATAAAATTATATTTCTTTAAGAGTACTTTTGTCTTTTTCATTCAATTCTCAAAAATAGTGTTGCTACTGACCAAGCAGGTTTGCCAAAACCAACTAAATTAACTCCATGATCCCAAAGTGATACCAATACTAATGACAAGATCAATCATATAACCATGAATTGAAAAGTAATAAAAGATATGCAAAAGAGTAAATGATAGAACTTCTCATTAATATTCCATAACGGCAACTCACACCAAAGGGATACATAGATATCTAACAAGAGGGGGACACTTCCATAATGCAAACCATCCTACATAATAACTTCTCTATTCATGATATGACTCTACTAGAAAGGTAAACAGATAGAGGATAGTGATGTGATACCGCGGCACTCCCCCAAGCTTGGAACAAACCAAGGGGATGCCAAAACCTGATGACGAATTACTCCTTCGGTGGTGGTGGTGTTCTCTTGATGAGCTCTTTGATCAGTTTCCCGAAGTCCTCAATCTCGAAGGTGAGATTATGAATCATCTGTGAGTTTTTCTCAATGTGGCTCATGATCATGTCGGTTGAGAATTCTAGCTCTTGCGATTCTTTCCCCACTCTTCATCCTTGGAGTCTTCTTTTCCTGCATGGCCAGAACGAGGCAAATCCCAATTGGAGGGTAGTTTACCCTTGGGCATATTCTGGTATTGATGTTCATGGATAAGGGTATGGAAAGGATTATTGGTGCATGGAGGAAGTGACCGTGGAGCCAAACAGTGACGTGAAAGTTTCCGTCCAGTTGACATCCGTGTAGTCCTTCTGACCCTGGTAGGTTTTGTCAACACTCCAATGCTTGCAATGGTAGTGCCGGTGTGCGGATGTTGGCCTTGCTTTGCCTCCTCTTCATCTTCACTCTTGACCTCCTCCTCATGTCCGGGGTCTTGGGGATCTTCCTCCATAGGCTCCTTTCCCTTATCCTTGGCGGATACCATCGTGCTTCTAACTTTCAAGAATAGTTCCTGGCAGAAATAGGTCGAAACGAAAACACAACGAGA
Source organism: Avena eriantha (assembly GCA_910589775.1). NCBI lineage: Eukaryota > Viridiplantae > Streptophyta > Magnoliopsida > Poales > Poaceae > Avena > Avena eriantha. The sequence goes on from OU342743.1 coordinate 239,405,662, forward strand.
ACACGGTATATGAACCTCGGGGGATCTGGGGGATTATATATTACGAAGTTTTTCATCAAAAGGAAGGTACTAGGAGAAAAGGGGTCGGAGACGGCGTCCGGGGCGGCCACACCACCTGCTGGCGCGGCCAGGAGGGCCTGCACCAATGGGTGGTGTGAGCCACCCTGGCTCCGTTTCCGTCCCTCTTTCGCTTCGTAGCTTTCCTTGTTGGATAGAAATTGCAAAAATATGATTGGATTCGTGGAACTTTTCTTACCAGATATGTTACCTATTCGAAAACGGACTCTACAGGTCTCTGGATTTGGTCTTTGGTAGATTCTTCCGGAGTCACCACTTGGACATCATCAATATCTTCATCTTCATACTCATATTGCTCGAATCATGAAACCTTTCACCTTCTCATTGCACCATTTTCTCCCCTAACCTAGAAATTTCTTTCACACCAAACTTCACACAATTCTCATTAGCAACATTATTGTAAGCGAGGTAATAGACCTTTTAAATCCAATTTCAACTGAAATCCATCAAATCATAAGCTATGGTAGCAACTCCTTCCGAAAACCCAAAAATAATTCAAAAAGGAAATCGTTTAAAGAAGCAAATGCAAGAGTGGCAAAATCTGTCAAAACAGACCAGCAGGTAAAGATCAATTTTTTAGAAAATCTTCTGTTGCTCAAATCAAAAAGTGCAAAACTAACGAAAGTTGAATAACAACCTGGGGCAGAAGCACAAAAGAGATCTCTCAAGAATTTTTACGGTGAAGCACAAAGTCTATTTCGGGACAGCAACTTCCCCAAATCTTACTTCTCTCTCATTAGACGTTGATCTTGACACAAAAACCAAAACAAGAAGGATAAGGAGAGGTTATTGCCAAAACAATAACTTCCAAGACTCAAAGAAACAAAAACAAACTGAAAGCACAAATAAATTGGGTTGTCTCCCAAAAAGCTCTTTCTTTATAGCCATTAAGATGGTCATGATAATTTCAATGATGCTCACATAAGAATATGAATTGAAGTGAAAGAGAGCATTAAGAAGCAAAAATATAGTTGTTTAAGTCTAACCCACTTCCTATGCAGTGGAATTTTGTAAAGAAACATGTTGTTGAAACCAGAGGCTACTAGCATAGGAAGGCAAAAGAAGTGCAACTTAAAAACTTTAAGCATAAAAAGAGGAAACTTAATATTATTGAGATGCATAAGAACAATCTTCCCTCTCTCATAATAACTTTCAGTATCATGCATAACCTTAATGATATAGCTATCACAAGAACCATTGTAGCAATGATCGCTTATCCTAACAGAAAACACAGGGACACTAACTCTCATAACACTACTTTGTGAAACAATATTGGGGTTATCCTTACAGAGGATAGTGTCCATCTTCAACATATTTAGTGACAAAGTCTTTCACATTTGCTATTATAGGTTCATCATTCATTTGTACTTTCATTAACCATACTAGCTATCATAGAATGTTCCTTTATCTTAACTGGGAAAGGAATTTTATCAATGTAAGGTTGAGGTAAAGCATGATTAGCAGTATAAACTTCAGTATTTCTTGCAGGAACACACTTATCAACATCTTTATGTGGTTCATGATACTTATTCCACTTATTTTTAGGAACTTCAATATAGGAAGCAAAAGCCTTAAAATAAGTTGCAATAGCTTGACAGTCTAAACCATAAGCATTTTTAATATTTTGAAAGTCATCAGTTCCCATAAAAGATTAAATGCATTCATAATCATAATTTATACCTGACTTTCTACCTTTGTCATTCTCCCATGCTTCAACATTATCTTGAATACGGTCTAGAAGATCCCATTTAGCTTCTTCTTCCATGCGAGTGAATGATCCAGCACAAGAAGCATCCAATAATTCCTTATCATGAAGAGAAAGCCTTGCATAAAAATTATTGATAATAATATTGTTGGGGAGCTCATGAATGGGACATTTGAGCATTAGTAACTTCAATCTCCCCCAAGCTTGAGCGGTACTCTCTCCATCAAGTGGCCAAAAGTTGTATATTTGATTCCGATCTTTATGAATCTCACTAGGAGGATAAAACTTTGAATAAAAGAGAGGTACTATTTCCTCCCATTCAAGAGCTGGACCATTCTTCAGCAGCATATACCATTCTTCAGCTCTTCCTTTTAACGATAATGAGAATAACTTCTTCTTGACTTGATCTGTAGTAATACCTGCACACTTGAACAACTCGCATAATTTGTGTATAAAGAGTAAATGATCACCGGGATGGACAGTTCCATCCCCAACATAATAGTTATCCATAACACGATCAATAATTCTTGTAGGTATTTTAAAAGTATCATTCTCAGCAGGTGGTGGTTCATCTACTACCTTAGCAGTGGTAGTAGCATTACGAAATAAGAAACTCAACGACTTATCGATATTGAAAATAAAGCAACTAACAGAAGTAAACAATACTCACAATAGAAGTTTCCTTTACCAGTTCCATCTCCAATAGCGCTTCACTCCCCGGCAATGGTGCCAGAAAATAGTCTTGATGACCCACAAGTATAGGGGGTATATCGCAGTATTTTTGATAAGAGTGTCGAACCCAACGAGGAACAAAAGGTGCTGGCTAGTGGCTTGGAGTAGGAATTCTCTGTAAATACTTAGCAAACGGATGTTTAGGGGTTTTTGATAATGCAGGTAAATAAAGTACGAGTAAATAAAAGACAATAAGAATAAATGCAGAAGTGGCCCAATCCTTGATTCAGCAAAGGACAAGCCGGTTGTATTACTTAAGATGACCAAACGTTCTCGAGGACACATGGGAATATTGTCAAGTGATTTCGCTTCATATAGTTGATTAATCTTCTTCAGTTTGCTAAGTGTTGTGTGGGTGAACCTGTGCTAATGTACCGACCTTCCTAGGACTAATAAATACTTGTGATTATACCCCTTGCAAGCATCTGCAAGTACAAGAAAATAATTCAGATAGAAACCTAACCACAACTTTAAACTCTAAGACCCTGACGTCCCTTGTGCAACGGTTTCCTAACGGGGGTTCAGGTTTCTGTCACTCCAGCAACCCTACGATTAGTAGCTAAATACACAATGCATTCCCCTAGGACCATATAGGTGAAGTGTCCTGTAGTCGACGTTCACATGACACCACTAGAAGAAGTACACCACAACTTAAATATCAAACCATTGAATCTTTCTGAACAGAATTCCACTACTAACAACATGACTTATCCCATGTCCTCAAGAACAAAACGAACTACTCACAAGACATCATATGGATCATGATCAGAGATTGAATAATTATGTATAAAAATCTGAACATAAACAATAATTCAATGGTTCCACTCAATAGCATCAAATACAAGGAGTAATCAACACCGGGAAAGTTTCCCCTAAGAACTATGCAATATTCAACCCAATTGCTACAGTGGTATGGAGGTGATGATGATGGTGCTGGTGGAGATGATGGTGGTGGTGGTGATGATGATGATGATCCCGATGAAGTCCAGCTTGATGATGGTGTTGATGGCGACAATCTCCCCTCTCCGGGAAGGAATTCCCCTGGCAGAATTCTGTTTGCCGGAGAGATCTTTCTCTCTTGGTGTTTTCCGCTCTGCAAAGATGGCGGAATCATTCTGTGGTTGCTCCCTAGGTATTAGGGTTCCGCGCAGATATTATACGCTAGAGGGGAGAGCCAGGGTGGACGAGGGCGGCCACACCACCTGGTGGCGCGGCCTAGGGTGGCCCACGCCAGGAGGTGGTGTGGCCCCCCTGTGGCCCATCTCCACCTCCCCTTCTGGCTTCCTTCGTGTTCTGGAAAAATAGGATTTTCCATGTATTTTCCCGGATTTTCTGATCTTCACGAATTTTGCCTCCAAACAGCACCTTTTCCATAAGAATCCTGATTGCAGCGGTGCATGCTCCAAAAGTCGTCAACCATGCAAAAGAAGGTGAAATAACATAAGTATCATCTCTTAATATGAAATATAACAATGAATAACAGTAAATTGTGATATAGAATAGTGATGCAAAATGGACGTATCAAAGCACAGCAAGGTAGAAACATGACTGCCAGGTCAGTCATTTTGCTGCCCGAAGAAATTAAAAACGAGTGGAAAGATGATGCTGGGCATGATTCTGGTGCCCATTATCCCGGCGATGCAGAGTATGTGAAGCTAAGAAAATTGGCACCGAGGAAGAGGAAGAAGGCAGGAAATGAAGAAGCCAGTGGATGTGAATTCTTGGTACCCAGGCTGCGGAAGAAGGCTGCTGGCAATGAAGATACATAGTAATGTGTTGAACTTGAACCTATATATGTAATTCGGTTAAATTCTGGAGCTCTGTGTGTGGTACTTTGCTGGGCGAGACAATCTACCCACGTTCTCTGAGTAAAATGTACCGCGACTTAGGGTTTGGAAACGCCCGAGTCAGTAGTTGAATCCAAAATTGTGATTGTGCCACTGCTATCTGTAAACACGCAGCAACGGTTCCACGATTGCTGAGGGGCAGGAGGTCTCCAAATTCGATGGAATGTAAGTGGCACATAAATAAATTATTTAAGCTGCCACACTACATGAAGCAGCAACTTATTTCAGATGCTGCACAAGGACGTGGCAACATAAACAGCAATGGCAACCGATAATGCCCAGATGAGGAGGAAATCGGTACCACTTTCTGGCCTAATCTTGAGCCCGTCTATCTCACCGCCTCTCTGCTCCTGCATCCCCTACATCTGGCGAAGCTCCCAGATCTCCAGTAACCGGGTGTACGTGCTTCCACTTTATAAATTGTGGTTGTGCCATTTTCATGCGGCACAATCCACGTAGATTACGTTTAAACAAACCACCAATGTCAGAATACACTAGTAGAAAAAGGGTCTTTGGTCCACGGTCACGTTCCCAATCCAGGACAGAGATCTAAATCGAGTCAGAAATTGATCTAAATCACAAATTCTTCCACAAATTAATCGAGACAGAGATCTAAATCGAGGCATTTCATTAATTCAACCACAAATTCTTCTAAACAAAGGTGCGATTTCACATCCTACATTAATTCAACCACTAGTCAACAATTTCGCTTTCGTTGCCGCTGTCCTCCAAGCCGACGGGTTCCTCGTCATCGTCGGACAGAACCTCCATGATTTCCGCATTGTTCGCAAGACGGAGCACCTCTTCGCGGCGAGCGGCAGCGATGACGGTGTACTTGGTTCGTCTAGGGACGGACCAGAACCTATCCCGCCCTTCTCGTTTGCGGAGATACCGGTGCACCACACGCCCGTAAACGATGCGGTTGCCAATCCTGGCCTTCCTCTCCTTCTTGAACAGGGTCGACTAGTACGGGCTGGCCGCCGCATACCGGGGCAGCGCCCTCTTCCACGTGGGCATCTGGCGGCGTCATGCCGCGATTTTGCTCTCCATCCCGGCTCCGCCGGGGATGAGGAGCGGAGCCACCGGCACCCCCGCATAGCTGATGCGCCATCCGTGGGGAACCGTCGCGGCCGGCAGCGCGAGGATGTCGAAGTGCGCAAACATCACCGCCTCATAGAAGTTCAGCACATGCATCTCCATGGCGGCACGGTGGAGATTGGAGAGGGGGCGAGGGGATGGACTACGAAGCGACGACGCGGTAGAGATTGGAGACGGCGAGGGGATGGACAACGAAGCGATGTGCTGTTGCGCCTCCTATTTGTACACGAGGAGGACGAAGCGATGGGCGGAATATCCAAGGGGCATTCGTCAGACAAAAGGAAGTAATGCAGGGTTAGACAGATTAACGGGCGTCCAATTTTTTTCCTCCCAGGCCGGGGCCAATAGTTCAGACCGCTAGGTCAACAAGTACAACTATTACAACTTAAAAAGGCATGGAGCTCAAGCTAAATAGAACTAGTTATCACACATCTCCTTGATCTTCCTAATCTTAGCCTGATGCGCATCTTTCGGCGAGAGCAATGATCAAATCGTCCGCTCCTTCCTTTTAGCATCTTCCTTGCACAACTTCAATTGTTTCTCTGCATTTTTCCTCATGCACTTGTCAATACTCGTAGTTGTGAACTGCAGAACTTTGGCCTGGTGAAGATCATTCCTTGCTTGAGTCAGTTCTTGCTCTGCTTTAGCCTTCAGGGCCAATGTCGCATCCCTCTCCTTCTCAACTTTGCTAACCTTGTCTTGCACCCACCCGAGATCTCGCTTATGCTTGGTCGTGTCAACTGGTTCCCATAGCTTCATCTCAACACTGTCAAGAAGTGAGCTGAATATGGATTCTTTCAACTCAACAGTCATTTCCCATAGTTTGTCCAGTGTTTTCTGCATCTTTTTGGGCCACTCTGGATCTACCCATTTGACAACACCGCAACTTCCGCCTTGCATCATTGCACGATGTCCTTGACATCATAGAAACCTCCTGCCTATGTTTCGTCCTTCGAACGCTACAAATTTAGCAGGCCCATATCCATGTTTACATAGCAGAGGACTGTCTTCATCCGCTAAACCGTGATAGTCAGAGTCATACATCGTCTGGTTGGCCTAACACATCATATGCAATGACTCTAGCTATGGTTCATGAAAAGAACACACATCAATGACTCTAGCTGTGGTTCATGAGAAGAACACACATGCAATGACACTGGTGGATCCATGTGTGGTTTGTGAGAGGAACATACATGCAATGACACTGGGTGTGGTTCATGAAAAGAACACACATGTAATGACACTGGTGGATCCATGTGTGGTCTCTGAAGAGAACACGAATTTCAATGACACGGGTGGATCCATATGTGGTATGTGAAAAGAACACACATGAAATGACTCCAGTTGTTGTTAGTAAAAAGAACACACATGCAATGACACTGGTGGATCCATGTGTGGTCTCTGAAGAGAACACACATTTCAATAACACAGGTGGATCCATATGTGGTATATGAGAAGAACATATATGCAATGACTTTATGTGTGGTTTGTGAGAAGAACACACATGCAATGACACTGGTGGATCCATGTGTGGCCCCTGAATAGAACACACATTTCAATGACACTGGTGGATCCATATGTGGAATGTGAAAAGAACACACATGCAATGACTCTAGTTGTTGTTAGTAAAAAGAACACACATGCAATGACACCAGTGGATCTATGTGTGGTCTCTAAAGAGAACACACATTTCAATGACTCTGGGTGTGGTTCATGAAAAGGACAGACGTTCAATGACTCTGGGTGTGTGATGTCTACGCACTTCTATTCTTGTAGACAGTTGTTGGGCCTCCAAGTGTAGAGGTTTGTAGAACAGCAGCAAGTTTTCCCTTAAGTGGATCACCCAAGGTTTATCGAACTCAGGGAGGAAGTGGTCAAAGGTATCCCCTCTCAAGCAACCCTGCAATCAAGATACAAGAAGTCTCTTGTGTCCGCAACACACCCAATACACTTGTCAGGTGTATAGGTGCACTAGTTCGGCGAAGAGATAGTGAAATACAAGTGGTATGGATAATTATAAGTGGTAACGGTGATAGAAGATAGCTCGATGGCGTGGAAAAGACTAAAGGAAAACTGAAATAAAGATAGAAGCAAGCAAACATGTAATAGATCTAATAGCAAATGGTGTATTAATGCTTAGAAACAAGGCCTAGGGATCATACTTTCACTAGTGAACACTCTCTCATATAAATATCTTCTCTTTATGATACTACTCTTAACTACTCTCCGGTTGATCACTCTAATCGATGGTAGGGCTATAACAGCGCACCTCAAAGAAAGCCTTTCCCATCTAGAAAACCCCACACTATCACCTTGAGTACTAGATGAGTCCAACAAACACCACAATTTCATAAAGATATCCAACTCCAAATATAACTCATAACAAGTATTTGTAATCTCTAGCCTAAGTGCCACCATGGTGAGCACGCTGTCACTTTCACACACGTGGGGAGAGAAGAGATATATTAAGCACTTGAGTAGCAAGGCAGATTTATAGATTACAAGCTCACGATCACAATATGATCATGCATAGAGAGAGATGAACACATAGCTAACGGTAGAACCCTTAGCCTCGAGAGAGAACTACTCCCTCCTCATCATGGGAATCAACAATGGTGCTGGAGATGGTGGTGGAGATCGATGGAGATGGCTCCGGGGGCACTTCCCCGTCCCGGCAGGGTGCCGGAACAGAGACTTTCTGTCCCCCGAATCTCCCCTTCGGTGGTGGCGGCGCTGTGGAACTTTTCATGGCTGGAGGCTTGATTATTTAGGGTTTATGCATTGGGAGGCTTCTTATAGGCGAAGAGGCAAGGTCGGTGGGCGGCCAGGGGGCCCCCACCATGCCCTGGTGCGGCCTAGGCTGGCCCGCACCAAGGGGGGTGTGGCCACCCTGTGGCCCCTCACCGACTCTCTTCCTGGCTCCGTGAGTCTTCCGGGAAAATAGTAACTTTAGCTTTTGTCCCGTCCATTTCCGAGAATATTCATTTTCTGACTTCCTGGAACCAAAAAACAGGAGAAAACAAGCAGCTGGCACTGTGGCATCTTGTTAATAGGTTAGTCCAAGAAATCATATGAAAAGTACTCCAAAGTTGGAACAAAACACAAGAAAGTAGATAAAACCAAGCATGGAACATCAAAAATTATAGATACATTTGCAATGTATCAGCATCCCCAAGCTTAACTCCTGCTCGTCCTCGAGTAGGTAAGTGATAAAAAGAAAGAATAAGTTTTGAGGTGACATGCACCATTAAAGACTTGATCAAAGTATTTGTAAAACATTCAGAGCTGGGATCATAGTACTTCAATCATAACATGAAAGACAAAGTTCTAGCAATAAGACAAAGAAACTATGATGCAACATGAAAGGGTACAAACAAAAGATTCATGAATAACAATACTTTGCAAGACGTTTGTTTGTTTCACATAAAGAAAACATAGCATAGTAGCATTCAGCTTGTCCCTCATAGAGTAACAAATATAAATGCATAGGACACCTTCAAAGTTCATAAGAGTGAGTAGATAAAAATAGTTTTAAACAAGCAATATCAAGTTATGCATCAATCAACTAGTCTTGGGATAATGCACACAGAACTAAGAATGGCCACTATGCTCTCAAAGTAGGTGCATAAAGATAGAAGGTGGAGACTCAATATATAAGTGGAAGAAAGGCCTTCATAGAAGGAAGTAGGGATTCAAGTCTCATAAAGAGCTTCCAAAAATTATGGTACTTATAGCTTTCAGCTCTCATTCCCCCTATCATAAGCATCTTTAGGTGATTAAGGTTAAAGTGACACAACTAAGAGGATATGCTTGACAAGTTATAAACCGAAATCTCATGCCCCTTACTTACGAAGATCGAACCTCATGCTACTCAACTTTAGTCACAAGTATCATAAAGAACCGCCAACGGGGTACTTCTTGCACATGATACGGGAGCTTTCCCATAATAAAAATGACAAGGCAAGCAGACAATGAGCATCTCAACGATCTTTTTATTTGCTATTTGCATAGGTTTTTATTGAGGATGCTTCATAGAGTGCTCATTATGGTGATGCTGCAAGTTTCCACCATGATTAGGCATGGCTTAGGCTACCGGCCCAGGCATTTCTCTAACACACATAGAAACTCCATGATCTTACAAGTTCCACTTTTATTTCACACCGCCAGGATCCGTAAGCAAAAGAACATGATATCAACGGGGTACAAAGTACAAGTGCAATGTTGAAAGCGTTCCCCATGAAGCATGGTTCTGCTAATTTCAACTTATAAAGCGCAAGCATATACGCAACAAAGAAGGACCCAATGGTTCAAGTTTATTAAATTCAAGAAATTAAAGTGTGCCATCAAGTTCGTGAGAGCTTTAATCACTAGTTTTCTCATAACAAGTTTAATTTGGAAGGTAAACAAAAACATGAATATACTTGGAATAGCATAAGCTAGTAGGTAGGTATGTTGGACTCTTTGGAATAACTTGGTTTAAGGAATTGGATGCATGAGTGGAACTCATACTTGGTTGTGGAGGCTAGCAAAAGACTGGGAGCGACAAACTAAGAGAGCAATAATGGCCATAATCATGCAGAGCGACAAAACATCATTGATCAAAGCATAAAGTGATACTACAAGTTGAAAACTAAAGGATCATAACGGCTATTGTGACTTGGGATAGTCATAACATGGTGTGAGCATGTGCCAAGTCAACCCAAATAAAGCATCAAAGGAGAATACCACAATACTATGCTTTAATATGCTAAAACAACGCATGATTCATCCAAGGCACATTAAGCAATCTCAATTGTCTATAACAAGTCATGCTACAGCAAAGAATACTAAGCATAAAGCCAAAACAATACCAAGCATGGGATGACAAAGCATAGGCCACAGTCAAAAATAAGCTCTCTTTACCACTTAAGCATGAACTTTCCTACTTTTTTCCAATCCAAACCAAACTATTTGAAACAACTCACAAAGATGATAATAAATAAAGATCAGTGAGCTTGTCTCACAAATCCACAAAGAAGAACTAAAAAGTTCTAAGCTGAAAGCATGCGAAAACTAAGGCTAAACACGGTGCTAGCAAAAGAGAACACTCACAGAACAATAAGAATGAAAACGAGTGTTCTAGGCAATGAAAACGGAGCGTGTCTCTCTCCAAAAGAAGTGTATTGGGATCCAACCAACTTATTCAAGCAAACTAAGCAAACCAAGCAAACTAAAAACCAAAACGAAAACAAAAAAGAAGACGCTCCAAGAGCAACACAACTGTGCATGAAACAATAAAAATGAAGCGTTTGGAAGAAACCTGGGATTTTTATTGATGAAGAAGGGGGTGCCTTAGGCATCCCCAAGCTTTGACGCTTGTACTTCTTGGATATTTCTTGGGGTGACATGCGTGGCATCACCGATCTTGAGCTTTAGTTCATCCTTCATCTCATTACTCATTCCTTCCATACACGTGAAATTTTTCCTTCATACAAAACTTCACACAATCTTTATTAGCAACATTAGTGCACTCAAGATAATAAGTCTTTGGGTTCCATTCCAACACCAAATAAACTTCCATTAGAACACTAGCTACTGTAACACTTCCCTCAAAAAGCTCAATTCCCCAAAAGAACTCAAGAAGGAACCAACAAGAAGCAAATGCAGAAAATGGCAGAAATCTGTCAAAACAGACCAGTAGGTAAAGACGAATTTTTTCGAAGACCTTCTGTTGCTCAAATCAAAAAGTATTGAACTAACGAAAGTTACATAACAATCTGGGGCAGAACCAAAAAAACTTACAGCTCAATCCGACATACAGAGCTATCTCACGAATTTTTACGGTGAAGCACAGAAATCTATTTCGGGACAGCAACTTTCCCAGTCATTACTTCTCTCTCATTAGAGGTTACTCTTGGCACAAAAAGCAAATAAAAAGGATAAGGAGCGGTTATTATAGAAGTAATAACTTCCAAGACTCATCTAAAACTTTTGCGTTATCTCCCAATAAGTACTTTTCTTTAACGCCTTTAAGTTAGGCATGATAGTTTGAGAAGATGCTCACATAAGAAATATGAATTGAAGTAAAAGAGAGCATCAAGAAGCAAATTCAAAACACATTTAAGTATAACCCACTTCCTATGCATAGGAATCTTATAAATAAACAAGTCATGAAAACACAAAGCAACAAGCATAGGAAATCAAAACAAGTGCAACTTCAAGACTTTCAACATAAAGAGGGGAAATTTAATATTGTTGAGATACATAAAACCATGTTTCCCTCTCTCATAATAACTTTCAGTAGCATCATGAATAAAATTAACAAGATAACTATCACATAAAAAATTATTATCATGAGCCACATGCATATAATAATTATTACTCTCCACATAAGCATAGTCATTCTTATTAATTGTAGTGGGAGCAAATTCAACAAAATAGCTATCATTATTATTCTCATCACCATAATCATCAAATATAGGAGGCATATTGTAATCATAATTAATTTTCTCCTCAATAGTAGGTGGACTGAAAATATCATATTCATCATTGTAATCATCATATATTGGAGACATAGTATCATCAAAGTAGATTTTCTCCTCCATGCTTGGGGGACTAAAAATATCATACTCATCAAAACCAGCTTCCCCAAGCTTAGACTTTTGCATAGCATTAGCAATAATGGTTTCCAAAGAATTCATACTAACAACATTGCTATTAGCATGCAAATAAAGTTCCATAGGTTTTTTAATTTTCTCTTCAAACACTTCATGTCCTAACTCAAGATAAATACTATAAAGCTCTCTAATTTTGTTGCTGTTTTCCATTAAGCCTAACTAGTGAAAACAAGAAACAAAAAGACAAAATTGCAGAATCTAAAGGAAATAACTTCGAGCACTCACACCGGAGGATGTGAGTACCTTTTACCTTACCTCCCCGGCAACGACGCCATAAAATAGGCGTTTGCCGTGGGAGGTTCTTCTTTAATCCTCCGGTGTGAATACCTTTTACCTTACCTCCCTAGCAACGGCGCTAGAAAATAGCTTGATGTCTACACACTTCTATTCTTGTAGACAGTTGTTGGGCCTCCAAGTGCAAAGGTTTGTAGAACAGCAGCAAGTTTTCCCTTAAGTGGGTCACCCAAGGTTTATCGAACTCAAGGAGGAAGTGGTCAAAGGTATCCCCTCTCAAGCAACCCTGCAATCAAGATACAAGAAGTCTCTTGTGTCCCCAACACACCCAATACACTTGTCAGGTGTATAGGTGCACTAGTTCGGCGAAGAGAGAGTGAAATACAAGTGGTATGGATAATTATAAGTGGTAATGGTGATAGAAGATAGCTCGATGGTGTGGAAAAGACTAAAGGCAAACTGAAATAAAGATAAAAGCAAGCAAACATGTAATATATCTAATAGCAAACGGTGTATCAATGCTTAGAAACAAGGCCTAGGGATCATACTTTCACTAGTGAACACTCTCACATATAAATATCTTCTCTTTATGATACTACTCTTAACTACTCTCCGGTTGAACACTCTAATCGATGGTAGGGCTATAACAGCACACCTCAAAGTAAGCCTTTCCCATCTAGAAAACCCCACACTGTCACCTTGAGTACTAGATGAGTCCAACAAACACCACAATTTTATAAAGATATCCAACTCCAAATATAACTCAGAACAACTATTTGTAATCTCTAGCCTAAGTGCCACCATGGTCAGAACGCTGTCACTTTCACACACATGGGGAGAGCAGAGATCTATTAAGCACTTGAGTAGCAATGTAGATCTATAGATTACAAGATCATGATCACAATATGATCATGCATAGAGAGAGAGATATGAACACATAGCTACAGGTAGAACCCTTAGCCTCGAGAGAGAACTACTCCCTCCTCATCATGGGAATCAGCAACGGTGATGGCGATGGTGGTGGAGATCGATGGAGATGGCTCCGGGGGCACTTCCCGTCCGGCAGGGTGCCGGAACAGAGACTTTCTGTCCCCCGAATCTCCCCTTCGGTGGCGGCTGCGCTGTGGAACTATTCATGGCTGGAGGCTTGATTATTTAGGGTTTATGCATTGGGAGGCTTCTTATAGGTGAAGAAGCAAGGTCGGTGGGCGGCCAGGGGGCGCACATCATGCCCTGGCGCGGCCTGGGCTGGCCCGTGCCAAGGGGGGTGTGGCCACCCTGTGGCCCCTCTCCGACTCTCCTCCTGGCTTCGTGAGTCTTCCGGGAAAATAGTAACTTTGGCTTTTGTCCCGTCCAATTCCGAGAATATTCATTTTCTGACTTCCTGGAACCAAAAAACAGCAGAAAATAGGAAACTGGCACTGTGGCATCTTGTTAATAGGTTAGTCCAAGAAATCATATGAAAAGTACTCCAAAGTTGGAACAAAACACAAGAAAGTAGATAAAACAAAGCATCGAACATCAAGAATTATAGATACATTGGCAATGTATCAGTGTGGTTCATGAGAAGAACACACATGAAATAACACTGGTGGATCCATGGGTGGACTGTGAAAAGAACACACATGCAATGACACTAGTTGTTGTTAGTAAAAAGAGCACACATGCAATGACACTGGTGGATCCATGTGTGGTCTCTGAAGCGAACACACATTTCAATGACACTGGTGGATCCATATGTGGTATGTGAAAATAATAGTCATGAAATGACTCTAGTTGTTGTTAGTAAAAAGAACACACATGCAATGACACTGGTGGATCCATGTATGGTTTGTGAGAAGAACACACATGCAATGACACTGGGTGTGGTTCATGAAAAGAATACACATCCAACGACACTAGTGGATCCTTATGTGGTTTGTGAGAAGAACAGACATGCAATGACACTGGTCGATCCATGTGTGGTTAGTCAGAGGAACACACATGCAATGACATTGGTTTATCCTTATGTGGTTTGTGAGAAGAACACACATGCAATGACTCTAGCTGTGGTTCATGAAAAGAACACACATCCAATGACTCTAGTTGTGGTTCATGAGAAGAACACACATGCAATGACACTGGTGGATCCATGTGTGCTTTGTGAGAGGAACAGACATGCACTGACACTGGGTGTGGTTCATGAGAAGAACACACATGCAATGAGACCGGTGGATCCTTATGTGGTTTATGAGAATAATAAACTTGCAATGACACAGTGGATCCATATGTGGTTTGTGAAAAGAGCACACATGCAATGACTCTAATTGTGGTTAATGAAAAGAGCAGACATGAAATGACACTGGTGGATCCATGTGTGGTCTATGAGAGGAACACACATCCAATGACACTGGGTGTGGTTCATGAAAAGAACACACATGCAATGACACTGGTGGATCCATATGTGGTTTGTGAGAAGAACAAACATTCAATGACTCTGGGTGTGGGTCATGAGAAGAACAAACATGCAATGACTTTGGGTGTGGTTCATGAAAAGAAGAGACATGTAATGACACTGGTGGATCCATATGTGGTTTGTGAGAAGAACAGACATGCAATGACTCTAAATGTGGTTAATGAAAAGAGCAGACATGCAATGACACTGGTGGATCCATGTGTGGTTTGTGAGAAGAACACACATGCAATGACACTGGGTGTGGTTCATGAAAAGAACAGACATGCAATGGCACTGGTGGATCCATATGTGGTTTCTGAGAAGAACATACATGCAATGACTCTAGATGTAGTTCATGAGAGGAAGACACATGCAATGAATCCAGCTGTGGTTCTTGAGAAGAAAACACATGCAATGACACTGGTGGATCCATGTGTGGTCTATGAAAAGAAAAGACATGCAATGACTCTAGGTGTGGTTCATGAGAAGAACACACATGTAATGACACTGGTGGATCCATGTGTGGTCTGTGAGAGGAACACACATGCAATGACTCTGGGTGTGGTTCATGACAAGAACACACATGCAATGACACGGGTGGATCCATGTGTGGTTTGTGAGAGGAACATACATGCAATGAAACTGGGTGTGGTTCACGAGAGGAACACACATGCAATGACATCGGTGGATCCTTGTGTGGTTTGTGAGAAGAACACACATGCAATGACATAGTGGATCCATATGTGGTTTGTGAAAAGAACACACATGCAATGACTCTAACTATGGTTAATGAAAAGAGCAGACATGCAATGACACTGGTGGATCCATGTGTGGTCTATGAGAGGAACACACATCCAATGACACTTGGTGTGGTTCATGAAAAGAACACACATGCAATAACACTGGTGGATCCATATGTGGTTTGTGAGAAGAACAGACATGCACTGACTCTAGGTGTGGTTCATGAGAAGAACAGACATGCAATGACTCTAGGCGTGGTTCATTGAAAGAACAGACAAGCAAAGACACCCGTGAATCCATATGTGGTTTGTGAGAAGAACATACATGTAATGACTCTAACTGTGGTTAATCAAAAGAGTAAACATGCAATGACATTGGTGGATCCATGTGTGGTTTCTGAGAAGAACACACATGTAATGACACTGGCTGTGGTTCATGAAAAGAATACACATCCAATGACACTAGCTGTGGTTCATGAGAGGAACACACATGCAATGACACTAGGGGTGGTTCATGAGAACAAAACACATGCAATGACACTGGTGGATCCATGTGTGGTGTGTGAGAAGAACAGACATGCAATGACTCTAGTTGTGGTTCATGAAAAGAACACACATCCAATGACTCTAGCTGTGGTTCATGAGAAGAACACACATGCGATGAGGTTGTCCATCTCACCGTGTTTTGTGGAAAACAAAGGATTAAACGTATCGAATGGAAAGAAGTAAAAGTTTGCAGAAAGTAAACACAAAGCAGAAATAGTTTATAGATTGTATGTAAAGAAAAAGGACCGGGATCCATAGTTCACTAGAGGTGGCTCTCCTTAGATAGATAACATGCTGGGTGAACAAATTACAGCGGGGCAATTGACAAACACCGAGAAAGCAATACATGCATATACTAATCATCTTGACTCCTCTGAGACTTGATTGGGCAATACAACATAATACATAGACCGCCATCCAACTTCATCTATGACTAATAATCCACCTTCAAGTTATCATCCGAACCCCCTCCAGTATTAAGTTGCAAGAAACAGATTATTGCTTTACGAACTGCGTGTAAGGTAAACAATACGATTGTTCTATGAACAAAGGATTGTTGTTTTCTCCCTAGTAGCAACAGCACATCTAGTACCTTAGAGATTTCTGTCACTTCCCCAGATTACCAGAGGCAAGAACCCACTATCGAGCATAAATACTAACTCTTGGAGTTGCTAGCATCTACTTGGCCAAGATAGCTACTAACAACGGAAATCATGCAAGATCTCAAATAACAAAGACATGATAGAATCAATAATCAATCTGACATAGCATCTCAATATCCATCAGATCCCCGCAAACACAACATGTATGAATTACAAATAGATGATCTTGATCATGAATGGAGCTCACAAGATCTAAACATGAAAGCACAAAGGAGGAGAAACCAGCCATCTACCTACTACATGGATCCGTAGTCCAAGGATGAACTACTCACGCATCACACCGGAGGCTTGCATGGTGATGAAGAAAGCCTCCAGGGTGAATTCCCCTCTCCGGCAGGGTACTAGGAAGAGCTTCAGATCCCCCCAATCTAGGGACAGAGACGACGGCGGCTATAGACTCTTTCGTGGATTTTTGATCGGGTACTTAGGGTTTTCGTCCCGAGGGCAACTTATAGGCGGAAGGAGAGGCCGAGGGGGTGCTGGGGTCGGCCAGACCACCCCCTGGCGCGGGCCAGGCCTGGCCACGTGGCCAGGTGCTGTTGCCGGCCCCCAGCCCTTCTCTTTCTCGTATTCTGGCACTTGATCCCTTCCTGAAAAATAGGCACTTTGGCTTTTGTCCCGTCCAATTCCGAGAATATTCATTTTTTGACTTTCCTGGAACCAAAAACAATAGAAAACAGGCAGCTGGCACTGTGGCTCTTGTTAATAGGTTAGTCCAAGAAATCATAATAAAAGTACTCCAAAGTTGGAACAAAACACAAGAAAGTGGATAAAACCAAGCATGGAACATCAAAAATTATAGGTACATTTGCAATGTATCAACATCCCCAAGCTTAACTCCTGCTCGTCCTCGAGTAGGTAAGTGATAAAAAGAAATAATTTTTGAGGTGACATGCACCATCAAAGACTTGATCACAATATTTGCAAAACTCAAAGCTGGGATCATAGTACTTCAATCATAACATGAAAGACAAAGTTCTAGCAATAAGCAAAGAAACTATGATGCAACATGAAAAGGCACAAACAAAATATTCATGAATAACATGCTTTGCAAGACATTTGTTTGTTTCACATAAAGAAAACATAGCATAATAGTATTCAGCTTGTCCCTCAATAGAGTAGCAAATATAAATGCATAGGACACCTTCAAAGTTCATAAGAGTGACTAGATACAATAGTTTCAAACAAGCAATAAGAAGTTATGCATCAATCAACTAGTCTTGGGACAATGCACATAGAACTAAGAATGGCCACTATGCTCTGAAAGTAGGTGCATAAAGATAGAAGGTGGAGACTCAATATAATGGTGGAAGAAAGGCCTTTTGTAAAAGGAAGTAGGGATTCAAATCTCATAAAGAGCTTCCAAAAATTATGGTACTTGTAGCTTTCAGCTCTCATTGCCCCTGTCATAAGCATCTTGAAGTGATTAAGGTTAAAGTGAACAAACTATGGTGTACATGCTTGACGAAGTATAAGTCAGAAAACTCATGTCCCTTGTATACGAGGGCCGCTCCTCATGCTACTCAAGTTTATTCACCGGTAAGTTCTTGTCATCGTAAGTACATGTGTATCATTGAGAACCGCCAACGGGGTACCCCTTGCCCGATGATACGGAAGAATCCCCATATCAAAATGACAAGGCAAGCAGACAACGAGCATCTCATCATTCTTCTTATTTAACATGGGAATATGGTGCTTTTTTCTCTCTTTCCTCTTTTCATAGTATCTTTTTTTTCTCTTTTTCTATTTTTTCTCAATGTAGGAATCTTTTTTTATAAGAAGAATGCTTCATAGACAGCTCATTATGGTTACGCTGCAGGTTTCCACCATGTCAGCATGGATTAGACCAGCGGCCCAGGCGTTTCTCTAACACATATACATAACTCCATGGACTTACAAGCTCCCCTTTCATTTCACACCGACGACATCCATATACAAAAGAGCATGATATCAACTAGGTACAAGTACCAAGTGCAATGTTGAAAGCGTTCCCCATGAAAGCATGGTTCTGCTAATTCCCGACAAATAAGTGCAAGCATATACAACATAGAAGACACAATGGTTCGAGTTTATTAAGGGCAAGTAAAGTAAAGTGTGCCATCAAGTTCCTGAGAGCTTTAGTCACTAGTTTTCTCATAACAAGTGGAAGGTAAACAAAATCATGAATATACTTGGAATAGCATAAGCTAGTAGGTAGGTATGGTGGACTCTTTGGAATAACTTGGTTTAGGGAGTTGGATGCATGAGTGGAACTCATACTTTGTTGAGGAGGCTAGCAAAAGACTGGGAGCGACCAACTAAGAGAGCAATAATGGCCATAATCATGCAGAGCGACAAAACATCATTGATCAAAGCATAAAGTGATACTACAAGTTGAAAACTAAAGGATCATAAAGGCCATGGTGTCTTGTGATAGTCATAACATGGTGTGAGCATGCGCCAAGTCAACCCAAATAAAGCATCAAAGGAGAATACCACTATACTATGCTTTAATATGCTAAAACAACGCATGATTCATCCAAGGCACATTAAGCAATCTCAATTGTTTATAACAAGTCATGCTACAACAAAGAATACTAAGCATAAAGCCAAAACAATATCAAGCATGGCATGACAAAGCATAGGCCACAGTCAAAAACGAGCTCTTTTTACCACAAAAGCATGAACTTTCCTACTCTTTTCCAAACCAAACCAAACTATTTGCAAACCATTGTAAGAAAGAGGGGGTCCAACCAATTTATTCAGAAAACTAAGAAAACCAAGCAAAAGAAAAACCAAAATGAAAACAAAAAAGAAGACGCTCCAAGAACAACACAACTGTGCATGAAACAATAAAAATAAAGCGTTTGGAAGAAAGCTGGGATTTTTATTGATGAAGAAGGGGATGCCTTGGGCATCCCCAAGCTTTGACGCTTTTACTTCTTGGATATTTCTTGGGGTGACACGCGTGGCATCCCCAAGCTTGAGCTTTAGTCCATCCTTCATCTCATTACTCATTCCTTCCATACACCTGAAAATTTTCCTTCGTACAAAACTTCACACAATCTTATTAGCAACATTAGTGCACTTAAGATAAATAAGTCTCAAGGTTTAGTTCTAACACCATATAAACTTCCATTAGAACACTAACTACTGTAGCACTTCCCTCAAAAATCTCAATTCTCCAAAGGTACTCAAGAAGGAACTAACAAGAAGCAAATGCAGAAAATGGCAGAAATCTATCAAAACAGACCAGCAGGTAAAGACGAATTTTTTCTAAGACCTTCTGTTGCTCAAATCGAAAAGTGTTGAACTAAAGAAAGTTAGATAACAACCTGGGGCAGAATCAGAAAAAATTACAGATCAATCCGACGTATAGAGCTCTCTCAGGAAGTTTTACGGTGAAGCACAGAAATCTGTTTCGGGACAGCAACTTTCCCAATCATTACTTCACTCTCATTAGAAGTTACTCTTGGCACAAAAAGAAAATAAAAAGGATAAGGAGAGGTTATTACAGAGTTAATAACTTCCAAGACTCATCTAAAACTCTTGGGTTATCTCCCAACAAGTACTTTTCTTTAACGCCTTTAAGTTAGCCATGAAAATTTGAGAAGATGCTCTCATATGAAATACGAATTGAAGTAAAAGAGAGCATCAAGAAGCAAATTCAAAACACATTTAAGTCTAACCCACTTCCTATGCATAGGAATCTTGTATGCAAATAAGTGCACAAAGAACAAAGTGACAGGCATAGGAAGATAAAACAAAAATAACTTCAAAACTTTCAGCACATAGAGAGGTGTTTGATTACCATAAAAACTTCTACAACCATATTTTCCTCTCTCATAATAATTTCCAGTAGCCTCATGAATAAAATCAACAATATAACTATCACATAAAGCATGCTTTTCATGATCTACAAGCACTGGAGCTTTATTATAAACATTTTCAAAAGAATCCTCGGGAACATAACATTCACCCTCCTTTGATAAGCATGGGGGACAATCAAATAATGTAAGGGATAAAGAGTTACTCTCATTAGAAGGTAGGCATGGTTAGGTCCATTCTTCCTCCTTTTGTCCATCACTCTCCTCCTCTTTTTCATCTAATGAGCTTTCAGGTTCAGCAATTTCTTCTTCCATGG